>JAKTQX010000020.1:0-166535 GCA_030559035.1 Ogataea wickerhamii
CCCAACCCGCCAAATTCTAATCTCCATTGATCGCCTCGGAAAGCTTCAGCCACTCCTCCAGCTTCTCCACTGGATCCGTCTCGTCAGGAGTCCTACCGTGTCCAAAGTTGACAATAGTATCGCACTTTGTGGTGGCACTGTACTCTACAACGTCCCCGGTACCGCCCATTTGATCGTCTCTTTTTTCGAATACATACACCGCGCTCTTCGTGCCATTTTCGCTGTCGTTCGCCAGCCTATGTTCAGCCCCTATAAGCTGCCGACCCCTCAGGTAGTTCGTTATCTCCGTTATCCCCTCTCTTGTTTCGTATTTCATCTCGTTTGGCCAAAACGATGATACTGTCGCGGCACGTCCTACAAAGTCAATATAAACTGGCAGAACATTGCACGTATTTGCGTCTCCTGCAAGACCAGCTGGTATTTCATACAACTTGCTCTTCGAGGAGCCTGAAGCTGATAAAGCAGAAGGCATCTTCACTTCAAGGCGTAATTCTGTTGTGTTCCAGCTACTGATCCACCGTTCCCATTCTCATAGTAAGAGTTAACGCGTTCTTACTGCAAGTTTGAAAACTTCCTAGTCTACTTGTAGCAGAGCGTCGATCGACTCTCGCATATTTTTTGCATCGTAACTCATCAAGCTATACAAAATACATATCAACTATCGGTACGGGGATGGCCCTCTGCGTAGGAGGGGAGACATAGCTAGACATATTCGTCTCTATTTTCCAAGAATACTCGCAAATGAAATAGCACGTCGCCAAGGTTCTTGAAGTTGACAAACTTGAAGCTCTTGTCGTAAATAAAATTGAATAGGAAGGATCCAATCTTTAGCAATTTGAATGGTAGCTTGAACTGAATCAGTTCATTCATAATTAGGTCTTTGTCTCGCATAACATCGAAATCATCCTTCAAAACAGCATTGAGATTTTTCTGGTACTGGGATCTCTGCATACCTTGGCCTAATATATTAGATATTGTGAGACTGGAAAACTCACTCTCAAAGTCATGGTATTCATAGTGGTCTTTTAGGAACTTTTCCAGACTCTGATAAATCTTGAAGAAAGGCAAGTAGTACCTAAACAACTCCTCGTCAAAATCTGATGTAACATCTCCGGGAGCCCCCGTCATGTCCATTGGATTGCTGAAGACAGTAGACTTGAGCTCAAAATGTTGTAAAAAGCTGACAGAGTTCAGCCCATTGTATTTCATTTTCATCTTGAAAACATTCTCAAAGTTTATGAGAAACTTTACACTGATCAAAAACACATCAAATAAAAGCTGTGAGTCGATCGACAATTTCCGTAGAAACTTCATATCAACTTCCCCAATGCTACTCACATCAAAGTCATCAGATTCAACCGAGTGAGCTCCCTCAACATCGCTTCTTTGGTGAGATGAGAAAAACACCAGCTTCAGCACTTCCAGAGAATTGGATACAAGTCCAATCAGTTCCGATCTCACAACTTCATCCTTCATTTCAGACTCATTGAAATTGAAATTGCTGTTATATAACTCGTTGATATCATTGAAACTGCAAAGCCAAACATTTTCCTTTATCTTGTTCAGCTGCATGATTGGGGATAACTTCAGGTTCAGATAGTGATTCAGTAGCTGACTGTCCACAAACAGCTCGCTTGACCCATCGTACAGTTTGCAAGCCAACAGCATAGTGTTCCAATTCTTGCCAATTTCAACCAGGTCATCATTGGGTGTGTCTTCCATGCTACTTAGAGGGGGGGCACCCTTCGCACCCACAGAGGCCATAGCCAGCTGCTTGAAGTAGACCAACTGGTGAAGTCCGCTTTGAAGACATATAAGACCATACTCACTGACGTGGCATTCGAACAAGAAGTTGGTTCCGTCGACCAATCCAGTTGCCGGATCAAGCTTGTCAAATGGCAAACTGATAAGCTGCTCCAAAACTTTTTGAAAGTTGACTGGTTTGAAATCAAAGCTATTTAACAAATTCTTGAATTCGTTTAAGCTGTTGCACTCCCATAATAATGTGGAAGTTGGGAGATCAATCATCATATCATCAATCTTCAGCGATGGTACAATGTTATAAAGTGTCGCAAGCAGAGAAGATATGTGGAATATCATATGAATGGTCCGAACAGTAGACTCGTATCTGATGAATGTGTCAAGAGAGTTCTCATCTATTTCAGCATTGCTAGCCAGTTCCTTGGTGATTGTATTCAATCCGGAAGACTTGACAAGGGAGTTCAGAGCATTAACTTGTCTGATAATAACATTCAAGCTAATCTCATCATCAGCAAACAAGCCATATACAACAGAAAGTGTTAGAGATTGGACGAGCCATAAAGGAGAAGAGTTGTTTGACTGTTTAGACTGAGTCGTGTTTCCAAACTCATCCAATTTTGGAGCTCTTACAAGCTTCTTTCGAGTATCAAGATATACGTGTATGCAACGTCTTGAGGCCTCATATAGATTTGCAGCATCTGTTTGTTTGTTAGAGACGATGGCACCAATGGTTGCAATTAGGAGCGGGAGGCAAACCAAAGAGACTCTCGTGTTGTTGATGCTATTTTCGTCTCTCACCAGATTTTGTTCCAGTGAATTCATAGTTACCTTCATAAGCGAATACTCATTCAACGTTGACTTGTGAATGAAAGGATGATGATTTAAAAATTTGTTTCTGAACTCGTCGGTGTAGAAGTTCAGTTTGTCATTTTCAGGGATCGTAGGTGAAGGTACTCCCAAAAATGGATATTTAGCTAAAGATTGATAAATGTAGCTTCTTATTGTGCTTGTAAATAAATTGACTCTGGAATACCTCTCAAACTTATCTGTAGTATGAGGAAACTCTGTTCCAAGTTCAGAGATAGAGTTATGTCTCATAGATGAAGCGTCGATGTTGTCGTATCTTGCAGTTGAAGGAATAAGGTGACCGGGTGAATTTTGTCTAGAGGTAGATAGAAGAGAGTTGTCTAGAAGGATTGGCGAAATTGTAGCGTTAGAGGAGCAAGAAGATGTGTTGGGGACAGTATTCTGTTCGCTGTTACCGTAGAATGAGTAACCTTGGGGTACGTCGTAAGCCTTGGAGACATTCAAGTCTGCCATGGCTTCAAGGTCATTGATGTTCTGGTTGAAAAGAGTTTCCTGCCAGTTTTTTATTTTCTCGCTTCCTGGCTGTGTGTTGAGACTAGAGTCTGTGTTTGGACTCTCTTGCATTATAGGAGAAAGGTGTCCCTTGTAGGAGTGGGGTTGGAATTCTGTAGCATCAGCAGGGCTGAACTCTACCTCGATAGAGTTTCGACGCGCAGCGCCTATATGGGTGAAAAGGGAAGGTGTATTTCTGGATGGAACATCGTAGAAAGAGTACCCCGTTATGTTTTCACCTGCCTCGGCTACAGCTGGATCATCAGGAGCAGGGTTGGCCACATCCATGTGGTCTGCGTCACGTTGCTGAGTCTGGCGCGACTGTAAAGCTTGATGGTCTTTCTTAGCAGCAGGGTCCATAATGTCGAGATTTGGGAGCGAGTTGAGCCAGCTTTCTGACTCATCATCGAATGCAAAGAGTTGGGGTGTTGAAAACTCAACTGTTTCAGTAGCGTAGGGTTCAGGGGTCGCCATGGCATAGTTATTTCCACTCATTGCTGAGAATGATGCTCTTCTGTTCAACGGGAACTCGAGCTTGAGATCAGTTCCTCCATTGAAAGAGGACAGCAGCTCTTCCTCCTTCAGCTTCGAAGACTCGTGAGTGAGCTTTCTTTCCACGGCTGGAGGGACAATAGCAACGCCCTGGGCTCTCTTCGATATTGATGCAAGCGGCTTACTAACTGAAGATGACCCGACTACAATACCCGTGGAGGTAGAGCCTCTTTTCATTCTGCGTGGGCCAAGCTTGTTAGACTGTACAGTACTGGTTCTGGTGTCGCTTTCCTCCGAAAAACTGACAGAGGGAGACATCGACACAGACTTGACTGATCTCTTTCTCAGCCGGGGCGTCACCTCTGAGGCACCGGCGTGCAACTTTGTGGAGTGTCGCAGTAGAAGATCGCGTCTGCTGAATTTGCGGGAGCAAATGTTGCAAGCAAAGGGCTTTTCCTTCGTGTGTGACCGCTCATGTCGTTTGAGATGCTCCTGTCTCGCAAACGCCCTTGTACAGATATTACACACATACAATCTTGGCTTGCCTGAGGGAGTGGTTCCGTTTAGTGTGAGCTCGTCAGGTACCGTGTCAGGGTCTGCGCTGCTTGGCTCCTGAGAGACCGAGCGGGAAGGCTGGACAGACCCGAAAGTTGGCGGCAACTGGAAGGGTTTGCTTTCGTTCATCAGCATGGGTTAGGCATTTGATCTGGCCGTAGCAATACAAGTATCACGCCTGATATTGCAGGCCTTGGGAGAGATTTATTGGTAGGTGTTTCAAAGACAGCCTTTAAGAAAGAAGCCCCCTGTGTAACAGTTTTCTTCTTTTTTTTCCTTTGGCCTGGTCTGCTTCCCCGTATTTTATCTGAAAAAAATGCCCACTTGATTGTCCGGGTAACCTAAAGTCTGTTGAATATGCTGGTTGTTGGGTCACCTTCCTAAACAAGCGCTAGGGGCACTGAGGGGCACGCTGCTTATTTATAAGTCATGTACGGGGGGGACCATTTCACGGGGTGCGCCTCAGGCAGAACTTCCAAGAGCTGGTTGATCGGCGCACGACCTGTCATGCTCCACCGTGGCCGGGCTTCGTTTGGGCACCCGAGTGGACAGAATCTGTTCAGCCCTTCCATTTTCCCTTCGCTGGAACATATATCTGTTTCACAAAAATCCCGCTTTGGTTACCCTCCCATCCCGTCATGCCCCTCCACATCACTCACATCGCCTACCCCAGATTTAATGTCCCCGCTTTCCGCTTACCTAAGCCCTGTTAGTGAAAGTGGGGTCGGGGTGCGTACGGCGCGATCCGGCATGACCTTGTTTTGTCTGATGGGACACGACTCTGTATTTCACCGGACACCGACAACACCCGTACACTGGCCGTCTGCCAAAAAAAAAAAAAATTATTAACGAAACGGGCCGGGCCTCTCATTTCTTAACCCGATGCACGACCCTCCTCTTCCCCTTCTAGTTGGTTACCTTTGTAATAATAATCCACGTTCGTTGTTATTTCTCGCAGATCGTGAAATTTCACTACTAATTTGGGAGCAAGCTAGCGTCTCTAAAACTCGGATTTATATTCTCCTCTTTGAAGTGCAGCGACCATCAAAATGTCGCAGCTACCAAGGTCCCGACGCTCACATAAGACCGATTCCTCCGCAGACCACATTGTGGCTGAAAACGGGATCAGATACAACAAAGAAGATGCTCTCAGCTACACAAAACTAGCCAAGACAGCTTTTCTCATGGCCGTTATTGTTCTTATTGTGGGGTATTTCTGTCTCGAGATATACAACTTTCTGTGGAACATATTTACAGCCAGGAACTTCGACTTTACGAGGACCGCGCTCGATCTACTCATGATTGTGATCAAAATCATTATTTCCATCTACACCATACGATTCCTCAATAGTAAACTTCTTCTCACCTACTCCGATGAGGCAGAGTTGAAAAAATATGATTAAGTATGAAAGTAGCGCACTAATAATAGCATTTCAGAATAAATCCCCTGCATCTAAGGAATGGGCGTATAAACCCCGCCTGTTTCAGTGTAACACACACCCAGCTCGTCCAGACAGTCCTTGACCAGTCCTAGCTCCACAATCACATCGTTGGCGATAAGTATAGCGACAACTCGAGCCAAATTCACAGGTTTCAGAGCCAGAATATCCAAGTACAGATTCTGGTCTTTCGTCACCAGTGCACGGATATTCTCAAAAATGCTGCTCCTTACGGCGTTCATCGAGCCCTGTATCTCCTGATACTCGTCGTAGTCCTTGTTGAGTTCTGACTGACTGAATCGTAGGATTTGCGGTTCTCCCGACAATACATCCACCTGTGATTCCCCGTTTCCACCCTGGCTCAGGTGCCTAAAGTGCCGCGTATCAACAAGTTTTAGGGTGGATTGAAGCAGCTTGATCATCTGTGCTCGCGATTTCACAGGTTTCAGTCCCCATTCGCTGATTTGCAGTTTCAATTGATTGGTGGAGAACTTTTCAAAATCCACAACAGGAATTGTCGTCGATTCCAGAGGAGTATCAGCCTGTGAATCTGCAATTTCCTCCTCTTCTATACCAAGGTGAAGGCTCTCAATCTCTCTCCTCTTCATAGAAAAGTCGTAGTCAGTGCAGCTGTAGAAAATGTCAGCAGAATCTGTTCCCGAAAGTAGCACCTCCTGCTCTGCCCCTAACTCTACCCCTGCTCCCGCCTCCTGACTCGACGGCACCTGAATAACAGACAGTTCACGATCTGTGCTGCGCAATGATTTATCTCCACCCTGCATTCCCGGTTTCGTTTCAAATATCTCAATGTCAGATTCACTAGTGGAGTCAGGAATCTCACACACATCTTCAGTTGCAGCGCTCGAACTAGAGAGCTGTAACAAAGGCCCTTTGTACGGAGATCGTGTCTCAGCACCCAAAGCCGATGATAGCTCGGAGTCTTTCGTTTTGACAATCTCCTTATCATCGTCCTTGGGAGATGAGGAAATGGATGACGTGATGATTACGAAGTCCGGTTGTTCGTTAGAGGTGTCAGCCACTCTTGGAACTGCTGCGTTTTCCGTGTCGGAGGGAACACTTTGATGAATGCTTTCAAGTACTTGTATCTGGCCGCTTTCAGAAGTTGCATTTAGTTTTGATCTTACCAAAATGGGACGCTGCGATACCTCTTCGTCTGGCTTGCTTGGAACAGAAAGTGGTAGGTAAGCAGTTTCCAGCTGCGTTCCTTGTGGCAACTGACTGTAAGGCATGCCAAACGAGAAATCTTTATCAGCTGAAGCTGTCAAAATATCCGCATTGTCCTTCGGGAACACTGAAAAGCTAGATCCTACGACTATCACTTCGTGAGGCGATTCTATCGATTCTTGGCGCGAGCACTCAGTCTCAAGAACAAGTTTGCGCCTCTCCAGTCTTTTTGACTCCCGTGCCATCTGCGTTATATTTGACCATGTGATAGATGCTGAATCAGCATCTTCTTCAGGAGTGCAAGGAATATGGTTCGAAGTTGAAGATTCGGCGTCTTCTTCCCTTTCCTTCTTTTTCTCCTCCTCCTCCCCCTTATCATTTTCATCTTCATCATCATCATCATCATCGTTGTCGCGCGTTCCATGTATTATTTGCGATAAAGTCAGCAAGAGCGGTGATCCATCCCCTTCACTGTCAGATTCAAGAAAGCTTCTTTGGCCAGAAGCAAAGTCATGTAAAAAGTGTATCTCTTCTTTGGTGAGCACCAAAGGAGGAGCAGACGACTCGCTCCATAGCCCTACCCTTTCCTCACACTGCGATGCTTGCTGTCGGTACTTTTCGGAAATGAACTCCAACGTGAGAGTAGTTCTTTTGGAAAGTTCTGGGAAACTTTTGTGGATCGCTTTCAACACAGACTCCCATTCATCTTTAGAGTAAAGAATGCTAATTTCTACAGGATTATCAAGAGCTGCACCATCTTGCTTCGCGGTATCTCCCATATGTTCCAGATCACCTACACGCCTCACAATATCTCTCACCTTTTTCTTCTTCCCAGATAATGCCAGAAGTAACGACATATTAGAACCTTTAGAGCCGTACTTCTTGGTCATCTGATCTGTAATGCTTTTGATCTTCGTACGTTGACGTTTTGTGTCGCGTTTTGAAGCTGACGTGAGGGCAGTACTACCTCTTTTGGCTGCTTTAGATTCGTGGGCCATGGAGTAGTGCGAGGAGAGGAGTTTCAGCCTCGACTTGCCTTCCTCTTGCTCCTCCCAGTCATCTTGTTGGCCCTGGGCCTGAGTTCCGAAGAGAAACTTCGCACTGTTATCTGAGTCTGCTCCGTTCTTGCGAGAAAGCATGGTTGTTATAATCAATTCATGGAATATGAGACCTATATTAAGGTTTCTTATCACAAAAAATGCCCTTTTGAACTGTATATCATCCAGTGATTGTATGCTCTTTGTCTTGTTTTCCTCAATAGTTATTTTTTTTTTTGCCTCAGTAAGTAAGTAGATAGCAATATGAAGAGAAAAATATAGAAACTCGCAGACGCGTTTTAAATTCCTGATATTGGCACAGTGTACCTCAAAGTTGTTTATCATACTGCGGAACTTCTGGAGGACGTCGAAAAGACAAGATACGCATTATGGGCCAAATGAAGCTGCCGCTAGCCTTTTTGTCGCCTGATAAGTCTCCGGGAAAGAAAGCTGATGAGAATACTGGTGCGTCTCCGGGTATCGAACGGGTGTTGACTGGTAATGAAGATGAACAGGTTCAATCTGGAAACTTGGAAGACGACGATGAGCCCGATACGAAGAGAACTAAATTGGATACTGTTCAGAAGGTTTTAGTGACGCCACCACGAGAAAAGCAGTCAACAAGGACACCTATTAATGTGAAGAATATCGCCCAAGATCATGTAGGGGATGTGAAAACAGCTCTCAAGGAGAGTTTTGATAAAAAGACAAAGAAAGAGCTCGCGGAGTTGAAGAAGATGGAACGAGAGAGAGAAATCGAGGAAAAAAGAGCAAGACTAGAGGAAGAAAGGGCCGCAGCGAAAGAGAGAAAAGCGAGGGACAAGTTGGAGAAGGAAAGATTAGCTGCGGAAAGAAGAGCTATAATAGAAGCGGAGAGAAACAAGAAGAAGGAAGAAAAAGAGAGAGAGAAAGCTAAGAGAAAACACGAATTTGAGGAGAAACGACGACTAAAGGAAGAGGAGAAGAAACGTGAGGAGAGACAAAGGAAGGAAAGCATGCAGAAACAATCCATAATGAACTTTTTCAAGCCCAAACTGAGCAGTTCTCCTACGAACATACACAATGATGGTGAAACGGAGGTAGACTTAGCCAGCTCCTCAACATGTTCAGACTATCGCATAAACTTTCTGCCCTTCCATCTCGGTCCAGACACTAAAATTGTTAGGAACGCTCCAACTCTTGAAGAAACGTCCAAGTTGGATCTATACTTGAAGAGTCACGAGACTGGTGTTCCAACGCTACAGACATTTTTTGCAAGTTGTCAGATACATGATTTGCATAAGGTTTCGACGTCCCAGGAGGTGGTGCAGCAATTGAATATGGGACTGATTGAAGAGGCCGAAAGCACTTTGAGGAAGGTGCCAATAAAGTATTTTCAGTTTTATGAAAACAAAAAGCCGGCATATTTTGGGACATACTCGACCAGTGTCAAAACAATAACTGAGAACCTTGCAACTGAACCTTTTTGCAAGATATCTTCAAAGGACTTACAGCTGAATTACGACTACGACTCTGATCTTGAGGACGATGATGAAGATGAAGAAGGAGAGGACCTCGACAACGAGGATGAGGATGAGGATGAAGACGAAGGTGATGCTAGTGAAGGGGAGTCATCCGATTTTGATGAGTTTGTTGAGACAGATGATGGTGTCGTTCCTATCAAAAAGAGGGTTATTGGCCCTCTTGTACCTGCTGTGAGCTGGATTGGCAAATCGGCTGTGGAGGAGGTCAAAGATGCCTACCCATTTGGCCAGTACTTTGCAAGCCTTCAGTACGAGAGGCTGAATCACAACATCCAGTTCCCCATCGATCCTCTAGGCGATTACTGGTGTGATGAAGAGTCTGGAAAGAAGAACTATGCGCCGGTGACTCTGAACCTTGCGTCTTCATCCGATCCTGTTGGGATTCTTAGAGAGACCCCACTTTCCAACAGTGCCCCAGTCTTACCTCAGAGTCCCTTGAGTGTCAAGAAAAGGGTTATAACAGACGCCACTGACTTGTTGAAACTTGACGAATTCATTAGAAAGTATCAGGACTTTTCGATCAACACTCTGACCGAGGTTGCACAGAAACAAGCACTAAGCAACTATTCGAAAGCTGTTGTTAAGAACAGCATCAAGAGCATAGCTACTTTTGACAAGAAAGCGAACACATGGGTCATCAATAAAGCACAGCTACCTCAACAGGTGTAATGTCTCTAACACTCTCTCATTTTCGTACCTCGCGGTCAGATGTGTCGTGAAAGAAACAATTTTTAGCACAGCCGTATATTATGTCAAAATAGTCTTTTAGAATGAAGACGCGTAAGAACTTCATCCCGTTTTCAGTTAATTAGCCGTATTAGGAAATGAAACGAAGTGCAGGATTAAAAAAACAGGTTCAAAAAATCCTTCCTGAAGCGAAGGAGATGATTATCCTCTGTTGCAAATCAGAAGCGGATCTGGTGTCAAAAGCGTTACATTTCTAGGTTTCGACTTGAAAAACTACAGCTTGCTACTCGGAGTTGCCAGAGCGATCTGTTCGAAGACTATCTATCATTTTGAGCTAGCAAGATATACTGATTTATTAGTTGTTTCAGACCTGTTCCTTAATTCACCAGTTGAGGCTGTCATAGACGATTCCACATAAAGAAACCACACTGAAGACTATTTCGGAGCGCAATACTAAGAGTCGATCAACCGTTAGATACTCACCACCAAAATGTCTTCTCCGCCAATTGGATCCTCTCCCTTTCATGAGTCTGACTCCAATAACCGCAACTCGACGGCTCCAGATTCATACAGCCAGACCCAACGCGGAGATGCGGTACCTTCATCGCCGCTCTTTTTGCCTCCTTCAAGTGATGGGCCCAATTCCCAACCAGTAGAAAGTCATCCGGGCTCAAGGCTCACCAACGCCAACTCTACGCAGGCAATCTCGCAACAGAGCAGATTCGCGTCTTCTCCGATCCATTACCCTTCCACAGACGAACTCAGAAATGATCTTAGTTCTCTTGGTACTGGAGGGAACTCTAGACGGAATCAGCACAATAGGGGTGATATTCATTCCTCTGAGATACTTTCTTCTCCTATGAGAAGAAGAATATTTGACGAATCCAACACGCTCTCTTCAAGTCTGCGCAGTGATCTGATGTCTTCTGCCTCACTTCCGTCCTTGCCTTCCGGCTTGCCATCATCTGAATCTAATGTTGCTGGATCATCGAACGCTGGGCTTCATTCTACTGATTCTGCAAATCCTGACGAACCTGTCAGAGTCATCTGGGGTACAAATGTGTCGATTCAAGAATGCTCAGATAACTTTAGAACCTTTCTGATGTCGTTTAAGTTGAAGTACAGAAAAAGACTGGAGGGAATGGAAATCGATTCTACCGATGACGACAAGCTTTACTATGTGGACTCTTTGAGCACAATGAGAGAAACGGGATCGACGAACTTGAACTTGGATGCTCAAAATCTGCTGGCTTACCCATCCACGAAGAAGCTATACCATCAGCTGATCAACTATCCTCAGGAGGCGATACCAATAATGGATCAGACTATTAAGGACTGTATGGTGTCGCTTGTATTGGATAATGCACCAAATCATGATCCAAATCGGGACTCAATGGTGGATGAAATAGAATCTAACGTTTACAAAGTAAGACCTTTCAACATCCAGAATAAGAGAGGCATGCGTGAATTGAATCCTACAGATATAGACAAGCTGGTAACAGTGAAAGGTCTGGTAATCAGATCGACTCCTATTATACCAGATATGAAAATTGCTTTTTTCAAATGCAATGTCTGCGAGCATACAGTTGTTGTTGAGAACGACAGAGGGGTGATTCAGGAACCTACGAAATGTCCCCGTCAAGTATGTTCGTCGCAAAATTCCATGCAGCTAATCCACAACAGATCTTCCTTTGCGGATAAACAAGTGATCAAGCTGCAAGAAACTCCAGATAATGTTCCAGACGGTCAAACGCCACATTCCGTTTCCCTGTGCGTGTATGATGAGCTGGTTGACTCTACAAGAGCGGGTGACAGAATCGAGGTGTGCGGTATTTTCAAATCTATCCCTGTGAAGGTCAATCCAAGGCAAAGATCTGTCAAGTCATTGTACAAAACCTATATTGATGTTGTCCATATAAAGAAGGTCGATAGACACAGACTAGGAGCAGACGTTACCACATTGGAAAATGAGCTCAAAGAGCAGCAAGAGGTTGACCAAATACGGAAATTGTCTGAAGATGATATCAATCATATAAAGGAAATCTCACAAAGAAATGACTTGTATGAGCTATTAGCGAGATCTCTGGCCCCGTCTATTTTCGAGATGGATGATGTAAAGAAAGGTATTCTTTTGCAGCTGTTTGGAGGGACAAATAAGAAATTTGGTGACGGGGCTAAACACAGAGGGGATATCAATATTTTGCTCTGTGGAGATCCATCCACCTCAAAATCTCAGATACTTCAATACGTCCATAAGATTGCACCAAGAGGTATATATACATCTGGTAAGGGCTCATCTGCAGTGGGTTTGACAGCTTACATCACTAGGGATATTGAGACAAAGCAATTGGTGCTTGAAAGTGGTGCCCTGGTGTTGTCCGACGGGGGAGTCTGCTGTATTGATGAATTTGATAAGATGTCTGACTCCACTCGGTCTGTGCTGCACGAAGTGATGGAGCAGCAAACTATCTCGATTGCCAAGGCCGGTATCATAACGACGCTGAATGCAAGAACATCGATCCTCGCATCAGCTAACCCTATTGAGTCCAGATACAATCCATCGCTACCTGTGACAAAAAACATTGATCTCCCACCTCCCCTTCTTTCCAGATTTGACCTGGTATATTTGATTCTGGATAAGGTAGATGAAAAGGTAGATACACAACTTGCTAGGCATATTGCCAGTATGTTTTTAGAAGATTCCATGCAGAGTGCATCGGAAAGCGAGTTATTACCGGTCGATTTCTTGAGCTCATACATTCAGTACGCCAAAGAGAATGTGTCTCCTTCACTGACTGAGGAGGCCAGGAACTTGCTAGTGAAGTCATATGTGGACATGAGAAAGATGGGCGAGGATATGAGGGGGGCCGAGAAGAGGATCACGGCCACGACAAGACAGCTGGAGTCTATGATCCGTCTGGCTGAAGCACATGCCAAGATGAGGCTATCAGAGACTGTTGGGCTGGATGATGTAAATGAGGCCGTGAGACTGATCAAGTCTGCGATCAAGGATTATGCTACGGATCCATTAACAGGAAGAATTGACATGGATTTGGTCCAAACCGGTCAAACTTCGGCTGAAAGACGGCAGAAGGAAGATCTCTCGAAGCAAGTGCTACAGCTTGTGGAGAGCAACAGTTCCATCCATTACGACGCTCTTCTTGCCAAAATCAATGAGCAATCATCCAGTAAGGTGGAGAATCTCGACCTGAGCGACGTGCTGCGACGTCTCGAGTCTGACGGCCGGGTGACTGTCTTTGGTCAGGGTCACCGAAGAGAGATCCGTATAAGTAAGGTTGGTGGCGTGTAGGTGCCAGCCTGCTCGCTAGCCGGATCATATTAGCTTGCTGTGTATACTAGGATGGCATTTCTATCACTTACTTTACTTGTAGATGCAGGTCGATCGACGCTTCCGCCCGCTGATCGACGCGTCATGGTTATGCAGCCCTGATTTGTTATATTGGAAACTTTGATTGGCGAGTAGCAAATGCTCATGAGATCAGGAAAAAAAATGCACAAAGAAATCCTCCTAATTGATAATGAACACAAACGGACTGTTTCAAAGAATCAACGAAATACTTCTAATATCAGAGATGCTTTCTAGACAGGCTTTGAGAGCTGCCAGAATTGGTGCCAAGCCAACTGGTGTGAGATCTGTATCTCAGTACGTTGCTAGGGCAACGGGTAAGTGAAAAAAAAAATGAATAGATATCAGTATGTCTATGTCAATATCTAGCACATCGAACTAACAGTGGTTTCAGGACTGTGGAACTCCACTGTTTACTGGAGTAAGGTTGTTGCAGAAGTTGGAAAACAGGTGTACACTAAGGAGGGATTTGCTCCACCATCTTTGGCCGAGTTTCAATCGGTGTACCAGTCGCTCTACAAGCAGGCATTGCAGTTTGCGTCAAAGCCAAAGGCATCTTTTGACTCGTCTCTAAGCTACCTCAAAGCGCAACAGAAAGAGGAGTACTTCAAATACGGGGCTTACTTTGTCCAGATCGTGGGTCTTTTCTCTCTCGGAGAGATTATTGGAAGAAGACAGATTGTTGGATATCCATCATTTGGCCCTAAGGAACCTCACCATTAGACTCTGCAATAGTATTCATGGCTCATTAAGTGCCTGTAAATAACAAGTGGATTATTATCATTATTATTGTCATCGTTGTGCACAGCAGCAGCACCGTCATCATCATGTAGGTGTGGCACGCTCTTGCTGATGCTCTGTGGACGCTGTTGTCTCTAGTAGCCTTCTATTCTTGGAAGCATCTATCATTTCCTGCCTCATCTTTCTCTTTTTCCTAACAACCCCTGGAACTGAACTAATGCTTTTTCTGGCTACCGGCGTGCTTTTCGACTTATCCTTTTCTCTTTTGGATAATTTGCTGACTCCGGTCATTAGCCATTCTGCCAGCCCCTCGGTTGATCCGCTCTGTTTCATCACATTCACAACAGACTTGATACCAACAGTATCCTCACTTGTGTAAAACGTCACCGCCTCCCCCTGTTTACCTCCTCTTCCTGTTCTTCCTATACGGTGGACATAGGCTTGTGCAGAGGTGGGAACATCGTAGTTTATCACCAGGTTAATCCCTTTAAAGTCGATTCCTCGGGCAAGAACATCGGTACATATCAGACACCAGATCTCGCCCTTGCGGAATCGCTCAATGGTCAAATCCCTCTGTTTCTGGGTCCTTTCGGCATGGATGACGTCCACGTTCAACTTGTCATACAGAAGTTCATGAAAAAGAGCTTTCGCCCTGACAATCGACTGCAGGAATATCAGGACTGGGGGCTTAAATTCGCCACGCTGAAGCATCCCCCGAAGTTCGATCAGCTTCCCATGCTCGTTACCACAAAAAACTACCTTTTGGGAAATATTGCTGTTGGCAGACTCCTTATTACCAATAATGATTCGAACAGGGAAACTCATAATGGATTGTGCAATTTCCTCGACGCTCGAGGTTATCGTGGCCGAGAAAACTGACCGTCGTAGTTTCGGATTCGAGCACGCAGATAGAACCACGTCGGACTGCTCAACAAATTTAGAGTCCAGCAACTTGTCAGCCTCATCGAAAATCAAATGCTCCACCTTCGACAGATCTACCACCCCGCTCTTCACGAGATCGATCAGTCTGAGCGGAGTAGCCACAACGACATCGAACTTTGTAGGTTTTATCACCTTATTCCGCAACTTGGCAGCCAAAGACTTGTTCAACAGCGTAAGCTGTAGACCTCTGTCTTTATTGAGTCTGTTCGCCACGTTGAAGATCTGAAGAGCCAATTCCTTCGTGGGCGAGATTATCAATCCTCTGATTCCGTAGTCCTTCTTTCCAGCACCAAGCTGCTGTATAAGGGGAATCAGGTACGCTAGTGTCTTTCCGGATCCCGTAGGAGCACATGCTATCAGATCTCGATCATGCAGACATACAGGAATAGCCTCGCTCTGGATGGGGGTAGGCTCTGTGAAATCATTTTCAATCAGGTTACGCAGCAGCTTCTTATCCAGCTTGAATCGAGCAACAAGATCCTCGAATGAACCAATAGGAAGTGGGATATCGGAGCCCGAAATTTTAGCTCCATATGACTTCCGGAGTGCCAAAGCCTGTTGCTCTGATCTGATTTTGGATGGGACCTCCCTGACTTGAGACTCGCTTTCATTTTCATGCTCGCTTTCCACCTCTGAGTCTTGTGCTTTCCTCACTATTTCGTGCATCTTTGTGCGAAAGAAATCGGTTTCTTTGTCCACCTCCTCCGCGGTCTTGCTCTCCTTCTGCTGAGTACTTTTCCCCTGCGCTTTGCTGGGCAGTGAAAAGTCTACCGAGGCGTCCTTTGACTTGCGAACAGACGCCCCTCGGGTCAAGATACGGAACATATCCATGGTGTGATAACCTTTCAGTTGAATTGCACACAGTCTTTGACTGAGGATCCAAAAGACACTAAGCTTCTCTGTGTGTATATTATATATGCAATACTGAGAACGGATAAAGAAGAAGGAGAGGAAAAAAAAAAAAAAAAAAAAAAGTTTAGATTGAATGTGGCGGTGCAACCGCCACAAAGTGTATGTGGCGCATAATGTCCGACGACGAATTTTCCACAAGGTCAAATTTTTCAGAATAATTCTATAATAACTAGTAGATTCATCAACTGAGAACAACACACCGGTAGACACAGACACGGGCGAGTCTGGAAGCTGAGTGGAGTGCTTCTGTGAGCGTACTGATTCAAATAAGAAGAGGCAGCCACAAATCGAAATCCTGGCTGCAGAAAGTTTAGCGCAGGGAAACTAATAAACGAAAACCAACAAGATGTATAGACCGGCAGCAACACAGTGTGTGGTGCGGTGTCCACGGCATGTATGGCCCTTGAGGGGTGCCAGTATATGGAAACGTGGAGTTGTGTTTGTGAGCGGAGACCGCAGAGTGAGAGGCGCAGTGCGGAACCCTGAAGACGTGTTAACAGCCAACGGAGTGAGATATGGTCCTCAGGAGGACAATCTGCGAGCGATCAAGAACTATCTGACGTTGCGACTAGGAGAGAGATTCATGCTGCCTGACAGACTGCTGCTGCAAGTGTTGACGCACAAGTCGTTTGCTCACGGATCGCAGCCCTATAACGAGAAGCTGGCATTTTTGGGGACCGAGCTGATCCAGCTTCAGGCGTCCAAGCATGTGCTGAGCCAACCCACAGACAGTCCATACGCAGAGCAGGGGTACAATTTCGATGGGCTTGGTTCGCTGGCACACCGGCTGCTGAAGACGAACCGGATCCTGGCAGACTACGCTGCCTCTACAGGACTGGATGCTGTGTTTTTCTACCGGTCGCCTGTACCGCGCAGCCGCTCTGAGAGTGGATCCCCTAAGCCCAAGGGGATCCTGGCCACCTTGACATCGTCTTTGGTGGGAGCTATTGCAACACAGCACGGAAAGCGTGCTGCTGAGGAGTTCATCGACAAGGAGGTGTTGGCGTTTGGGCTGGAGCAGACGTCTCAGCAGACTCCCCAGCCACCGACCACCCCCTAGCTCTTAACATGTGTATAATACACCCCATATAGTCTGTACATAGATAGACATGATTCATAGAATGGGCGGGTAGTGCACAGCCCAACTCCCCGTTAGCTTTTTTTTTTTTTCCCTGTTTGTTTGTTTGTCTTTCTGGCACACACAGAGAGTGAGTGTTTTTGTCGCTCAAGATCAACAATACAAAAAAAAAAAAACACCAGAGTAGCCCGTTGTCAAAAAAACAAAGAAGAGGGTCCCTGTCAAAGATCATCGTGGCATCAGGAACGGCTCCTGATATAAGCTGGCTTCTTCAAGCGGTCTTGCAAGTAGCAGCGGAAAGTTGTGTGTTTGTGCTGAACTCCGGGAGTTGAAGCCTTGCAAACAAACAAACAAACACCCACGCAGCCCCAACACCATGAGCGCAACGCCGGATGGACAGCGGCTGGTACAATACCACTCTGTACTGAAACAGTTTCTGGATATCTCCTCAGAGAACCTGACGCCAGTGACATCTGCACGGGTGATCAAGGCCCGCGAGAAGCTCGAGAGACTCACAAGATCGCAGTTTGTTGACCTCAGCACCGACGTATATGACGAATTGCAGAGAAGGATCGCCGAGGTCAGCGACCGCCCGGACTTTCTGCAGCCTAGAGATCATTTCCATCCGAAGCGGAACCAGGCGCGTCAGAAGCTTGCGTCTCTACCGTCCAGTAGGTTCAAGGACCTGGTCAATGACGTGCTTTTTGAGATTGAACGGCACGAGGGAGAATTTATACACCAAAAAGATCGTGTCACCAGCCGTGTGTTTGAGAGTGATGGAGTCAAGACTGCTGCTGCTGCTGCTGCTTCTGGCTCCTTCAAGCAGACACTCAAGGTGGAGGCACCTTCGGCCCTGGAGATCAAGTCCACGAAAGTAATTCCCAAAAAAGCTGAGCTGTCGTGGTCAAGCGACGAGGAGGACGAAGGGTATCCGGGGTTGAATCGCTCCAACGTGGTATCAAAATCCCCTCTCAAAGATGCTAACCGTAATCTGGGTCCGTCTGTCTCGGATTCCACGATTTTGCCGGAGCGCTCTCGCGGGGTCAACCCTCTGCGTTTGTCTAGCGACAGGGAGAAAGAGAAAGATATACAGTTGCTGATCAGTGAAAGTTCCAAAATGGATACGAAAATCTCTGAGTTAGAGTCTCAGGTTGCTCAGCTCAAAAAGGAGAAGGAATTGCTCAGCAAGGAGAATGCAGATCTGAAAACTAAAAGAAGGTCTGCAGAGTTTTCATCTTTGGAGCAGAAAAATGACTCTCTGAATAAGGTTATCGAGCAACATCAGATCACCATTTTGGCATTGCAGAGCGAAATCTCTGGTCACAAGAAAAATGAAGAAACCAAAGCAGTGGAAGTTGATAGCTTGGCACAACTACAAAAAGACCATAAAGAGTTGCAGGACCAATACAATCTTGTAGAGAAAGACCTACAACTTGTTAGAGACGAAAATAGACAGATCTCGTCCCAACTACGCAATGTGAAGGAGAAGCCAGAGTCATTTGGCAGCCGTGGGGGTCTGACTGGTGAGAACGGACCAAGCTCGAACATTTCTGACGTTAAGACGACTTCCAAACTTAATAGTGATGTGTTGTCTTGGCAATCAAGATACGAGAAAGCTAGATCTGGGCAGATAATTGATTCCATATTGAGTGCTGTTCCAAGCTCAAAGGCTCTGGAGGCAATGGTGGCGAAACAGGGCCTGGTGCCTCTTGAGCTCGCCTCAAGTTTATTTTCTGCTGCGGAAACCATGATCCTCTACATTGCAGATGGTGAGCCCCAAACCAGTATTCTTTTCGAAAGGGTGGCCGCAATAGTGACCCTGGCAAATAAAATTATAGAGTCGAGCAAGTCAGGGTCTCGCGCTGTTGCTGAGAAGTCACGATTGGTGTTATCAGCCGTTTCTAACGTGCTCACGAGCACCAGATATTACGCTCTATACAAGGCTGTTGTTCCAAGACTTGTTGTCAATGCGGCGATTAATGATGTTTGTTTCGCCGTTTGTGATTTTCTGAGAGTGGTTAAGATTACAACAGATGTCGTGAAGGATCTACAAAACGTCGAAGATGATAGCGCAAAGGGGCCAGCTCAAGATCAGGATGACCTCAACATCAGCAACAGGCCAGAATACTCCGGAGGTTTGTCGCCAGGTGTGGGAGATTCTGGTCCCTCTGTGAGACCACTGAAGATAACACGCAAGTTGACGCAGGACAATGAGCCTTTAAGGATTTCCCCTGCTCCAACAAGCTCAAGAATGGCTTCTAGGGGACAGTTGAGCCCTGTTCTAACTACCCCAAACCGGGAATTTAACAAAGCCGCACCCGAAACAGCAAGTTCTAGCAAAAAGGATACCATGTACGGGAACTCTAATGTAAGTGTGTCTTCGCTGGCATCGAAGTTCTCTGGAAACAGTGATGGGGAATCACCATCACGCTCTAGGGAGTCTGCAAGGGGATCGCCATCTTCGCGTGGGAATATTCTGGCCAGAATGAAGATGTTACAAGAGAGCACCGACCAGATGAGCCCGCCCCGGAGCAGGTCATCGTCCCCTGCTAAGTATCTTGCAGAATCGTCCGCTTCAAAAACATTTGATAAGCTTGGTATAAAGAGCAGATCGAGTTCAGATAAGGGTTTCAAGCAGGAGGACGGCGGCGAGAGCGTGAAGGCGCTTAGCCAGCTAGGCCAGCCTGTGAAACTTGCAAACAGTGGTGTATCTGACGCTTCGCGTATCAGCACGGTCTATGACAACCCATTGGGAAGTGGGGATGGTGTGTCAGCGGGAGACTCGGTCCCCAGTGCCGGAAGTGCGCTGGTGATGCCTGAAAGGGACGACGAGATAGACGAGGCTGTGCTGAAGAACTTCAACACGCTAAATCCAGACAACACGTTGAAGGAGCTGCTGTCGTATTTGGAGCTGCAGACGATCGAGGTGATTGCTGCTATTCAGAAGATGTTGGGATCTATAAGGGACCCACAGGCAACGAAGCCGCTGCTGCAGAAGGGAGCTACTCAGATTATGACTGTTGTGAAGCAGATGGCTGAGGGGACGAGCACACTGATGAAGCAGAGCCGGTACGCGGACTCGATGGGCCATGCGCGGTATGTAGTGGAGGTTCTTGAGGACTGTGTGAAGAGAATGGAGTCTCTGTACCGAAGCGAGGGGCCACGGGAAAGTGGTGAGCATGCAGACAAGGCGTTCAAGCAGCGGTCTGCAGGGATTGCGTTTGATGTTGCGCGGAGCACGAAGGAGCTGGTGAAGACTGTGGAGGAGGCGAGTCTGAGAGACGAGATTGCGGTGATTGACTCGCGGATTGCTGCGACATAATGAGCGGGCGGGGGTGGGTTTTGCTCACTTATATGATTGCGCGTTGCAGAGAAAGAGCAGGATATTTGCTACTGCTGTTGGTTGTTATTTCATTGCTTTAACAGGATAGTTAGGAGGATGGCAGTTGGAGAGAGAGCCACTCGTGTGTGGGTCGATTGACGCGTCGACGAGATCTTATTTTTGCTGGATCCTGCTTTTGCGGGGTGATGTCAAATAAAGATAGCAATCAGCGGCAATAATAGGAGAAGAAGAGCGAATTTGTGTAAGGAGAGGGTTGCGGCGAAATCTCGCGGGGCAAGATCTCACATGTCACGATCCCGGACGGGCCGGGGCGTAGCGGCAAATCGCACGCACGGGGTAAGGGGGGGATCTGGGGGGGCAGGCAGGCAGGCGGGCGGGCTGCAGAGGCTGCCGGGAGCGGCCCCGGTGGGTTTTGCGGTGGCTGGCCGGGGGTCTGTTATGGGGCCGTGCCGATGCTGCCCCGTGGACGACCCGGGGGGCCTGCGGTACCGAAGCTGTCGGGCTCTGCCCCAGATACATAAAATATCCTGTAGTAGTGAACAGAGCAAAAGAAAAAAAAAAGAAGTGTAGATAATTAAAAAGACGGGTTAGCAGAGCCAGATTCTTCCTGGCAGCTACTCAACAAACGTACTTCCGCGGCCAAAGCGTTCCCGTCCAGGTGTCTGAGCTGTTTCACCAGGAGTTCTGCGTTTGCTGACGGACTTTCCGCGCTTCCCGTGGTCTTGCGCAGCCGGTACCCGCGTGTGAGCGAAACTTGCCCCGATCGCAGGGTCCTTTCTGAAACCGCGTGTGCGACTGCTGTCGTGTGTACACGGCGTGTGGCAGGCTCCAATTCCCCGAACCGCGCCGCGCTCCGTGCTGTCTCTGCGCGTGCGAGCTGCCTTCTCTGGCCTGCGGTGCTGTATCTTGCTGCGGACGCTTAGATCTGTGTGTGGCTTGTGCTGCTGCTTTTGCCCCCCTGGATGAGCAGCGATCTCGGTCTGCCCTCTCTCGCGGACACAGCCGCGTACGACACGTCTCGGACGGCCCGCTACGCCATGAACCAAGTGCCGGTGTCGGCGGACGGGGACCGGTCCGCGAACGAGCTGCCCTCTATCAAGGACCTATTTCCAGCTCTCAATAGCTCGCCAGACGACACGGGCCCGGGCGACGACTACTCCGCCACGGCTCCTGCTGTCCCGTCCTCCTCGTCGCCCCCAGGCTCCGCGGGCTCTCTTGCTCACCGCCAGCCGCCCCAGCTGGGAGCCTCGTTCGTCGCCACGTCCTCGGCCCCGCCGTCTTCCCACAGTCTGCCCCGGACGCTGTCGCACGCTGCACCCTTCCACCTCTACGCCCCGCAGCAGCACCCGCGGCAGCCGCCTCTCGCTCTCGAGATCAGCAAACTGTCCCAGGTCACCGTCGAGATCCAAAACCTGCTCGAGAACTACAGCTCCATGAAGAACGTGCCAAAAGAACTCCTCGACACCGGGCTCCAGCAGCTCAACCTGCTCAACGGGGTCTACCGATCGTGGGTCGAGCTCAAGGAGACGGAGATGCTGCGTCTGTCGCAGCTGGGCCCGCCGCCTCCACAGCTGCCTCCCCTTGTCACCGACCGCAAAACGTACCAGAACATCGAGGAGCAGGCTGCACGAACGCTGTCCTCCATGGTGGAGTTCACAGCCCCGAGAGGGGACCCTGCAGTGACCACGCCCCCCGTGTCGCCCAAGTCGTCGGCGTTCAAACGGCTCAAGCTGAAAAAGTCCCCCGGAACCGCTGCCGTTGCACCCGCGCCGGGAATGGGCTCCTCCAACGGGGGCGGCATCGACTTTGCAGATTCCTCCCTGGGCATACTGCCCAGCGCGGAGAACGAGTGTCTACACTGCCAGTCCAAAGAGACGCCCGAGTGGAGAAGAGGCCCTGAGGGAGAGAGAACGCTGTGCAATGCTTGCGGACTGTTCTACGCTAAGCTCTGCAAAAAGTACGGCGAGGATAATGCCAAGGATATCATGAGGGAGCGCAAGACAAAGGGAAGCGAGACCGATAGACGGGTCTCGATAGGATCTTGACACAGCGCCCCCTGGACAGAGCGGCAGCGGGGTGTGTCTGTTTTTCACCCCTGTTAACGTATGGATGGTCGTTTTATTTTCTACAGTGAGCACACTTTTGTATAGTATGACGCGATGTGCTGCTACCCCGGATTTTGCAGACAACGAACAGGTTTATATTAGCCGGCCCAGCTAAACCAGCGCGACGAGAGTCTTGAGCACCTTGTTCAGGTAGCCCACACCTTTTACAAAGGCGTCAAAGTCATCGTCCTCGATAGGCTCCTTCAGCGCCGGCAGCTGCTGCCCTGCGTAGCCCGTGTATCTCCCGCTGGTGAACACTATGTGCTTGAACCAGTCTCTCTCTCCTAGTCCATCAGGGTTCAGAAAGTTCCTCTCAAAGTACTTGAGCTTGGAGTTGGCCTTGTAAATCGCCCACTTCAGCTTGAGCTTCTGGAAGAGCGATAGCCGGTCCCAGTGTAGATAGTCGCGTTGTAGCTGAACACACTGTGCATCAAACTCTGACGACTTCGTGATCAGCTCCGCGATATTCCCCTCTACATCGTGCAACACCTCGCCCAGATCACTCAGATCGTCCACCTCTCGGCTGCCCATGGATGTACAGCGGTGGCTGTTGACGCGCTTGGAAAGCCATTTCGCAGGAACCTCCACGGTCTTGAAGATCTCTAGCAGCTTTATACCATAATCCTCAGTCTTGAACTTGAGAACTTTCGTCTCCTCCAAGTTGAGCACAATCAGACCCAGGTACTTCGCCATGAGGTTGTGAAACACATATCCTGGGTCTCCAAAGTTGCTCATCCATGTGAATGAGTCGTAGATCGAGTGATAATGATATACCGGATCCTTCTTGATGTCGGTCACGAACCCTAAGTCTATCGAGGGAATTCCCAAATGATCCAAAAACACAGTGTAATCCGACCCAGAACCTAGACTGTGAATACTGTCGTTGGATGCAGTCTTGAAATGCTCGTATAAAGACAACGTCGAGTTGGGATAAGGCAGAAGGTGCGCAGTCTCCCTTAGCAGGCTGTAAAGCAGCGGAGAAGAACCGAGCTCCAAAAACCCACCTACAGCAGCAACATCCAGGTTCACATACGCAACCACGTCCTTCTGAAGCTCTTTAGCATGGTACTCTCCAAATTCGGTAGAGCCCAAGAGACCATACTCCTCTCCGTCCCAGCTGGCCAGCAAAATCGTTCTCTGCGGTTTCCATCCCAGCTTCAACAGCTCCCCCAATGCTCGGGCAAACTCCAGGAGAACAGCAGATCCGGAATGCGGGTCACCAGCAGCAGGAATCCACGAGTCGTGATGGTTGCCAATAATGATCACCTCCTTGTCATCAACACCCTCAATCTTACCCATCACATTATACATGGTGGAAATATTGTACTCCTGCTCGCTGAAAAGATGTAACTTGTAGTCAGGGTTAGGACCGACCGAGTAGTCGAAACCATCTATCAGTCCTATTGGCCAGCCCTCTACTTTCGGTCCGTGTCCACTCAGCTTGCTTAGGATCGGAGTCACCTCTTTGTAAGAAATTGGAAGTGCCGGAATACGTGGGGTGGTGTAGTAAGGATCAGACCTTGACTTGTTTTCTCCAGGCTTAACAGCATACCCAGGTGTAGTTGGGTCTCCTGGCCCGTAGGACAGAAACTGAGAAGAGCCTCTCTGAATCGAGCTTGGTTGTCTGGCAGGGCCTTCTGGATACGCCTTGAACCCGTTTTGAATGATAATGTCGCCGTCTTCATATGGATCAGTGAAAAGCAGGACGGCCTTAGCCCCATGGTCCTGAGCAAACTTTACTTTCAATCCCCGGAAGATCTTGCCATACCGGATGACGGCTATTTTTCCCTTCAAGTCAACTCCGATCTTTTCAAGAGTATCGAAGTCCTCCTTGGTGCCAAAGTTGCAGTAGACGTACTCGGCCGTGACATCTCCAGAACCGGCGTATCCTAGAAAAGCCGGAACATAGATCTGAGAGTTCGGGTCCTCCTCAAGCACCTCCTCCCTGAGAGTTGGTGCGTACACCACACTGACGTCCTTGCTGCTCACAAGACTAAGAGACTGGTCAAGCGGATAGCTTATGTAAACGTCGTATTCGTCGATCGACGCTTCGAGCCCAAACTCTTCTAACTTCGATCTGGTCCAATTGACCATTTCCACGTTGGTACCCGCTAACTGCGGAGTGGCAGCATACACCTGCGACCAATTGGAAGCTAGGTTAGTCTCTAAAGCATTCAGATATGCAGAAAACACCCTGTGTTTGGGGAATTCCGGAGCCAGAAATTCTCTCTCAACATTGTACTTGAAGATTAGGGCACCAAAGAGTGCGTATCCAGTTAAGAGGAAACCAATGACCCACTTGATTCGAGCACCTCTTCTGCTAGCAGTGGCAATTCTGTTTGCCCGTACCCATTCCTGCTGGATATCGGAAGCTTGCTTTTCACTATCCGAGCCCATTGCGAGGCTGCAAGTTCACGTCTGAGCAACGCTAATTGAGGTGTCTGGTGCTTGTTGTCCTTCCTGGACTTTTCTGCCAGATTAGAGCAATGTGTAGCCAACTAGATTCAGTAAACGTGCTTGATGGAGAGAACTCCCGTTAGAACGAAATGGTATGCTCAATTAGCACCACAAATAAGTATATCGCCTCTTACGCCTTTTTATTATCATATACCCTCCTGAGGCAGAAAATAGCTCGGGTAAATAGTTGTGTGGCGGTGCAGGCGTTTTTGCCCTCCTCTTCTTGTTCTGCAATATGTGGCGGTGCTCGGGGAAGCTCGGAGGCTTGAAATGAAAAAGAAAGCCAGAGCAAAAAAAAAAAAAATAATAATAATAATAGAAAAAAAAAACCCCGTTAACAGAATGAAAACATACTGAAAAACTAGTTGTCGTCCCCGGTATTCACAGAGGCTCAGTCAGGTGAAGTCAAAAGTACTGGCTCCCCAAAACAGTTCTAGTGAGGTGCTATGGCAGTTTCCTCCGCTGTGAAGGGCCCCCGAGGGTGTCTCGGCAACCCTTTCAGTGTTGTCACAAGACTAATATACGAGTTCAAATATGCCAGAAAGCAGAATAACAAGCTCATAGAGCTCACGACAGAGCTGAGGCCCACGCTGAAAAGTCTCAAGAACCTTTCTGCTCCTGCAATAGTGAACCTGTCGCTGTTGACGCTGGTGTTTCTCTTTGTGTTGTGCGTGTTGCCTGTCAACTTTGTCGTCAAGATGCTGATCACACTGGTGCTCGTAAGTCTGGTGACCGTTCCTATTCTATCCCAATTCTTCCTATTTGGGCTCCCGATCCTCGCATGGGTGTTCCTGTTCTTCTCAGCCGAAAAGATCCCGACGGCGTGGAAACCCCCTATCTCTGTCAAGGTCCTACCGTCTATGGAAACCATTCTCTACGGCGACGATCTGTCGGATGTGCTAGCATCCTCCACGAACATGTTTCTCGACTTCTTGGCGTGGTTCCCCTACGGCATAATGCACTTTTCAGTCCCCTTCGTTGTTGCGGCTCTCGTGTGGCTGTTTGGCCCACCAACAGCTCTCAGATCTTTCGGTTGGTCATTCGGATACATGAATCTCGTGGGAGTCATTATCCAAATGCTTTGTCCAGCAGCCCCGCCTTGGTACAAAAACCTGTACGGACTACTCCCTGCAAATTACTCCATGAAGGGCTCCCCGGGAGGACTGGAGAGAATGGACGGCTATTTTGGTTTCGATATGTATTCCACCAACTTCAGCAACGCTCCTGTCATTTTCGGAGCCTTCCCGTCATTGCATTCAGGTATCTCCACCATGAACGCCCTGTGGTTGTCGTATTTATTCCCACGATATTCGCCGGCCTTTTTTGTTTATGTTTGCTGGTTATGGTGGTCAACCATGTACCTTACGCATCACTACTTCTTTGATCTCACTGCCGGTTCTGCCCTGGCTGTCACTTTTTTCTTCTATGCTCGAATCAAATGGCTTCCAATCAGAAAACTGGACAAATTTTGCCGGTTCAACTACTACCGTCTTGAATTCGAGGACCTGCGCTACGCAGATCCGCTCAATAATTTTGATACCTTGGGTATTGTCGATGACCACACTATAGAGATGGAGGATTTTGCAGACAGCTCCAGCGAACCCCTCACACCAATGGATGACGATGATTCCACAGTAGACTCCAGCGTCTTCACTGCATAACATGACCTCAGTCGAGTCTTAATATATGTTAGTTTAATTTGATTTCTGCTTGAAATCGCTCAACAGGCTTCCGAATATATCATTTTTCGATGCCGGTGTAGTTTTCACATTCCCACTGAAGACAGTCTGTGGAGTCTTTGGAGTCCGTGGAGATGCAGCCGTACCCGTCTGATTATGACCCACCTCTAACCCAGCCAAGTCTGCAGAGAGTAAATCCCCCCACGCGGCTGGGGTCTTGGGGGCTGCAACTGTCGTAGTTGTTGCCGCTGTACCGGGAGCAGTCGTTTGGAAATCACCAAACTCGTCTGTCTCATCTTCTGACTCTTTCTCTTCTCCTTCACCTGTCAGCTGGTCCTTGTACTCAGAGTCATAATGGGGCTGGAAGCCGCGTTGTTTGTATTGTTGGCGAGGGCTCCGACCTGATGTGCTCTCAAAATTCAAAAGATCATCGTTGGAGTTATTCGTTAGCGCTACACTTCCACCACGACGCCTTCCGGTGCCAAATCCCATCGAAAGGGACTTTTGGTGAGCCGCCCTTGCTCCATCAGTAACATACTTTGTCACGTTTTCGGATATACTCGAGAAAGCGGATTTGCCAAACGGGTCCGTGTCATTTTGAAGCCTCAATGAGCTGTTGTTGCCGAACTCTATCTGATCTTCATCATAAAACAAATTCCTCTTGCCTGATGAGTTCGAAGTGCGTCGCTTATCAGTGCTGTCGCCAAAATCCTGCGGATGGTATCTTTTTCTCTCTGCTTCTAACTGCTGAGAGTCGTTTACCAGCTTCGTGAGCCTTGTGGCCATTTCTCGGATCTGCTTTTCATGGTTCAAGTCCAGCCCATCATAACTCTTAGTTACGACATAATGCTGAAGTCCAACCACAGAGCCTAAATGGTACTTAATCTCATCCAGAAGATCGAACTCAACATGCCCCTCTTTCATAGTATAGCAATTAACCAGCAGATACTCTAGAAGCTGTATACACTTGGATATAATGATAAACTCATAGCCTTTAGTCACCAAAGACTTCTTCAGCGAACTAACGATTCCGGAAGAGCCCCTATCCAATTGAGAGTAGGCGCAAATTCTGGTAACAAGGAAATCAACAACATACTTGCCAATGTCTGAATCATAGCTGGGCTGGTTGGCTTGGCCGATATGAGACCCGTCTCCTGTATCATAAAAGTCGGAGGCAATTGCGGGCCTCGAATATGCAAGGATCCAATTGAGTAGCTGTTTCTTCTGCTTACTAGTGGGACCCCATGGATCTGTATTTGTAGACTCTCGAATGAGATTATCCAGATTGGAATAACCCGATAATGCTATACGATTGAGTTAGTAAAAGAATATCCCTCTTTTGCCTCTTTTCGATACGTACCGTTCTGGATTTTGCGCGTGGCTTGCCGGAAATCGTAGAGCGAGGACATTCTGTCACGAGAACAGAGCTTGTGATGACTGTAGTGTTTCAATGACAGAAACAAGACTCGTTGCTAAAAAGAGTAATCTCCTCTAATTATCCCACTTTAATTGAGATCTTTTAATCCCGTATATTTCTAGCAGACTAGGAAAATTAAAAATTATAGATAATCTCACTAGAGTGGAGCCGATCGTCGCGTCGGCTTTACGTGGGAAAAGGCTGGACTGCACAAAGAAAGAAGTCTCCAACTATAACGAGAGCCTAAATAAGTTCAAACAAAATAAGGCTCAGGTACTTGCAGCCTCAAAGCATTTAAAGTTCACCAGAGTCGGTGATCTCAATTTTGGATCTAGTGCTACCAGATCCAGATCCCAAGCCTTCAACGGTCTTGATAACGTTGAAACCGTCGATGACTTCTCCAAAGACAACATGCTTTCCGTCTAACCATGGGCATGGAACGGTGGTGATGAAGAACTGGGAACCGTTCGTGTTTGGACCAGCATTGGCCATTGACAACAGACCAGGCTTGGTATGCTTATGGATGAAGTTTTCATCAGGGAACTTGTTTCCGTAAATGGACTTTCCTCCTGTACCGTTAAAGTTGGTAAAGTCACCTCCCTGAAGCATGAAGTCAGGAATGACTCTGTGGAAAATGGAGTTCTTGTAGCCAAAGCCCTTCTCTCCAGTACTTAGAGCTCTGAAGTTCTCTGCGGTCTTTGGGACATCAGAGTAGAGCTCGAAAGTGATTCTACCTAGTGGTTTTCCTGTTCAAAAAGTTAGTACTAGGGACAGAAAAAGCTCTTACGAGGGGTTCAATTCAACTCACCATCAGCAGCAACGTCAAAGAATGTCTTAGTCATTTTCAATTGAGTAATTTACTTGTTAGTGCAGAGAGTATTCTATGCT
Source organism: Ogataea wickerhamii (assembly GCA_030559035.1). Classification (NCBI taxonomy): domain Eukaryota; kingdom Fungi; phylum Ascomycota; class Pichiomycetes; order Pichiales; family Pichiaceae; genus Ogataea; species Ogataea wickerhamii. Next base: position 28,968 of record JAKTQX010000020.1, read on the forward strand.
GTATGATCAAAATACAGTTGTTGAAAGTCTCGTGAGTCTATAAATATGTCTGATTACGCTAATCTCCTGTTTGCTGTGCTAAACTTGACAAATCATCCTGTCTCTACTGCACCTCCTCCCTCCTTGTGAAATTTTTTATGTGAATTTTTTTTTGCCTTCGAACGGTTATGCAGCTCTGCCGCAATTTTTTTTTTCTGGCTCCTGGCGGCCGGGTAACAGCTTATTCGTTATCAGCTCTGAATCATCTTGAGAAACCGTTCAACCACACCAGCAAAGCTTTTGAACTGGTCACGGTCCAGAGCACCGTCGGTAAGTAGTGAAACTTCAAACCGTTCGGCCTCTCCGTTAGAAACGACTTGATAAATCAAAAGATGGCCCTCAAATTCAAGCTCAATGGCTCTCCGTTTGCACACAGATGTAACTAGGTACGGAACCGCGCTAGTAGATTCAGACTGCATCAGATCAACCAGGACGGGCCGGATTCCTACTTTGTTCAGTAGCCGGCTCACTGACCCTGAGTCTGACACATCAAGCATGTCATTGCTTAGAGATCGAACAAATTTGCAAAGATGTTTCTGTCTCTTATAGACATCCGTCATATCCTCACCTTCTTGAACTAACGACGAGTTGTAGGATGACTGGAATATCACATCAGCTTTTGCATCTGGCAAGGCTATTCTATAGTTATTCTCATCCTCGTTGACAAACACAGAAAACGAAGAAACATCCACTCTTCCTCGAGATACTTTGAACCACATTTCTAAATTAGGCAGCGAGGTCTGATATTGAAAGTTGCTGAACGCATCTGGCACCATTCTCATCTGTATCGAGGTCTCGAAGTTATTTCTAATTCCACCACCAGCCCCAAAAAGCTCAATTCCCTTGTCTGCAAGCGGCAGTTGTGATAGCTTAAGGTTGACATCTGGAAGGTTGGCATGGAAGAAGCATGGTCCGTCCGTGGACTTTCCTTGGAATAGAAGCTTTCCAAAAGTGGCATTGAATGATCTGGGGGACCACGATTCCTTTCTAGTAGTGGCGTCGGGTGTCAACGCATTATAAACTTTATCCAAGTTTAGACCACTAAAGAGAGGCCTGTTGTCAGTACGTTCTTCCGTGGTTTCGCTTGTCTCTCTGGCAGGAAGATCAGCAGGAGGATCTGGTCGTTGGTCCGGAGTCTTCACAAAATTATACTCAAATTTCTCATCTGCTGATATAACTTCAGCCTGTGTTCTTTGGATCTCCCTAGCGAGTAAAACCGCATCGGCAGTATTCACTAAAGATGATTTGTGAAGCCTAGTTTTGGACTTCCTTATATTGAAAACGGGGCCATCATTGAGTGTGTACCAAGGTAAGCTCGGGTCTGTGTACTCTCTGAAAATGAGCTCGTCGTCTCTGTCGGTGATGAAAGTTTTATCAAGGGTATTGTGAGAGGTGGAAGAATAGTCTGTCGCGTCCAACAGCAATGACTTCGAAAGTCGAATGTTTTGTCGACTGAATGAGTTAAGTATATACATGTGATCGTCATCGCTCACTCTGTCAAAGTAAACATTGCTCAGCTTCTGCAAATACTCAATAGGGAGTTTTCTTCCCAGGGTGTCGTTGTAGAATTTAGCTAGGTCGTTCAGCGAGACTGCAGAAGATTTGACATTATTAAGTAGTTCGTTCCAGGATGCCTGAACAAAGTCTGTGGTGGCGGGACTTCCCTTCACAATCAGCTCATTAGACTCTGGTTTGAAGTCTAAGATCGCGCCCAGTCGAGACCACGAATGCATTAGATATCCGTTGTGAGATAGCAAGAAAAACGTTTCTCTCTTGTTTTGAAGTCTGATGCTAACCTCTGTTGCGAGATCTTCGGAGCCAAGTGACTTCTTTATGCCCCAGTACTTCCTCAGTAATGTATTAACCAACTGTTTCTTATTTTTATTGCTAGCTCCTTTCACTTGCTTATGTTCAAGGTAAGCCAGCAATTGTTTTGCCTTGTATCCCTTGCTGAGAGTGCTGACCAGACTGTCGTATCTTTTGGGAGCAATGACTTGTTCGGCCGGTCGCAGGTTGTCCAGATCAACAAAGAGTTGATCCATGGTAGAAGGTATCTTGAAGACCATCAAGCTTCTAAAGTCTCTTTCGAAATCTATGGCATTGAAACGCTCTAAAGATTCATTGTCATCCGTTTTCTGATCACCAGGATGTCTGTTGTGTTGCTGAGGATGTATCTGTCTTTTGAGTCGATCTATTGGTGATGATCTCTTTTTCAGAGGAGCTAAAACCAGATGTCCACGGGTATCTGAAAGCGATTTTTCATCCGATCCAGAACCAGCTTCCCATGGAAGAACAAAGTCGGCTTGTTTGTCCCACGTTGTGCTGGAGTCGGATACGCCTTCTTCAGAATCGTTTGTCGATTTCGCGACGCCGGGATTCGCAGCGTCAATATCTCCTTGTTTTGTGGAATAGCTATATAACGGTATTCTGGCATGCTGTGGGGGTCTGATATTTCTTGTTAGCCTCAGCCATCGAAATGAGTACATAGTAGCGAATCACTACAGCACTAGAGTCATATGGCGTGACAAGTATGGGTAAAAGCACTTGTGTAAGTAGGAGCTTTACAAGGTGCCCAAGGAGTTGTTCAACTAAAACAAGGAGCTAGAAACAGGATTCTTAACTCTTACTGAAGATTTTTCAAAATACAAAAAAATCAAAAACCCTATATACATTTCCTTCAAAATAGGGAAGAGTTGTACAGATCTCGATCTGAGAATTGAGGGATACTATGCAAATATCTCAAGGTTCATAGCAGCCAAGGACATGCAGGAAGAGGGTGGGAGCAGTAACGGAGAAGCGGACCAATCCAGTAGTGAGTATCCAGCCATTGAGCAGAAACCATCTAGGATAATACGCGAAGCCACCCCCAGCGATGCAGGCATCAGCAGCGAACAAGACGAACTTGATGTCGAGGAGTTCAACGAGAGGTCTTTTGCGTCCTTCAGAGACGGAGATACTACCGCTTTTAGAACTGATCCTCACGAGGAGGTTAAAGCAGACAGGGCACTCTTGACTAATGCCATGACGGTACTGAACTCTTTCCAAAAACAAACGGGAGAATCAAAGACAAGTGCCAGCAATCGAAAGGCAGCGAGGCTGTCTTATTATAGGGTTTCCGGTAAGCATTCTAGATATTTTCAAGGAAACCCAAACTACCTACGGTTCTTCAAGTCTGAGGAGGACCGTTTCATGCGATACCGGAGTGATTTTGGATCTGATAATCTGGTGGGGTCTTTCATTTCATTGAAGGGGTCAAGGCTTCGAAAGCGAGAATCAGATTATGACGCAGGGTCTTATTGGACAGCTGAAGAAAAGGATATGTTTTTCGAGTTGCTTGGGCGATACACAATCGCTAGGGTGGACATGATATGCCAGCAACTGAGCACGAAGTCTACCCTGGAGGTGGTTGCATATTATAATCTGCTCAAAAGAGAAACTACTGTCTACAAGAGAAGCAGGAGGTATTTCATGAGGCTGGTTTCTATGCATGAGATACCAAGCTGCCACGAGATGAGCGAGGAGTTTATAGACATGGAGAAGTCACAGGCGCAGCTGCTGATATCTGTCGTGAACCTAAGAACCAGCGATCTCAACTTCCAATTCAGGAAAAAGTATCCTTTGTTGAATTCCAGTGACAGTTATAGTGATCTCTTGAATTATGACAACATGACACAGTTGACAGAGAAAATATATAAGCAAAATCATCTTCTCGAGGGAGCTTCGGGAATGAAACGTGTGGTTGCTCAGCCCCTTGTTGTGGAAGAGGAGGCTAGGTTCTTTCTTATGTCAACAGTCAAACATCTCACTTACCAGTTGCTGCTGGATATTGTCGAGCGCAGATTAATCGAACAGGCGGATGGCACATGCGATGCTGAGTTCTCTGTACCTATCAGACGTTGCGATATTTACAAGTCTTTCGCACGGCTTGGAATCAGCAGGCCTATGTATATGAAAAAGTACTGGCGAGGTCTCGTATGGAGACTGCAACTAGAACTTGAAGATGAAGGGATGGAAGCTGATGAGATCAAGAAAATTCGAGCAAGTTTGTCCCTCAGGAAGCTTCGCGATGCCTCTCAAGTAAGCAATACTGGTTCTCCTGAATTCTTGAAAAACTTGAATAGTGAGCCTGACGACAGTATCAGCTCTGGAGAATATGATGAGTTGGAAGGAATCATAGATGCGGCATCTGCCTTTTCTACAGCCGTGAGAAGGCCTACACCCATAGACAATCTAAGCAGGAGCTCAAACATAGGCAATTTTGCGGAGAACCTACTACTCTCGAAAACTAACTCCGGTAATTTGGAGGAAGCCATTGGAAGTGACGATTCTTTTATAAGCGCTGACGACCAACTATCAGAGAGAATATTTCTACTGGAGACATCTTTACTGGAAAGACAAGACCACCATGGCTCTGTAGCAGCAGAACACGTGTTGCTTAGCATGCTTCTATCGAAACCAGAGGATATTGAGATCAATGATGAGACATTGGCGCGGTTTTACATATATCATAAATACCAACCAGAAAAGTTGGGATACAGGAGACGACCTCAATTCATGTCCTCAGAAGAAAACAAGGATCGTCGAAGAAAATGCATGATTCCACTGGGAAATGAGGGTATAATTAGTGAAGTGACGTATTATGATGAAAACAACCCTTTCAACATACCTAACTTCGATGACGTAACAAACGAGATGATTCTTTTGTATTCATACAATTTCAGTGCTTATTCATAGATCAGCAACAGCAGCAGAAGTGCCATCATCCTCGAGATCTGCGTTTTGAGCCGCAAGTCCCTCCTCAAATATTTGTTTTCCTGTCAACTTTCCTTGGTGAATGCCCTTGAACCTCTCTGCAAGTCTAACATCATGTCCCAACTCCTTTCTGAAGGCGTCTCTCCATTTTCTAAATGACTCGGGTGTCACCTTAGTGCCTGTGAACTTCTTTTGCTCCTCCTTCTCTCTGCCAACTCTCTCCTTTTCCTTCTGAGCTTCAGCAGCTTTGAGTTTTTCGTGGAAAAGCTGTTCGGCCTGGTCTTTTAGAGAAGACGCTAGTGCGAATATGCTTGGCATTCCCAGGTTCTCCTCTGCCTCCTGCTCAATATTTCGCAAAAGGTCTGCGCGGTCATCCTTGTCGAGGTGGATTTCCTCTATCACGTTGATAAGCTTAGTCACCTCGCTGTCACTGTCACTGTCGGAATCTGTTGTCACGTCTTCTTCCTGTTCCACATCTCCTTCTTTGAGATGCAGCACTGGGACTGCTTCTGGATATCTCTCAGGGAATTTAACGTGAAGTTTAACTGCGTGTTTGCGCTCACTTCCGACATCCAGAGCAAGATTGATACTGAACTCGGATTCTCCAAGAATTTCGAGCTCGTCTGGATAAATACTTTCCAGTACTTCGAGCTCCTGTTTCTGTTCTTCTAGGGGATCCATTGATGATGTTTTGCTTCGTTAATCCATAGAACAATGCACCAACGTTTCAACTGAATGGATACATCAGGATTTTTTTGCACTTGAAGCTTCTTCAGAATAATTCATCCGGACAAAATTCAGTAAGGAAAAAGTTCGAGGGCTTGGAAAAAATCAAAAAAAAAAAAGATATCTGAAAAATTTTAAAGAGTGTCTAGAGATACAGGAGATAATCAGTTCCGACATCTTACTACCAGGTACCCCCAAGATGTCATCAGAAGATGAAAGTGTACTGCGGAATCTGATAGTGGAATGCTCGCAAAAAATTGCAGCTTCCGAGCCTGAGCAAGCTTTGGAACTGCTGGAACCACATTTGATAAGATTCGAGGCTAATCCGCTGTACCTGCAGACCCTGGGAGAAGCCTTCCTAGAGTGTAGTAATGTGGAGGCTGCTTACGAAGTGCTGAAAAGGGCATGCGAACTTGACCCATCAGCTGGTATGGGAGTTGAAAAATTCTTGTACCTCGGCCAGATCATAGGCGGAGAGGAAGGTGTAACCCTTTTAGGAGTTGGCATTGAGGAGCTTCTGAGCGAGATGGAGGCTGTAGAAGGAAAAGAGAAGTCCACACAGGATTGGAGTTCATTGAGCGACCAAATTCGGGTTCTGTACGAGGCGTACGGGAGCGCAGAGGAGATTTGCAAATACCTGGTGAGAAAGTTGAACCAGGGCATTTTTGCCGTAATTGAAATATGGATGACCGATCTCTGTATGCTGGATGAGGCGGAACAGGAATGTGAGAGACTGATTCAGCTTTCTTTAAAACTAGATGCGAACAATGGAGAAACATGGGCTCTGCTTTCTAGCATTCGTATATCGCAGCAGCGAACAGAAGAGGCCAAGGATGCGATACAAAAAGCTTGGGAGCTTCTCTCCGGCAAGAAGAGCGTTCTTGAGGATCAAAGCTCTCCGGAGGATGTGGATGAGGCTCAGCATGAGTATCTGGAGATGAGCCAGCCGCTGCTCACAGTAGCAAAGTACGCAAATGAGCTGGGACTATACGAAGTGGCTGCTTCTGCCGCGGGAGCAGTGCAGGATATCAACTCTCAGAGCGTTGAGAGCTTCTATCTGGAAGGGTTCTCGTTTTATCTGAACGCAAAGCGAATTCAAAGCAACACTGCGGAGAGTGATTCATACAGAATATCGCAAAATCACCAGAAGATAGCACTTGATCTTTCGAAAGACGACGAGAGCCGAGTCTCGATTCACGAGGCAAGAGTTGCTTTTAGCGAGGCTTACAAGCTTCTCCAGGTGGACTCTATAAGTGAGGAGACAGACCCGGAACTTGCAAGCAGCGTCAACGAGCTATTGCAGGAGGTGGGTGGGTTTCTGTTGAAGGAGAAGAATGAGTTTGCTGTTGATGAGACAAACTGGGAAGATGAGGTGGAGTTAGACGAGTAGTAGCAGATAGATTTAGCTGCACAAAATATCGTAATAATGGAATGAACGAATTGGAGCAGCCGTGGGGCTATTGTGGGAGTATGTTCTCTCATTGAATGTTCCTGCAATTGCTACCTACCGCTAGCTACTATTAATATATATAATCGTTATCGTCGCACAGCGAGACCCTCCAGCCTATCTGCTGCGGTATCCACCTCTGCTGCCACGTCGTCCTGTCTCCCCGTGATATCTTCCCAGTCGCTTTCCTGGACCCCGGGGACGTCCTGCAATATCTCCGGCAAAAAGGGCGTTGCGTTCTCAGCATCCTGGTCCTCAAATGAGTCTGAAATCATCTGCACATACTCACTGGGAACCAGCCCTGTTTTGCCCGCTAAAGGGTCGTGTGCCACAAGCCATCCGTCGCCGTACTCGTAGTTGATCACGACGAGCTGATCCTGTTCCAGACGCAGCTCGTTTTCGTTCTCAGGATCGAACGGATAGAGAGCTATCGCCTGTACCGGGCCGAGGTCGGCCTGCTGTGGCTCCCGCTCGCTGTACTCTGCAGTCTCCAGGATATGTGCCTCATCAGAGCTCACATCGGAGCCCGAGAGCGTGTTTTCAAGGTATTCATCAGTGACTCCATAGTGGAGAGGATGTTTGGGGTCGTAGGCGAAATCCTTGATGGATACCGCTCCTCGCACGCTGTAGTCTTTCTTGGGGGCTGTGGGATCAGAGAGGGGCTGTACATTTGGGAGCGTGGTGTCGTGAGCTAGTATGTTTTGGTGTGACATTTATAAAATGAACGTGTGGCTCGTGACTGGAGTTGATCCAGCGTTCCAAAACGGCGAGGTTCAGACTTGGATGTCACAGCCCTGTGAGAGCTACAAGAGATGTTGACGCTTCTTGCGGGGAGAGGTCGCCTCTGAGTTGTCACGACGAGATGAGCTGTTGCGACCAGCAGAAGGTGGGAAGGGTGTATTTCTTTTCTAGCTGGAACATATTCAGCCAGAAAAATTTCAGAGCAACTCATTAACTCCTCTTTTTTTCATCTATATATAAATATGTAGACAAGGAGAAAAGAAGGCTACGATACGAGCTTTTTGTTTACGCTGAATGCAATATTCGCCTTCTTCGTGTCTGCTCCTGCAACTATGACGACCGCTCACAGACCCACATTCGACCACGCAAAGGGCAAATCGACGGGACAACGTTCCTCCATCCAGCACAAGAGGGCACTTCCTGCTCACAAGGAGCTCAAACTTAGAAGGCAGCCAAAGGTGGACGAGGACTTCGACGATCCAGAACCCGACACGCGCTACGACATCAGCAAAAAGACGGTTCTGGAGCTGCGCCATGAGCTTCTGAGGGACGAAACCGCGACGTCGGGGAACGACGCTGTAATCGACGAGACTGCCGAGATAGCACAGCTGCAACAGAGAAGTCAGCTGCTGCTGGAACAGACGCGGGAGCAGGACTTCTCGTCCGAGGGTTCCAGCCCCGAGTCGGAGTCCGAGTCTGATTCTGGCTCGTCTGACGACGAAGAGTCTGACGAACAAGAGCTTCTGCGTGAGTTGAACAAGATCAAGCAAGAAAAAGAGCAGAAACAGGCTCGTCTGGAAGAACAGAAACTGATGCGAGAGGCTGTGACTGCGAATCCGTTGGTGCAGCTTGACCAGTCCAACTCTGCAGGAATATCAAAATCCTGGAGAAACAACACAGCATTCAAGAACCAGTACAGTTCCTCAGGGGCATCGAAAAACAATTACATCAATGACATGCTGAAAAGCGACTTTCACAGAAAATTCATGGATAAGTATATAAAGTGAATTGGCTGTGCTCTCTACACGGCCGTTGCTAGTGAAGGACCCGCCTCAGAAACGTTTTCAGCACCGCCTGCAATAGAGGCCACCCGCTGTCCGCCCGCACGGCGTCGCCGTTCTCCTCCAGACGTCTCATAAGGTACTCTTTGGTTTCCTGCGGAGGCCCCCACGGAACGTACTTGATGACGTTTTTGACGTTGTGTTTTTCTATTAGCTCGAACGTGATATCATCCGCCATCCCTAGCAGCTGGCCCAGAACAACGTTGGCACGCACCTGATCAGTTCCCACGGCCTTAAGCATCTCAGTCACCTTGAGCTGCGACTCTCTGTTGTGGGATGCCACAACAAGATGTCTCGTCACACTGTCCTCCGATGCCATATCTTCCAGACACTTGGCAACTCCGTGGTCGTAGTTGATGTCTGTCGCCTCCTTGGTATCGTGGATGACGTCTCTATCAGGTTCCGAGTGAATATACGCTCCTCTCACTAGTTTCCACCCCAGACTATATCCCCCTTCTCTTGCAAGCGTGTCTTCATACTCTAAAACCCCCATCGACTCCTTCAAGTACATCTGCATCGTGCCCACCACCGCTACATGTTCTCTGTTGAACGTCTTGAAGAGATCCCGCTGCAGCTTGTATACTCCTTGCTGCAGATCGTTCCGTTCCGCATCAATCACCGCAACTACGAATGGGGCGACCCTTGAAGGATACTGCTGACGCAAGCGCCTGTTTTCCCTTTCCACAACCTCGCAAATGGCACGACAGTTATTCAATAATGCCTGGTATCCCGCTGCATGTGAGACCTTATCATAGTTTAGCAAGATATCAGCGGCGTTGTCTATGAGTCCTGTAGGTTTCAAAGCTGCATAGCCAGGAGGGATTTCATTAACATCTTTGACCTCGTTTATCATTCTAACTGTGTGTGGACTCAGAACTTTCTCAATAGAGTCCTGTGTTTCCTTGACGATTGTCTCTGTGGATACAGAGAGGTCTTTACCCGTACAGGCCTCAATAGTGAGTGAAAGCATCATGTTTTTGATCCCCCTCTTGCTTAGTCTGTCTCCCGTCTCGAGCACTTGATCCAAGTTGTCACCTCCACAATAGCTTTTGTAAATCAGCAGCTTGGCCACCCACAATGGGGTGTAGGGAAATATCTTGATGACAAGGTTGAGAATCGATTTGGAGAGTGTCGCACATCCAATGACTCCGTGACCAAGCAATTCGCCGTTTGTGAGTGAATCCAGGTATGATCTGTGGCTCGAGTGTGGCTGTGGGGGTGGGCTTGAAGGCGCGGTCTGGTGGTTAACACCGTAACTAACCGCCAGCTTTCCCTTGGACTGTGAAATGAGTCGAGTCCATCGCCCGTTATGGATCCCGATGATCCCTCTATTTTTCGTCAGTTGCAACATGTTGCTTGGCTCTATTCCAAAAGGAGTTGTTGCAAAATTGCAACTCTGACGTACAGAGAGATTCTCCAGCCTTTTTATATCCAAGAATACTCGCTATCAGTTTCATGGCATGCGGGACTCTGTCCCTTGCGTTTATTTGCTGTTTACCTTCTCATCTGCACCGGTGTTAAAGTAACTTTGTGCGAGCTGCATTTCAGATAGGCAGCTGATAGCGAGTCCTGTGTGCGGCTGTTGCAGGGCGGTGTGCGGCTGTGCGGGTACCGAGATAGTTGTGGGGCCTGCTAAAAAAGACACATGGAAAGCCCAAGCGACACCCGTACCCCACAACAATACGTTTGTTACGGTTAACCCCAAATCTTCTACAATCCCCTTCTTAAGAAGAAAAAAGACCCAGCCCCGTCGGAAGCCTTTCCATTAGAATTACACAATGAAAAATTGCTAGACTAGACATTGGTCGCCGCGGAGTACGTAAGCGACCAAGTCTTGGACATCCCGTTGTCCAAATAATCCGAAGTGAATCCCGAGTCGTTGAAAAATGCGTACGCTGTAGCGGGATCGTACAGCGCAACATTCAACATCAAGATTCCCTTCCAGCCTCCTGAAACACTCGAAATCTTCGACGATAACAAGTTCTCCCATTCCTCTTTCACAAACGTTGGTCCCCTGATCAAAGATGAAACCGGAGTAATTGGCAGCATATGAATACCATGAATATACTCAATGTTGGTTCCAAAATAAGTCGTATGATCAATCTTGTTCTCAAACTTGATTCCGCTCACGTAGTTTCCTATGAATGTGCTTGGCATCACTGTGTTGTCCTGTGAGTATAGCATATAGACGTTAAGAGATCTCTTCGTGATCGCCAATATCAAGTTGGCGCGCGTCTCCATATTCGAATCACCTATTGCTTGAGCCCAGATCTTCATGGCATAGGCAAAGTTATAGTCCTCGCTGGAGCTCTCCTCATCTTTTCCGTCCGCATACACCGTGATTCCATGAGCAATAGAGTGACCCAGGAAGAAATCAAAACTTCTGAATACAGGGAAGTACGTATCGTCACTGCTGGGATTCGCAACGTCTCTAATTAGAGTATTGACCCAGTCCTTGACACCGTCTCCCCAAGATCCTCCCAAGTCTGCGTCAACAAGCGCTACAATTGCGGCAGCATGAATGTGGTATCCATAATGGAAGTGATGATCATTGTAAAACGCGTTACCATAGTCTACTGACGAATCACCGTTGGACATTCCTCCAGTTGAGCAGATCCCTCCCCAGTTGGTTTCATAACAGAGCGGATTCTGCTGGGAGTTTCCACTAAATCTTTCAATGGCTTGTTTCAAGTTGGCTAGCAGAGTGTTGGTGGAGTCTGTATCCTTCAGCACGTAATGCAAGACGTACAACACATATGCGTACTTGTCCAGAATCTTTCCACTCGTATACATAGAGTCAACATTGGTATAAGAATAAACGTCATTGTTGAACTCGTTTGCAGCTGCGCTCTTTATAGCCGAAATCTCGTCGCTCGTGTAAGAGGGAGAAGAAAATCCAGAGATCGCGCTCCACGGATCAGTGCCTATCGATGTTGGTAATGATTCAGTCATCTCAAACTTGTTGGTAAGATATCCAGTGAGCAAGCCGTGAACAGTGTCGTCCAATTGGGCAGACGTAGCTGTTCCACTGACCGCTGAGGTGAAAGAAGCCGTATGATGTGGAAGAGCGTACAATAGAGAGGTACCGCTGTTGGAGGAACCAGACACATTGTAGTTGAAAGAGTAAGTGGCTGAAGTACCGGAAACATCTGCTGACAGCGTCGTGGAGGTTGGATAGGCACCAGCAGCGCTATCATAAGCATCAAAGTCCCCACAAGCCACCTGAATAACACAATCGTTGATGGAGTTGGAACCAATAATGTGGTAACCATCCTTGAGAGCAAACGAACACGACTGGGAGCTGGTGAAGGTCACATACATGACCCAGACAGAAGAATCATTCAATGTGATCTTGTACTTATCTGTTCCTGTTCTCGGGGCAGTGTCTCCAGTAACAGAACTGATTCCAATGTTGGAGTGAATCTCCGGGATCAAATCGTTGTAAACCGCAGAGACAAATCCCATGCCTTGTACCAACGAAGCGGTAAATGATCCTGCAGAACTGGACTTGACTGTCACGTCAATCGACATCTTTTTGAGATTTGCTAAACTGATTGAAATGTCGCTGGAGAAGTCCGAAGATCCCAAAACAAGACCCATGTTTCCGGCAGGCATATAAAAGTAAGACGCGGCTCCCTCCGCATCGCTGGGTCCCGTAACCCTCTGGGCGGCAGTCTGATGAGAGATGGCTAGCCCCTCGAAGTCAGTGGTCTTGGAGTACCATACAACATAAGGATGTGTGAAGACATAAGAAGACTGGTCTCCAAGAGTGATGTTTCCCCAGAAGTTGTTGGTTTGTACAGCACCCGAGGTGGAGACACCACTCGGAACGGCAACAGTACTGGCCTGCTTCGAGAACAGAGAGCTGGGCTCCGAGGTTGAGATAGCAGAAAACAGGCTACCTGAGGTCTCGGAAGCTATTATTTTTGGCGTTAGTGGAAAACACTTTTTTTTGTTGCAAGGGCTGCGGTAATGGCAACTTACTGGACATGGTTCAACGGGACTCCGACGGGATGGAATACAGTCCAGAAAACTCGACGTGGCTGAAAAATTACAGCTAACAGCAACGAGGGAGCAAAAAAAGGGGGTAGTTGCTTTTCAACAAGCGTCTAACTTGGTGTGTGTTTTTTTTTTTTCAAGAGTCAAGCAGCTCGCTCAGTTCGAATGAGCCTTACGTAATCGGCTTAATGAAATACTTGTGTTGATGATTCATGTTTTCAGTGTGGATATGGTTATCCTCGTCAGTAGTCGAGTTTCGGGGGTACAGAGGCCGATTGTCTTGACCTTTTGCGTAGAGACGACTCATGTTGGGCGTCGAGGATTCCTGAGAACTGCGGTACCGGAGGCAGGGAGGGCGAGGGTGAAGCCGAGGGAAGAGGAGGCAGGAGGCCCTGTTTGACCGGTTTCGGCAGCAAGTGGTCAGAAGGTGTGTGATGCGGACTTTGTTCTGTCGCTGCTATCGAAACATAGTCCATGACTCTAAGTGAGTCCAGTCGTGAGAGAAGTCTCTTTTTGCGTCGCTGAGCTGGAGCAGCGGTGGAGGGGAAGCTGCGAAATGCGGCTGGTAAGGCATGCCAGACCTGGAGCTCGTTCTCGGTCAGCTGAGCCTTGTTGAGAAGGCCTTTTTCCCGGTAAGTTCTCTGGAGCTGCTGTGTTTTGGTGTCTGCTTTGATGCGTCTTTCTATGAGGAGACGCTCGTACTTTCTGCGGATCTGAGAATCGCTCGAGGTGGCTGATTGGATAAGAAGCCGGTTGCGCAGCCTCACAATTTTGGCAGCCTCGTCTTCAAACCGGCTCTGCGAGTAGTCCGACATGTTTCCGGTACCGGCTGCCGTGTGTTTATCGCAAGCAGGATGGACTTACTAGGATAGGAGATAACAAACAAACAAGCCGATAGCATTATTATATTTTAAGATATTTATATATAACAAAAACAATAGTAGAAAGAAAAAAAAAAATCATTTAAGTGAAGAAACTAATATTTTCAGAAGAATCCAGCTCAACCCCTGAACTCCACACAGAGTACGTTCCCACAATGAGGTTTGTGGCTTTGGTCTCTGGTGGAAAGGACTCCTTCTTCAATTTGCTACACTGCCTCTTCCAGGGCCATGAGCTCGTCTGCTTAGCTAACCTCTATCCAGATAGCCCAGACTCAGACGAGATCGACTCTTTCATGTATCAAACAGTAGGATACAACGTGATAGCTCAGTACGCGGAATGTCTTGGAGTTCCTGTATATCGGAGGAAGATCTCAGGAAGCTCCAAAGACCAGAATCTGGAATACAGACCTACAAACAACGATGAGACGGAAGATTTGCACAGTTTACTACGAGACATCAAGGATAAGCACCCAGGGTTGGAGGCTGTGAGCGTCGGGGCGATTCTGTCCTCGTATCAGCGAACAAGAGTGGAAAATGTGTGTAGCAGGCTGGAATTGACCCCCTTGGCGTTTCTGTGGCAAAGAGACCAGTCAGAACTAATGTCGGAAATGTGTGTATCAGGAATGGAAGCCAGAATCATCAAGGTGGCTGCTATCGGGCTGAATGAGAGCCACTTGTTCATGACGCTACCAGAAATTCAGCCCGTTCTGCTGCAGTTGAACTCGCGGTTTGGGGTGCATGTATGTGGAGAAGGAGGTGAGTTCGAAACGCTGGTGTTTGATGCTCCTTTCTTCACCAAAGCCAGACTCAGAACAACCGACAAAAAGGTGATCAAACATGGGAATGACGACGTCTGGTATCTGAGAGTGGAAACAGAAGTGGACCAGAAAGTTCACAGCGGGGAAGTAGACTACTCTCAGTATGTCAGTGTCCCGCCATTACTGCGCAGTCCGTTTCTTGAGTATTGCGAGGATATATCAAAAATAGAGATCCAGGGTGTCTTGACGAAGACTGAGAACACAGCGTCACTCCAGAAACGGAACTGGTACTCTAACTCTAGCTGGGTTGGAAATAAACTCTACATTTCGAACTTATACTCTTCGAAGGCCAGCTTGAGAAGTCAGGTACAAGACATATTTGAGCAGCTCAGCAACAAACTGAAAGAGAATGGTTTGGAGTTTGCGAATATTCAATCGTCTTCTCTTCTGGTACGCTCCATGGACGATTTTGGAGAAATCAACGCTATCTACAAGACATTTTTCACCGAACCGCTGCCTCCAGCGAGAATATGTGTTGAGACTGTGTTGCCGGAGCCCCATTTGATTCAGTTGTCGGTTTCAGTGATCAACGATCTCAGGCATAAGAGAGGTCTCCATGTACAAAGCAGATCGTACTGGGCACCCTCGAATATCGGACCTTACTCGCAGACAGTGATGGATACTTCGGATAAGACAGCACATCTCAGCGGCCAGATCCCTCTTATTCCTAAAGACATGACACTGTGCGAAGACCAGGCCACAGCCGCACTGCTCTCCCTCCAACATCTTGATAATGTGAAGCAGGTAACGGGATATAACCAGTCTGTTTTTACGTGCTGCTTCATCAAGGACGACAGTTGGCTGAGAGTGGTTTTGAGCTCATGGAGTCGATACGCCGGCGCAGATTCATCCCTCGTGGTGCTTACTGTAGGAGGGCTACCACGAGGAGCAGGTGTGGAGTGGGGAGGAATAAGTACCACGCCAGAAACATCTGGATACGAGACAGATGAAGAGGAAGAAAGCCCAAAAGATGGGGTTTCTCTGGAGTTCTCGAACACAGCCATTGAGTTTGATCCTACCAAGCACTATCGAATATATGCAAGCAGTGAAGGTTTGGGCCACATGAGTCATTTTCCTGAGTCCTACGAAGTGGTTCCTGTGCATAGGATCTACGATGGAAAGGGCACATCTTCCCAGTTTGCGTATGTTGGCTTGAGCTCGTACCAAACTAGGCAAAATCCGGGGTAAGCAGCAAAAAAATTAAATAGCGAGTTAGCCCTATATAGGATCACGTGCCCCAATAAGGGCGGGTGACCGCGCATATACACCTCACACCTTTCGCGGTGGAGGTAAAAAAACTTTCCCTGGATGGCGATAGCAGTAGCCGCGGTGTGCCCCAAGTTATCAGGGGACATAGGGGAAAGAGGTGTGCGGGTGGGAGAAAAACTTGTCGCGAGGAGCAAACAGTTTTTTTAAGTCAAAGAGTCAAAACTGTTCATCATCTGAAGATGAATTTTCTTGTTTAATACCTAGAGTGATACAACAGAGTCATAAGCAGCAGCAGGTTCTAGCCAGGTTGTTGTAGCTGTCAAACACAAAGCGAGAAAGATGTCCACGCCAGCTCCAAAACGGTACGCATCCGAAGACGTTGCGGTTGCAAAGAAGAATAGAAAGACTGTGAGACCACAGAAGCTAAGAGCTTCCTTGGTCCCAGGTACTGTTCTAATTCTTTTGGCAGGCAGATTCAGAGGAAAGAGAGTTGTGTACCTCAAGTCGTTGGAGGACAACACTCTGCTTGTCTCTGGCCCATTCAAGGTGAACGGTGTTCCTCTCAGAAGAGTCAACGCTAGATATGTCATTGCTACCTCTACCACAGTGTCGCTTGGCGGTCTAGACCTCTCCAAATTCACCGTGAGCTACTTTGCGAGAGAAAAGTCGTCTTCTTCATCCAAGAAGAGCGAGGGTGAGTTCTTTGCTGACGCTGCTAAGAAGGAAATCAAAACTGAAAGAGTGGAGGACCAGAAGGTGGTTGACAAGGCTCTTATCTCCGAGATCAAGAAGACCCCATTCTTGAAGCAATACTTGGCTTCCTCCTTCTCTCTCAAGACTGGCGACAAACCACACGCCATGAAGTTTTAAGTCTCTTCCCAACTCATTGTATCTACAACCTCAATAAAAGTGTCTGTTCAACCTGACGCTGCAATATCGCAGATGCTCCTCCGTGGGTGTTCTGCTTCTCCTCAATAGAAGAAGAGGGTAGTGTCTGTTGCCACTATATGATTGTCTAGCGCTTGTGGCTGGTCTTTCGTCTCATAAAGTTTTGTTATAATTTATACTTCTAATGCAATCAAATCCTAGTTTAAGTTTTTTGCGACCTTTTAAAACAAAGGTACGGAAATAGTAGTTGATGTAACATTTGTATGTTTATTTGGGCTAGACCATGTGCAACCTCCGCCCAATTAGTAGCCCCAGTTACTGATACAGCAATGTCTGTGCCCCTTGGTACAGCAGTCCCAGAACTCTCATACCGGGTGGACCCCAGTATCCCCAACCTCTTGCCCCATGAAAAGATGTACTCTATCCAGGTAGGAGACAGGCTCTTCAGACTTAGTGGCGCGTCGCTTTCCTCCGACGGGCCCTCATATTTCACCTACTTTTTTGCCAATGAGGAGAATCAATCAAAGGTGCTTTTCATTGACCGATCGCCCGCTGTTTTCGAGAAAATATACCTCCATCTTCAAGGATACAGCATCAAAGTCGATAATGAGTACGAGTTCATGTACCTTTATGCTGATTCCTCCTATTTCAACTTGGAGACGTTGCGACAAAAGATTCTTGCAGACGACTTCTTTGTAGTGGTGGGCGGAAAGGGTTTCCGAATACCAAAACATCTTATCACCTCTGAAGGAAACTACCCAAACACCTTCACCGTGGCATACAGTACCATTCTGAGAAATCCATGCACGGTAGGCGAGCTCAAGGACCTCATTCGCCCACCTCCTCTCAGTCCCTACATAGTTAATCGCAGCTCAGAGCTGTTTGAGGAATTATTGACAGGCTTGCAACATAACCAAGTGTTTGTCAAAAATGAAAGACACAGAGAGAGACTTCTGACAGAGTGCAGGTACTACAGATTCTTTGCATTGGAACAGCAGCTCATCAATTACAGATTGCAGACGAATCCCTTCACAGGTGATCACGAGATCGTGGTTGCATTGAACGATATAAAGAAATCGGGGCTCTCGATTGACCCGCGACCATCAAACAAACTGCTTCTTTATTCCCGACCGTTTGTTGATGGTAAGCAGACCCGCATTCTGGTTCTTCAGGAGTTGTCAGGAGAAGCAACTTTGCTTATCAACACCAAAAACAGATTCACCAGTCTCTGCTTCCTAGGAAAAACGGCAAAAAAGCTGCGCTACCTGCTGTCCGATGTGACGGACGATCTTATGTTTGAGGAAGAAATGCGTGAAGGAGTCGTCCGTCCAAAATTGACCATCTTTGTTGGTCTCGAGCAGTGTTTTGCTAAGATTAATGGAATAGAAATGGGATATAGATGGTACGAGAAGATGTTTGACTTGCAAATGACTCACTCCAACACATCACAAACAGACAGTCTTTCGTTGCTAAGCGAGCAGCTCCCAGAACCAGCTGCTAAGAAAGGGCATTTGGTGGGTGAGGTGATTGAGCTGAAATTACTAAAATCCCAGTGGAAGATCAATGTCGAGAACTCAAACAAAATCTGGTTCACAGGTGCCACAATAGAGGGCGTTCTTGATCAATTCAATTATCATAAGTCGCAGGGTTTTTTATAGAACCATAATACCTCTCAATGCTCACTCCGTTTTCTCAACTGGCCGATTGTGAAAAAGGGCGCACTATCAGCCCCTTCCAGGTCAGTAGCATCAGTATAGATATCATCTGCAAGTTTCTCATTCGCCATTATGCCAAAAGTTCCCTTGGTGATGTCATAAGCGATTAGTGGAGACTCCAAGTCATCGACACTCAAAAGAATAACGTTCTTTGAAGCACTAGCACTGATCACGTCCGCAGGTAACATGATCTCCTTATCAAAAAGAATCTTACCTTGAGCGCTGATATCAAGAACGAATAAAACATTGAGCTTCTCAATAATAATAACTAGCTTTTCGAGTTCAGAAACAGCAAGAATGGATGAGACAGCATATTCTTTCAGATCCCCAACTTCGTTCTGAAACTTTTTGGGAGCAAGATGCTTCTCGTTGAGATATGGTACCACAAGGTCATCAAGAAGAAATTTGTCTTGAAGTTGACCCGTTTTCTCTTGCCATTTCCAAGAGCATATAAAACTATCACCCCCTCCAGTCACTAAGATCTCATCATGGCACCAGGATGGAAGAGCAAGAGAAGATATGAACTCCTGGTGCTCAAACAGAAAGTTGTTGATAACGAATGCTTTGGGATAATTAGAGATTCTTATATGCTCATCACGATCTGCAGATATGATGAATTCTTTCCCTGTGTGATCTTTCACATTCACAATGGCAGTCAGCATTGACACATGGCCCAGAATAGGCTTCATCGACTCCTCATCTAATATACTTTCATCCGAAAGACTCATGGTGTAGACGTCGCCGAATTTATCTCCTACTAATACCGTTTTATTGTCAATGGAGGTTGAAACAGCAGAAGGCCTTTTGGGGAAAGGCTGTCGTTTAATGATAGTCAGAGCGTTGGTGATGTCACTGCTGGTGTCTATTTCGAATACAGCCATGGCTTTGTCGCTATCTGTTGATACAATCAGATATTTCTCGTTCCTGCTGAGGCTTATACTGCGAATATAGCTGTGATGTGGAGGAGCTCCAGGACCTGGGGTAGGAAGCTTGTGTTTGTCTGCCTCGTTCTTCTGTCTCTTATTGGGAGGATTGCCTGCCTCGGTAAGCTTGGTATAGTGCTTGATCAACGTATAATTGGGATCAACTTGATCAGTCCATTGACCTATTAGTTTGGCTTGTGGAGTGGAGCCATAATCCAGTTTATACACAAAGACAGAGCTCTTCGCAGCAGCAAAAAGCAGGCTGCCCTCACGGTTGAGGAGTACTTCTCTGAATGGTGTTCTCATTTGAATTACTGCTGCGCTGGCTAGGCAGTGAACTATCATGCTCTCCATTATTATTGGGACACACTAGGCTTCGATAAAGTTTTCCACATGAAAGATATTCCTAAAGAGAAAAAAAACTTTTTTGGATCATCGACGCGTCGATTCTTGGCACAGCCATTGAAATAGCGTATAAAATTTTTCAGCTGAGTATCTAGAGAGTGGAGGATCGTTGTTAAGATGAATGAAAGCAATAGTGTGAGAAGATATCCAAGCGCCATCGGAGACCGATAGCAAAGGAGGATTGTCACAGTCATGTCGACTGCGGAGCTTACACATCATCTGATCAAAGATGGATGGTTCAGCGAAGTTTCAGATGAATTTTTCCCAGGACAAGCGATGAGGCTCAGAGTTGATAAGATCTTGCATGCGGAACAATCGCAATTCCAGGATGTCCTCGTCTTCAAATCGACCAACTTTGGCAATGTGTTGGTGCTGGACGGTGTAATTCAAGTCACAGAAAGAGACGAATTTGCCTACCAAGAGATGATCACACATATTCCGCTTTTTGCACATCCAGATCCCAAAAAGGTTTTAGTGATCGGAGGAGGAGATGGAGGCGTTTTGAGAGAAGTGGTCAAACACGTTGGCGTAGAGAGTGCCACGTTGGTGGAAATAGACGAGTCTGTTATCAGGCTGTCGAGAAAGTACCTTCCGAATATGGCCAAATCGCTGGACCACGAAAAGGTAAAGGTTGTTCTCCAAGATGGCTTTAAGTTTCTCAAGGATGCATCGTTGATGGGTGAGAGTGAAAAGTACGATATAATTATCACCGATTCATCTGACCCTGAAGGTCCTGCTGAGGCCTTTTTTCAGACGGAGTACTTCACGCTGTTGTACAACGCTCTTAGCCCCAACGGGATTGTGATATCGATGGCCTCTGAGAATATATGGCTGAACCTGCAAAACTTGAAGAAGCTGAGATCCATCTGCCGCGATGTATTCCCTGTGGCTGAGTACTGCTACTGCACGATTCCGACATATACCTCTGGTCAGATAGGTCTGATGTGTTGCTCGAAAAACAAGGATGTGGATGTGAGAAGACCTTCCAGAAAGATGCCCCATGAGGAGGAAAGTAGGCATTTCAAGTACTACAGTAGCGAAATCCACGAGGCGAGTTTCGTGTTGCCAACATGGGCAGACTCTATCATCAATGGTACATAGAAATGTGGGAATGAGAGTATTAAATTAAATTATACATACCATGCGAAATGAAGAGCGTTAGGAACCGAAGATGTCATTCATCACGTTCTTCGGTGTTTTCTTCTTTTTGCGTTTCTTCTTGTTAGACGTCACAGCAGGCGCAGCGGCATGCGTTGTTGCTTCAGCGGCTGGCAGGGAGGCGATCTCGACTTTCTCTCCAAAATCGTCTCCGATTTCAGTTTCGATGACTGCTGATGGTGAGCAAGTGCTCTCTGGGGCAGTCGCTCCTTCGAGTTTTATCAACAACGAGTGTATCCTGGAGATCAGGCCTATCAAGGTGAACCCCAGTGTGATGAACTGTCCCAGCTCGATGACTGCGTAAAACCGGAGACAGCATGTAGGCAGCAGCTTTCCCGTTAGATAGCGCACCAGAATGAGTATTTGAGCAGACTTTTTCTTCAGCAGAGCTGAGCCCGCCTTGGTTGTCAGTTTACGAGCTTTGTGTCTACTAAATGAGACGCCTGTAAGCTGGCGACGCTCAGATATCTCGTCGACATCGATAAGAAGAGACAGAACACTTCTCAGCTTTCTGTGGAGAATATTCAGGTGTTTCCACCAGATGGAGGATTTGTGCTGGCGGAGATTTCTGTGGTACACAAGATGGAGCAGCTCATATTCTGTGAACAGCTTCCTGCTGCTCTCGGAGTCCAGCAACACGCGTTTCTGTGACATTGTCACTAGAGAACATTACGAAGACTGCAAAGCACTAGTTTGCTTACTCTTCTGGTCCTGAAAGAGAGAGAAAATAAAAAAGTGAAATAAAATAAAAAAATGTCACAGATCCAAGAACCCCGGCGAAGAGGGAAAAGAGAGAGAGAAAAAGAAAAACGAGTAAGCGCTTACCTAAGCATGAAGAAAAAACGGATCAGGGTGTGGGGGGGAGGTATGCTGATGTTTGGCAGCAGCAACAGCAGCGAAATGAAAAAGGGCAGACGGAGCAGCGCACGAAAGAGCCGGCTCCGGAATGTGAGGGGACGATGTGTCTGCGTTGCTGTGGCTGTGGCTGCGGCACTCGGGCGGGACGGGGTGAGACACTTGTTGACAACATCACGGGGGAGATTGCAAGTTTATTTGGGGATTCACCCGGTGCGAGTTCTATTAATATAACGGAGACAAAGGATCAAAAGTAGTAGTGCAAGAAGCAATGCTCATGGGGAGTTGCAACAGCCAAGCCAGATGCAGCTGTGCGGCGAGATAACGCGCGTTTGTCAACAAGAATCACGCGTGTTTATCACGCTAAAACGCGATCAGTGAAAAATTATTAATTATTATGCGTGCCTAGAAAACGCGTTTTGGCCCGGAATCCTTGGGTACACAAACTCACACACCAACATTCCGACTCGCGGATCAGCAGCGTAACCAGGGCAGGGGGGTATAAATCAGAAATGAAATCCTGGACATCCCGACAGCTCAAAATATAGGCAGAACGAGAGAAACCCAAAGCCAACTTTTATCCGCTCATTCCAAAGACCAGTCACCAACATGCAATTCAAGTCCGTTGTTCTTTCCGCCCTGCTCGCAGGCCTTGTCTCCTCGGAGGCCGTGGTCTCGCAGATCGCAGATGGCCAGGTCCAGGCTGCTGTGACTTCCACCCAGCTCACCACGGTCACCACTGTCACCAATGGAGTCACCTCTATCTACACCACTATTTGTCCTACCACAACCACTACGCCTGCTGTCGCGCCAACCAGCTCCGATAAGATCACCTACGTTGACGTCACCACTACTCCTACTGTGACCACCAAGAAGGATGTGACCGTCACCTCCTTCAGATACCTCACATCCACTTCCTCTGCAGCTGGTAACGGGACACACAGCTTGGTACCGTTCTCTGCTGCTGCTCCAGCCCAGCTTGCTGGTGCAGGTGCTGCCGGAGCAGCGTGTGTCGCTGCTGCCATGGCCTTGGTTCTATAAGCGTGAGAAGTTTGTATAGATAATTGCCCCAGGCGGTGAAGTGAAATATTTACTATGGTTTCTAACTCATATCTACTGTAGTTTGAATGTACACCACCCGTTACTCTCAGGATCCGGCCCCTGCCCAAATCTGCGACCCGTCCCAATCGGGCTCCCGGTTGCTCTTCCCCGCTGAACAGTGCTACAAACTTTTTCTCCCGCCAACCCACCGGGCAGCCACATTCCCAATTGGGAGTCCTATATCTGCCGTGGAGACCGCTATCAAATGGGCACCCCAGTCCCCACCCCCCTCACCGGTCTCCCGGGTTACGTAAGCCTCTACGTTTTTGCAGTGTTTTTAATCGCTCCGGTGACGTAAGCAGAGTGGGAAAGACTCCGAATCTTTTTTTTTCCCCCTAACGGGTCGCCGAAAGATTCTCTCGGTGGTAGACTAATCAGCCGTGGCATT
Source organism: Ogataea wickerhamii (assembly GCA_030559035.1). Lineage (NCBI taxonomy): Eukaryota > Fungi > Ascomycota > Pichiomycetes > Pichiales > Pichiaceae > Ogataea > Ogataea wickerhamii. Next base: position 52,074 of record JAKTQX010000020.1, read on the forward strand.
CAAACAGAAACGGGATGCCTGCTACACAGAAAAAGAAACGAGCCACATTCGCTGTATATATAAGGTCCCTCAACTCTTCCCTGTTATGAGAAGATTGCTTTGTCTCCCTCTGATCATCATCAAAGCATACTAGTTACTCTCTACATTAGTCACAATAATGAAGGTATCTACACTAAGTGCAATTGTGGTTGCGCTAGCATCAGCTAACGCACTCCCAATCTTGCAAAAGACAGACGCAGGTATCGGATATCACGACGTCAAGACCGCAGCACAGGTCGCGAGAACTCTCGTAGCTAGAGAATCGCTAGCTAACCTTGCTACTGTGAAGAAGGAGTCTGAAACTCCTGTGTCGTTTGTTGAGTACTACTCTGACTGCGATAAGGACGGCCAGCCTGTGCTTCTCCTTGTGGAGGTTTCTAGCTCTGTCAAAAACATCAATGACGGCTCCAAGACTTCTCTTTCAATCAGAGTGGGAGACCACCAGGCCAGAGAGCATGTAAACCCTCATTACATTGGCGGAAGACCAGAGTCCGTTGCTGGTTCTCCAAGAGTGAATCTAAAGGGTAAGTTCGTTCCTGTCAATGGTTCGTTCGACCTAGGCGAGTGTTTCGCTTCTAGACACCCAGAATCGGTTGCCTGGTTCCCAGGTTCTCCTGTACACGAGTCAAAATGGGCCAAGTTCGAGGTTGAAGATGTGTACTTTGTTGGAGGCTTTGGAGACATCGCCTACATTGGAGAGATTCCTGTTGAGGAGTACTTAAACGCTGAACTACTTAATGAAAACGAACTAAGAGAGCTTCTCCAGTTTGAGGAAGACGTTGAGAACCAGGCCAAGGGTTGGTTTTCAGGTTTGGTCGACTCTGTCTCTGGATTATTAGGCCACGAGAGAATTTTGGAGGAGTTCCAAGATGACGAGGTTGAGACTCCAGGTGAACACTGGAAACACATTGGAAAAGACCAAAAGAAGCACTGGAAACACTTCGGTAAGGATCAGAAAAAGAAGTGGACTCCAAAGACCCCTGAGGAGGATCCAGAAGTTGACGTTGCTGAGATTGAGGACCCAGACAGTTACTGGAAACATTACGGAAAGGAACAGAAGAGATACTGGAAACATTTCGGAAAGGAACAGAAGAAGAAGTGGACTCCAAAGACTCCAGAAGATGACTCTGATGTCGAGATTGCTGAAATCGACTCAGACTTCGAGACCCCAGATGAACACTGGAAACACTACGGCAAAGATCAGAAGAAGTACTGGAAACAATACGGTAAAGATCAGAAAAAATACTGGAAGCAGTTCGGTAAGGACCAGAAGAAGAAGTATGGACCAGAGGACTCTGATGTTGAAGTAGCTGAAATCGATTCAGATTTCGAAACCCCAGATGAACACTGGAAACACTATGGAAAGGACCAGAAAAAGTACTGGAAACACTTTGGCAAGGACCAGAAGAAGAAGTGGACTCCAAAGACCCCTGAAGAGGACCCAGAGGTTGAGATGGTTGAGATTGAAGACCCAGACTACTGGAAGCACTTCGGTAAGGACCAGAAAAAGCACTGGAAACACTTTGGCAAGGACCAGAAGAAGAAGTGGACTCCAAAGACCCCTGAAGAGGACCCAGAGGTTGAGATGGTTGAGATTGAAGACCCAGACTACTGGAAGCACTTCGGTAAGGACCAGAAAAAGCACTGGAAACACTTTGGCAAGGACCAGAAGAAGAAGTGGACTCCAAAGACCCCTGAAGAGGACCCAGAGGTTGAGATGGTTGAGATTGAAGACCCAGACTACTGGAAGCACTTCGGTAAGGACCAGAAAAAGCACTGGAAACACTACGGTAAGGACCAGAAGAAGAAGTGGACTCCAAAGACCCCAGAAGATGATTCTGATGTCGAGATCGCTGAAATTGACTCTGACTTCGAGACCCCAGATGAACACTGGAAACACTATGGAAAGGACCAGAAAAAGTACTGGAAACACTTTGGCAAGGACCAAAAGAAGAAGTGGACTCCAAAGACCCCTGAGGAGGATCCTGAAGTTGAATCCTTTCTACTAGTGAGCCAGGAGGCTCTCCTATAATGTTCTACTTGATGACTTGAGAGAAAAAAGTCACATTATGGTTAACGAGGGTTTTCGTCATGGTTGTTTCGCATTGAGTATCGCCTGTTGCTTGCTTTTATATAGTTTTTAATGTCATTATATTTCGGATGAATTGGTTATGATCCAGCTTCAGCTTTGTAGTGCATGAAAAAGACCTTAGGGTCTCAGAGGAAATCGAATGGTTTGACATTCCTAAAGAGGAAGTTGAATCCTCGAAATATATTTGAACTTTATAGTCCGGGGTTTTTTCTGGTGTGAGAAATATTCTAGTCAGGAGCATACATAAAATACAACTCATGATTCTTTTTCTCATCAATAATCAGCTAAGCATCTTTGGAAAGTATTGAGCTGTAACAAAGATACACTTTCATACAGTAGTTTATAGGGGCTACAAGCATAAACTCCTTTGCGCGCACTGAAAAACATGGCTTGGACAAACAAACGACGCGACTTATCAATTGCTAGCGCGTCTGCGATAGTTCTTGTTTCCGCAACCACACTCTTGTTGAAGACGTATCCACATTTGCAGTCAACTTCAGCGATTACTGACAGCTGGAGAACTCTCAAGAAACAACTCGGCTTTACAGAGAAAGCTGAAGAGCCCAGCGTAACTTCGCCGGAGCCTACTATCGTGGGCACCCCAAAAAAACAGGTCAAAGAGTGGACTAACGATGAACTAAACGCCTACTTGAAGCAGGTAAGTATTATTCAATGTGGTGATGCTAAAAGTATCCAGCTACTAACGATGGGAATGAATTCTAGAAAGAGGTTGTTGCTCCTGAAGGTGCTTCTACTAATGACCTTATCTCCCTTGTTAGTGAGATTAGATCCATTTAAGGTGATACTGCGGGCTTTGGAGACTATAACCCGTTACCCGGATAACGCACATCGACTGCTGGCATACAAGATGGTGGCACAATAGGTGTTGTTTCTATGGTTACTTACGAAAATATCTCTCCTTATCGGAATCCGCTAATAGTTTTTCTTGTATCTTTGGGACTTTATAGACTGATAAGATGATAACATTTTTTACCTGTTAGGATGTAGGTACTCTATCATTGTGCTCCATCCAGCCTCTAATTCCTTCGAAGAACAAACTCCATGTGAGCTGTTCGCCAGGTAGGTAGCAGAACTTAACTCCCACAGACTCCACGTCCTTATTTCTATACTCATCATCAAAGAGACACATTTCTGCAAACTGTACTCCATTCGCTGCTCTGAGCGAGCTTAGATGCTTCACTTTGCTCCCACCTCCCCATTGGCTATCGTCGATATACCTGTCGATCTGAAATAGCTTCAACAGCTTCTTAGCCACAGGTGGGTTTGCAGTACGTGATGCAGTGAAGATTTTCACGTTGTTGCTCTTGAGATATTGAAATATCGGTTTCACATCAGGAAACAGCTCGAGCTCATATTTGAACCTATCTATCACGACATCTGGCTTCGACTGGTGTAATCTTACCGGTGTCTGAATGTGTGTATCGCACCAGCAGGCTGTTTTTCAATGGTGTTAGATACTGGCTTTCATGACCAACGCTTTGCTTGATACTTACGCCAAAGTGTGTAGTCCAAATCAAACACCACAGCTTTCGGATGCACTATGTCTTTGTTGCTGAGATCCCTTTTCATTGTGAATACGGTGTTGAAAACAAATGTCGGGGATCGTTATCAGGTATTAGTTTGTTATTTAGGGCTGGTCAATTTCAACCGTGTGTAGAATTTAAGATCCGCGAATTCTAAAATCAGATATACACACAAAGATGAAAAGTGGAAAGTCAATATATATACAATGTACAGTAAAGACCAGCATTAGCATCACAAAATGGTAGAGGAAATCCAGCCACAGAATGATGACCTATTTGTGCGTTACAGAAATGTTCTGGAGGGATCCTTTGGAAAAACACAAGGGCTTTTGAGCAAGTTGATTGAGATCAAGGAACGAAGTCTGGCAGATGGAAGAAATGAACTGACGGAAGAAGAAACGAAAGCTCTTGACGAGCTGAAGAGAAGGGTTGTGATAGATAATGTGGATGTGATAAGCACAAAAAACATCATCCGAAATGAGTACAATAAACTGAATGAGACTTACTCAAGCAAAGTCGAGTCATATAACCAGTTCTCCAACATGAAGATTCAGAAATATAAGTCTCAGAACCTCAAGAATGCCAATATGGCGAGCGAGTTCAACAGGCTCTTTGACCAGATTCCTGATCTGAAGCTAGATCAGGTCTTGGATGAAGAAAACCGACAGCCAGAAGATGTTTTGTTTGTGGAGTCGCTCGATAAAGACAAGGCAGAGATCAAGTTGAATTTTATCAAGTCAAACTTTGAGCCTTTTCAGGTGGGTGATGAGGCAGTTATAAGGTTTGAGTCAATTCTGAAAGAAAATGACATCAAGAAGTTTCGCCTGGTACAGCTCAACGATCGATACTACGAACGAGAGAGATCGCAGTTGGAAGAAATCAACTTGAAGTGGCAGAATAGGCTGCATGAGCTGACCAAGTTTGCCAGAGATGATTATCTGAAAATATTGTCAGATATTCAAAAAATTGATGCTGAGCTGAATAGTGAACAGCAGAAGGAGACTGAGAAGACCAAAATAGATATGGAGGAGGACGACGAAGAAGAAGAAGAAGAAGAAGAAGAAGAAGAAGAAGAAGAAGAAGAGGAGGAGGAGGAGGAGGAGGAGGACGTACAGTTTTCTGACGACAATATGGGGGAGCAGTCTGGGGACTTTACAGAATCGGAGGACGTGGAAAAGCCAGAGTCAGATACTGAAGAGGTGGAACAGGTTGACAAGGAGCATTCAGGCGATGATGAAAGCAGTGGAGTCGCAGTAGGTGGCGAGGATGTAGAAAACAGCGTTTTCACAAAATCTCGCAGGACTGCTGAGGGCAGCACAGACTATGAGAGTGTGGAAAGAAGCGTTCACGAAGATGATGACATGGACCTGGAGGAATAGAGGAGCTGGAGACGTCTTGAGGATGAAATTGTCATGGCCGGAGTTACCCGGCCTTTTTATTGCAGCCTCGACATGTCAATAAAAAGCTGCTGCTGCAAAAAAAAAGGCCCAAGTTCCGTTGGAGAGAAGAGGTTGAAGAAGAGGAATGCGGAACCTTGGCAGAGCTTAGCAAGAGAGAACCTGCGATGTCAGCGCCAATTGCAAACTATCTGCTTGTGTCTCTTCCGAAGTCTACGTCTGCAGACAGCCAGTCGCTGAGAAGATGGCTGGAGAAGAACATTAACGGAGGAGATGTGGAGGTGTCTAGCTACGATCTACCGGCCTTCAAGGTAGGCACGTTGGACTCCCTTGTTCTGCAGAGCGAGGAGCTGAGTAAAATTGACCAACAGCTGTTTTCTTCGATAGGAAAAGTGCTCGATATCATTGGAGGTGTTCACAACAGTTCATCTGAACATGCACCTAAGCAGAAAATAGACGGGCGGACTGTTGACCAATACTTTGAGAGTTTTCGCTGGAACGCTTCCAGATACAGGCTGGACAAGTCGATTGAGGAGTTGATCAAGATGATTTCGAGCGAGGCATTCAACGTCGATAATGATCTGAGATCTGCTTACTCGACTTACAACCAGGCTAAGTCCAATCTGATAGCAGCACAAAGAAAGCAGACAGGCGACCTGTCCGTCAAGTCATTACACGATATAGTCAAGGCGGAGCACTTTGTTCTGAACTCTGAGCATCTCAAGACAGTTTTGCTGGCTATTCCTAAGAGCGTGAACGACATCTTTTTGAACACGTACGAGACAAAGGTTGAGTTTGTAGTGCCACGAAGTGCTCTCAAGATTGCCGAGGATGATGAGTACTACTTGTACGCTGTGACACTTTTCAAAAAATACGTCCCTAGCTTCCTCTCAGCCGCTCGGGATGCGAAATGGACACCAAGAGAATTCGACTACTCCGAGGAGGTGATCAGCAAGATGAGAAGCGAGTATCAGCTGGCAACTAAGGAGGAGTCCACCTTGAAAAACGATCTGCTTAGGTTATCCAGAAGTGCCTACGCTGAGATCTTTTCATCCTGGGCACATATAAAGCTTCTGAGAACGTTTGTGGAGTCGGTTCTGAGATACGGTCTTCCTCCAGACTTCTACTGCTTCACCGTCAAGCTAGCCTCGAAGGCCGTTGACAAAGCCAAGAAGGAACTCATCCATAGATTCGGGTACCTGGGGGGAAATGCATTTTCCACAGATAAAAACGGAAAGGTTGTCAAGGATAGCAGTTTGAATGAGTACTCCTCTCTGGTGGACCAAGATTACGAGCCTTTTGTTCTGTACGAGGTTCAAATTTACTGATACAACCCACATCATCTTAGGCTGCTTACCCAAGCCAGAACTCACCGCCCCCTTCCCCCCCCCCCGGTAATTTAGCCCTGTCATACTTAGTTAAACCTTCTTACCATAGTACATTTTAGGTTTTCGCGGTATGACGTCACTGACTTATTTCGCGAAAGGAAATGTGTCGGCTCCCATAGTAAAATAAATCAACTCTGTCAACCGAGATTGTAACGTGTCTGCTATCATTTAGCAGAAGGTCCATGACATAGCTCGAGAGCGAAAAGCAGCCTATCTTTGGATGCTGAAACTGTGCTTATCCAACTAGCAACTTGTAACACCAGCTGGTTTGGCGGTTCTGGCCCTGCAACATGTCAAGTTATAGAAAACTAAAATCCAGACCTTCAGACTACTCACAATTCGAGAACGAAGACTCAGACACTATATTCCAGCTACATGACGATATCTCCTTGCGTAATCTGGAACGGTCGCCTGATGAATTACCGGGAAAACACAGATATCAACATATCGATAATCACGACTCGAACTCTGCAGGATCGGAACAACAAGATGATGACGATCTTCAAGATATAATATACACAGAACAGCTTGATCCTTTTCAAGACCGTGATGACTTCAAATACTCCCATGTGAACTTCAACATTGAGCTTGGAAACAGGCTCAAAGGTGCTAAACTTCTCTACTTCACGTCTTTGTTCAGCTCTATTGGGGTATTTCTATTCGGCTTTGAACAGGGAGTCATGTCTCTTATCATCACCGAGAAGTCATTCCTAAACTATTTCGACAACCCCAACAGCTTGGAGATCGGAACCCTTATTGCTCTACTGGAACTGAGCGCTCTTTTCTCATCCTTGGTTGTTCCGTACGTCTCCGACACTAAAGGAAGAAAGTTCACTATCATTGCGGGTGCGCTCATATTCTGTGTAGGCGGAATGTTCCAGACTTTTGCCCCATTCGAAAAGATCTGGATCATGATGATAGGCCGTGTAATATCTGGCGCAGGAATAGGATTCCTCAGCTCAATCATCAATTTGTACCAGTCGGAGTGCTCCCCAAATGATCAGAGAGGTCGAATTGCATGTATGACATTTAGCTGCAACATTATGGGATTTTCGTCCTCGATTTGGATAGACTTTGCCTGCTCATTCATGGATGGAACTAGTTCCTGGAAACTGCCGCTGCTCGTGCAGGTGTTTCTTGGCTGCGTCTTATTTATTGGAGGATTCTACATTGTGGAGTCACCCCGATGGCTGTTGGCCAACGATTTTGATAATGAAGGGTTTAAAATCCTGAAGCTTTTCAATTATGACGATCCAAACCCGGACAAGGCCAAACTTGAGTTTATAAATATCAAAAGCACCGTTGAGAGTGAGAAACTATCTCTTCAGTCCAAGAACTGGCTTGGCGTGATCAGAAGAAATATTAGAGTTATCTTGGTGGGATCATCGTCACTCTTCTTCGCACAATTCAATGGGATTAATCTCATAAGCTATTATGCGCCTCTAATATTTGAGAAAGTCGGTTTTGAAGGCCGCTCTGCCTTCCTCATAACAGGGATCAATGCCATCATATATCTCATTTCCACCATTTTGCCCTGGTTCTTGGTTGATAACACAGCTATAGGCGGTCGCAGGAGACTCTTCGTTATTGGAGGACTCGTTATGGGAACCTCACTGTTTGTGTCTGGTGTTTTGAGTGCAGTTGGTTCGAAGGGAGCAGCCTTAATTGTTGCCATTCTTATTGTCATCTACAATGCTGCATTTGGATTTTCCTGGGGACCGCTGGCCTGGCTTTATGCCAGTGAAGTGTACTCCGATTCTTATTCTAGGTCCATCGGTGCCTCGCTTGGTACAGCTGTTAACTGGTTTTCCAACTTTGTTGTCGGAGAGCTTAGCCCTAAGCTTCTGGAACTTATTGGTTGGAGACTGTATCTTATTTATGGAACCTTCTGCTTCATTAGTTGTGTTGTGGTCTATAAATTCTACCCCGAAACGACTGGTATCGAGCTCGAAGATATGGACAAACTCTTCAACGAATTCTATAATAGATAGGTTGTAACATTACATTATCAAAATGGCTATTTGCGTCCTAGCTTCAACCATTTGGGGACTTTTTTCTCTCGTTCATCACCTCTGTGATCGTAACGTGTAGCACTACTAGGAGGTGGGGAATATTTCAGCTTGCGAGTCTCCGTTTCCACCTCGTTTGGCAAAGATTCGCGCGAGGTTTCGAGCTTTACCTCGTCCAACTCGTTTAAACTCTTGGCTTTTTGAAGGTACTCATCCCTGATAAACTGTCTTGTACTAGTCTTACCCGGTTCCCTATAAACCAGTAAGGAACGATGGCCAAATCCGCAATGAGACACCAGTTGCTTGTCAAAATCAGCGGCCTCTGTGAGAATAGGGCGCGGAGGATACGGTACGTGCAGCTCAAATACAGGTTCACCGTCCTTATAATTGTCTCTCTGCTTCTGTGACAATATCAATACCTCAGAGGAAATCAGCCTGTAGAGGTCTCCCAAAGTATCAGTGGGCCTCAACTTGACCTGGACAGTGTTGAGATCTGGAAACTTTATGCGGATGACACATTCTGTGACAGCAACGGTGTTCTTAGTTTCTAGCTGCTCTCTCTGGCGTTTGCTCATCAGCTGAGACGCTGGATGAGCCTGTTTTGCCAGTATCGATTGATAGAGTCTGGCTTGATCCACTGTAAGCTCATACACTGACTCGTCCTGCTCGTTGGAGATAATTGGCTCCTCCAGAGTAGGCTTGAACACCTCGATACCAGTAGAATTATCCGCAACAGGCACCGTCTTGTTTTCTGAAATGTCGATACTGTCAACAAACGCGTCATGCCTGACAGGCTCGCTGCTCAGAATTGGAGTGGGGAGTTCGGCTGGCTTAGGATCAGAGTCTTTAGCAGTAGCCACTGGTGCAATTGGCTTCTCATCACTTGATCTTTTGAAACGCAGCCTTAACGAGTAGTTACCATCTGAGATACCAAAGCAATTCAGTGGCTGCAAAAGTTCATTAAAGCCACTAAGTGTCTTGCTGAAACTTTGCACAACAGGCTCATACTGGTATGTGATTTGCTTATCTTGAGTAATGCTTATGTGCTTTCTAGCGATTAATGATGTGCCCAACTCCAATTCCAGGCTCTTTAGAATATCTATAAGTGACTCTGAGTTATTGTGTTCTCTGATGAAGGGATTACTAACAGTCAATCGAAACTCAGCATCACCTTCCGGAGGCACAATCTGCCATCTTATTTTGACTAGTGAATTGGATGTGGAACCGGAGTTTTCTGGGCCTCCTTCCGACTCAATAAGTTCCAGTTTGCAGCCATGAGGTAATCCAGATAGTCGGATAGGTAGTGAGAGATCCAAGAAGTCCTTTCCATGCTTCAACACATGCCCTGATTGTGTAACCTTAAAATGCTTACAACTCTCTGCAAGAACTTGGCTGAGAAGCATTGAGGGCGTAGTCTTGCATCTGAGGGTGTGAAACTTGTACACCACACTCAGCTGAGACATTGAAAGGTAATAATCTGGAGGATCTAGATCACCTATTCTTGCCTTAATCTCCACGATATATGCTATGGTTTGATCCCTTTTGCCACTAGACCTAATGATGTATTCGAATCAAGCAAAACAATTTTTGTGCCTTCACTGCCACATATATGCTATAGGTTGTGGCGGTGTAGTAGTGCGCCACTCAATCGAGGACCCCCTGCGCTATACAGTGCAACTATTTTGTTGTTATTTAGATATATTTTTGAAAGTAAACAAAGGTACTGGTTTCTCTGTTTCCTCTACGTGAGCCTCGAAGGATAAAGAACGGGCTACAAGCAATCCATTACGAAACCTTGCTCTGGACAGCGGGTATTGGCCATTCATTTTAAGAGCCCGGAAAAATGAGTTCCTCCTCAACAAAATCCAAGGCTCTGCCTCAAAAGAAAGCAACCAGATCCAGATCTAAATCACCATCGAAATCACCATTGAAGCGAAAAGGCGGATTACGAAACGACGCGTCGGAATCAGCAAGCATCTCTTCTGCTGACAGTAGATGGGACAATATTGGCGAGTTCCAAGAGTCCGTTATCAATCCCAACATTAAAGTGATTGTGAGGTTTAGACCTGAGAATGATATGGAAAGACGCCATGGTTCAGAGTGCATTGTGAAGTACGGCGATGATGTTCGGACTGTATCGGTGAATGTGGCATCAAGTCTGAACACCTTTACTTTTGACCATGTGTTCAGAGAGGAAACCACTCAGGAGCTGGTATTCAATTACTCTATTAAACAAACTACTGACGATCTAGCGGAAGGATATAATGGCACTGTTCTTTGTTACGGACAAACAGGAGCAGGGAAATCACATACGATGATGGGAAAACTTGAGGATGATGTGGCTAAGGGACTGACGCCCAGAATCTTTGAGCAGATTTTCCAGAGCATTGAAAACTCACCAAGAACTCTTGCGTATACTGTGGGTGTATCATACTTGGAGATTTATAACGAGAACCTGAAAGACTTGCTCAATCCAGAAAACAACTCCAAGCTGGCAATTCACGAGAACAAGATGGATGGTGTGTACGTCAGTAATCTCGAGATTCTATATGTCTCGAGTCTCAAAGATGTGTATACCATTCTCGACCAGGGCAATCTGAACAGAAGCGTGGGAGCAACCTCAATGAACGAGCAGAGCTCAAGGTCTCATGGGATTTTTCAGATCCGGCTGAGCTCTAAAAATCAAGTGGATGGAGTGGTGAAAACGGGCAACTTATTTTTAGTGGACCTGGCTGGTTCAGAAAAGATTGACAAAATGGGAGCCACGGGACAGTTGTTGGAGGAGGCCAAAAAGATCAATTCATCTCTGTCGGCCTTGGGAAACGTGATATATTCTCTCACCGATGGAAAGTCCACTCATATTCCATACAGGGATTCCAAATTGACAAGAATCTTGCAGGAGTCTTTAGGAGGCAATTCACGAACCACTTTAATTATCAATTGCTCCCCTTCCTCTTACAACGAACAAGAAACGCTATCGACGTTGAGATTTGGCTCGAGAGCCAAACATATCAAAAACAACGTTCATGTCAACAGCGAACTAAGCAGCCATGAACTGAAAAAGAGATATCTAGATCAACTGAAAGCGAATGAAGACTGCACTAGGAAGATCCAAAAACTAGAGAGTAAAACCAAATGTCTTGAGGAAGAAAACAACCGACTGAAAGAGGAGCTTCAAAGATATAAAGGTCTCTCACAATCACAAAGTGCTCCTGAAGGAGTTGGCGAACTCAATAATACGATACACGAGCTTAAGTCTACACAAAGTTCTCTGGAGAAGGAACTGGACGGTAAAAGTGCGAGAATAGCAGCATTGGAAAAGGAGGCAGATGCGGCAGAAGGGGACAACACGAAGTTGGAGGCTCTTGAGAAAGCATTAAATCATTTCTCAACTCATATAGAACAGGTTGAATTTCAAAACCAGCAACTACGAAGAGACATCCAAGCGCTGGAACAAGTCAGTACCCTCAAGACCGCCAAGATCAAAGAGTTAGAGACACAACTAGGAGACCATGATCGTTTGATAGAGCAAGACTCTACACAGTTTGAAAACAAATTATCGTTCTTGAAAAATCGGCTTACGTCAGCAAGAAGTTTACCAAGCAAAAAGACGAATAATTCTACAGTGAAGGAGAGCATGAAAGAGAATATTCCGAGCGAGGGAGATCTTTCCACCATTAGACAATCGATGAAAAACCGAATAGGTCTGAATCTTCGAATCGTCAAGCCTGTTCGAGGAGGCCAAGACGAGACATGACTATCAGCTATTCAAAAGCGTTCTGTCCCAGCTTGAGACCAAGGATATCACGGACATCACTTGAGAACCGTAGACTATTCAACAGGGGAAGAAGGTTCATGAGTTCCGAATCGTCGGGATCGTTGATCCAACCCTCAATCATAATGCCATTTTCTTTATGAAAGCTGTAGCTGACGGGCGAGTTATCGATGATTATAACTTTGCTGAGATCAAAAGGCGAGCGTGAGAGTGATGAGGCTCTAGGTCGGCTTCTTGAGCGATCTCGCGACCAGCTGGTATTATCACCGGTCCCTCTAGGGAAGGGCGATGCTGTAGGGGTGATTGTGCGGTTGTTTCCGCTAAGGGCTCCTAGGTCTTTAACGTACCCCTTGCGATCGACAAAAATACAGCTGTCTCTGTAAAATCGCTGACTAAAGAGACGTTTGTTTAGATAATCTGCTCCTTTATCCTTAAGCATTACTTCTTGCTCGATGTAATCAATCACTGGGTCTGCGTATTCTTTGATCGACGCTGTGAAACAGACGAGATTGAACCAGCTTCGCACAATATGAAGGAACTCGTCGACATAGGGGCGTTTATATATATGGTAAAGGGTAGCAAGTTGTGATCCGCTGACCTTGATCTCGATAGTAGTACCTTTATTTTTGTTGAGAATGGAAGAGTTGTGTCTGGATAGAGAATGAATGAGCGTCTCATCGAGATCCAGAACCAGTGTTTTCTGGGGTAAATTTGGCGGGCTATTAAGATTGAAATTGAACAGAAGCTTAGGAAAAATGAACTTCTTTTTCCGCTGGTATTGAGAACGAGGTCTAGATCCGGATACAGCTTGCCTGCTTCCTCGACCTGATCTTTGTGGTTGCTGATGCTGGGGTTTTCGTTCTTGCGGGGAAACTAACATCCCTGTAGGAGACTTTATTTGATCCTCGGGCTTGTCGATTTCAAACTCGATGTCTTCTGTTTCTTCAACAATAGTTGGGATCGCCGATACTCGTTCCTCTTGTATAGCTCTATCGAAAAGAGGTGTTTCTGGGTCCTGTTTTTGGTCTTGTGTTTCCGGTGTCTTTTCTGCATCGGTCGGGTTGCCGCTTGATTGTGCCTCAGAGGATTCCTTGGAACTTCTAAACAACACATAGTAAGCAAGGATCAAAGGGTAACAGGAAAAGTACAAGCATAGGGAAATAGGCCTCACTATCAGGAGCTTAGGCAGGAACAGGAACGCCTGGATAAGCACATCAGCCAACGAAGACTCGGACTCTGCGCGTATCTCTTCGTAGTCAGACTCCTGATCCAAGAGCATCCCTGTAAACTGTCCTGCTGTCTGCTGTCGTGAAACTATGTCGGAGTCATCAGTGGGGGTTTGCGGAGTAGAAACGGGGCCGGGTTCACTGCCGTGCTCGCTCGCGAAACCTGCCCCGCCTGCCTGATTCAATGCCTTATCGACATGACTGGCAAGAAACTGTATGGAGTTCATCTTGCAGACTCAGTCAGAGCAGTCCTCCTGCTAACGTTGGCTAAGAAACAACGTTGGTCTGGACATCTCTGTTATTTTTTGTTGGATTCAAAAAAAAAGCACAGACAAGCAATCAAAATTCTAGGCTGTGCAACCAACATGTAACGCGATAGACTCTCTAATCTGCACTTGAGGCATTGCCAGCACCTCTATACCCCCCTCTGCCTCTAAATCCACCCCTCATTCCGCCTCTTCCCCGACCCCTCCCTCTGGAGATTCCCCCATTAGCACCGTTCACACCATAAGCCCCTGAAGAGCTGTTATGAGAGGTTCTTCTATTGACAGGCTCATAATCTATGACCTGGCTTGACTCACCACTGCCATCACCTAGAGGACTCCCTATCGAGACGTCCTTTGCTATGATATCCGCCAGTAGTCTGGTCTCGCTTTGGGGATCTTCAGTGCTGACCAGTCTGTACCGGAAATCGTAACCATCAGAGCGGCAGTCCATTCTAAGCTTTCCGTCTTCCAGATCGAGCACCAAGAGTCCATAACCTAGATCACACAGATTGAAATGCCATGTATTCTGGAACGAGATGTAGTAGAGATCATTTAGCTGGCGAATGATGGTGTTCAGTTCTCGCTGACGAGACTGCACGCCAAACGAGTCGTGGTCATCTTCGTCTGTAAATCGCTGCGAGAGCTGCAGCGGAAAAATATCCTCAGCACCTTTGGCTGAGATGGGAATTTTATCAAACACTTCAAGGGCCAACTCTGTGCATGCCACCATCATGGGATCGTTGATTTTGAAGAGGAGTTTTTCGAATCGCTGCTGGATATTTTTCCAGATGATCGCAAGCTTGGACCGAGATTCATTGAACTTAAGCTTGAAGCTTTCAAAGCTTGGATTGATCGACAACTCGTTGTACGACGATGTGTATTTGAAATGTAGCGAGTTCGAGATGGTATAGTCCATCTTGAAAAATATCGAGAGATGCTCGAGCAGTGGTTCTCTGGCCGGAGATTGGTGAGTCACGAATATTTTGATCGACTTGTTATAGAGATCTGAATTGTTCTGGGCAAACTCTGTCAGCGTGTAAATCAACTTTCCCATCTGCAACAGAGTAATCCATATATTTCCAGGGTCCCCACTTATTGGAAGGACACGCTGGGAGTTCTCCAAGTCCTCAAAACTAGCACTGTTGCCAATAATATCTCTCAATTCCTGCGACGACCCTTGGTGGAACAGCTTGTGATACGAAAGCGACCCTCCCAGCCCACTGAGCAGGATTGATTGTCCAGTGTTGGTCTGCACAGTGTATACATTTCCGTCGTCAATCACATGAAGATTCGGCACGTGGTAAACCCCGTACCGGAATTTGTTCACCACTAACGAGTCCTCACACATCCCATAAATTGCGTATACAGGAACGTCTAGTTTCAGTTCTCCACTGATGAACTTGGAGAGCTCGGATATGGGCTGATTCACTAGGAGAGACTTCAGGTTCTCCGTTTCATTGGAGAGATGCTCTACCGAGTCTCCAGTGACTCTGGATAGCTTGGATATCTGTAGGATCAGGCTTTCTGGCAGCAGGGGAGAGAACTCCACAATGTGACGCAGATATGACTCGTGTATTCTCTCTACGCTTCCCCCATCCAGGAAACCAAAGTTTCCGGTGTGGATAATCAGATCTGCCTGGTACTCTGTCGCCAGCCTGTTGAAAAGAGATAACTCACCTCTTATGTCGGCGACAGCCAGCATCTTGACTCCGTTTTTCGCTATCAATCGAACCCCATCCATCCTGTAATGACATCAACTTGCTCTGTTCTCTGGAGGCCTTTGTCTGTGTGGACAGCTTCACACTACTCGTTGGCAGAACCACTTAGTCAGCAGCTGATTCAGCAGCCGTACTCTGGTAGCGAAGAGACTTGCAGCAAATAGTTCTGGAAACACAGCGCCTGTCCCAGCAGCCGTCTTTTGCCTCATTTTCTTGCATCTTTAGATTTGGAAAATACCACTGCGGAAGTATAAAAAGTTCGCGACTAAATTTTCTCTACTGCCCGTGATTAAAATCGTATATCCAAGATTAAGTTATAAGAACATAAGTACAAACACATTAAAAACAGGACAAAACACACAACTCCACGTGAGTAACACAAAAACACGCAAGCAACGGCGTCAATGAAAAGATAGTAGAAGGCCCTGGTAGCAGGGGAAACACCCCACATAAAAGAAATGCAGCTTATTGCACGTAACACTCAACCTTTGGTACGCACAATAATTGCAACCCCACATGTGGCAAGAGAAAAGGTCTCCTGTCTGCAACCTTCCATCTCGAATAAATAAGATACTCTCTCTATACCTTCGAAGCCAGCTCCTCCAGGAGCTTGTAGTCTCTCTTAGCAATAGATCCGTTACCAGGAAGTCTGGTCTGGCCAAGCAGGTACTGATCAACCTCTCTGGCACATTGTCTTCCTTCCTGGATACCCCACACAACCAATGATTGTCCTCTTCTACAGTCTCCCGCCGTGAACAGGTTGCCCTCACCATTCACTCTGTAGCCGTTTGGCTCCGTGGTGCTGATGGTTCCTCTTTTGGTCTTCACAACCTCCAAGTTGTCCGACTCTGGTCCAATGAAACCCATAGATAATAGAACAACTTCGGCAGGGAAGAACTCCTCGGAACCAGGAACCTCAGCCATCTGCCAAGCTCCCGAATCGGATCTTTTCCACTCCACTCTCACGGTATTGATACCCTTGACATTTCCTTCTTCGTCACCCACAAACTCCTTCGACAGAATACAGTACTCTCTTGGGTCCCTACCATAGTGCTCCTTCACTTCAACGTGACCATAGTCTACCCTGAAAATTCTTGGCCACTGAGGCCATGGATTATCTTTAGCTCTGTCCTCAGATGGATGAGGCAGCAACTCAAAGTTCACCACAGATTTGGCCCCATGTCTAGTGGCAGTTCCCAGACAGTCATTACCAGTATCACCACCACCAATGACAACAACGTTCTTGCCCTCAACCTGAGCTCTGATCTCATCCAGGTTTTCCTCAAGCAAGGCCTTGGTATTCGATCTCAACAATGTCATGGCGTAATCGATGTTGTTCAAATCTCTACCAGGAATCTTCAGGTCTCTAGGTATCGTTGAACCAACACACAGAACAACAGCATCATTGTCCTTTCTTAGCTCCTCGACAGTTATGTCCTCACCAATAGTGGTTCCACATACAAATGTAATACCTTCAGCTGCCATTAAGTCGGTTCTTCTTTTGACGATTCCCTTGTCCAACTTCATGTTTGGAATACCGTACATCAGCAAACCACCGGCTCTATCTGCCCTTTCGTAGATGGTGACGGTGTGACCAGCCTTGTTCAGCTGGTCAGCAGTGGCAAGACCAGAGGGGCCGGATCCAATAACTGCAACTTTTTTACCAGTTCTGATCGCTGGAGGTTCGGGCTTAATCCATCCTTGCTGGAAACCATAATCAATGATACCTGCCTCGATGGATTTGATACCAACTGGAGCATTACCAGAAACATTGACGACACAAGCACCTTCACAAGGGGCTGGACAAATCTTCGAGGTAAATTCAGGGAAATTATTCGTCATCAACAGGCGCTGAAGAGCATCGTACCATCTGTCCCTGAAGACCAGCTCGTTCCACTTTGGAATAACGTTGGAGATTGGGCAACCGGTATCAGATTGACAGAAAGGAACACCACAGTCAATACATCTTGCTGTCTGGTAGTTTAGATCCTCCTTAGACAAACGCGAGGACAATTCCTTCCAGTCATTGATTCTGGACTTGGCAGGTCTGTATGGCTCGTTTCTTCTCTTGTATTTGACGAAACCACCAACTTTCTCTAGTTTGACAGCTTTGGCTTCTTCAGTCTTGATATCAATGATGGTATCCTCCAGGTCCAGAACCTTCGGTTCAGCAGCCCTGTGCTTTGACTTCGATTTTGGCTTTGAGAACTCTCCGTTGGTAACATCAGCTTCTGGATCTTCCTTCAAATTTGAAAAAATGCTTGAAGCCTCCTTATTTTTCAGCTCCTCCTGCTTTTTAACTTCAGCCAGAAGCACCTTCTTATACTCTTCCGGAAGAACCTTGACGAATCTGGACAGGAATCTGTTGAAGTTGTTCAAGATTCTATCAGCAATCTCTGATCCAGTATAATGTCTATGGTCCTCCAATAGACCTCTCAAGAAAGCAATCTCCGATGGGTCAGTTAAAGAGCTGAGCTCCACCATCTCTTTGTTCACCTTCTCCTCAAAGTCCTGAGCCATATCTAGAACGTAGGCAATACCACCGGACATACCAGCGGCAAAGTTACGTCCAACAGAACCCAAAACAACAACCCTACCTCCAGTCATGTATTCACATCCGTGATCACCAGTTCCTTCCACAACAGCTGTAGCACCAGAGTTTCTGACAGCAAATCTTTCTGCAGCAATACCTCTGAAAAATGCTGTTCCCGAAGTGGCACCATACAGACATGTGTTTCCAATGATTATGTTCTCTTCGGCCTTGAACTTAGAATCCTTAGGTGGATAGACAATGAGTCTACCGCCAGACAAACCTTTTCCGACATAATCGTTACAGTCACCCTCCAGCTCCAAGGTGATACCTCCAGCAAGGAAAGCACCAAACGACTGTCCTGCAGAACCTCTGATATTGACATGAATTGTATCATGAGGCAAGGACTGAGGACCGAATTTTTTAGAACATCTGTATGATAGCGTTGTACCTATGGCTCTATCAGTGTTGATGGCATCAGCTTCAATTGTAACAGGAAGTCCCTTATCCAAGGTCACCTCAGACTCATCAATCAACTTGTTGTCCAATCTAACGTGCAGTCTGTGGTCCTGTTTCTTAACACATCTAGTAGCGACACCGGGTCTGATAGTGTGAGCAGGGGTGAGAATTGGCGACAGGTCAATGTTTGCATTCTTGGTTGTTCTTAAATCATCTCTGACATAAAGCTTCTCAGCTCTTCCCACCATTTCATCAATAGTTCTGAAACCAAGCTTAGCCATGATGCCCCTCAATTCATTGGAGACATAATAGAAAAAGTTGATGACATGCTCTGGTGTTCCTTTGAACTGCTCTCTCAGGTGTGGGTCTTGAGTCGCAATTCCGACAGGACATGCATTCGTGTGACACTTTCTGTTATAAACACAACCCATCGAGATCAATGGAGCAGTAGCAAATCCCCACTCCTCAGCACCCAATAAACAGGCAATAGCAATATCTCTACCAGTCTTCAACTGTCCATCAGTTTGAACCGTGACACGCCCTCTCAAATCGTTTAACACCAAAGTCTGGTGAGTCTCAGCAAGACCAAGCTCCCAAGGTAGACCGGCATGCTTGATACCAGTCCATCTGGCAGCACCAGTACCACCATCATGACCCGAGATTAATATGTGATCAGCCTTGGCTTTGGCAACACCTGATGCAATGATACCTACGCCGACTTCTGACACCAACTTGACAGAGACTCTGGCGCGTGGATTGGCACACTTAAGATCGTAGATAAGCTGCTTCAAATCCTCAATAGAATAAATATCGTGATGTGGTGGAGGGGAAATTAAACCAACACCTTCGGTGGAATGTCTAGTTTTAGCAATGTTTCCAGTGACTTTGTAGCCTGGAAGCTCACCACCTTCACCAGGCTTGGCTCCCTGAGCCATCTTGATCTGAAGCTCGTCAGAGTCAGCCAAATAGTAGGAAGTAACACCGAATCTACCAGAGGCAACCTGCTTGATAGCAGATCTCATAGAGTCACCGCTCTCAGAGGTTTTAGATCTCTCAACATCCTCACCACCTTCACCAGTGTTGGATTTACCTCCCAATCTGTTCATAGCAACAGCTAAAGTAGAATGTGCCTCCATAGAGATGGAACCGTAAGACATGGCACCAGTGCAGAATCTTCTAACAATCTCCGTCCACGGTTCAACCTGATCAATTGGTACTGGAGTCGCAGAAGTAAAGTCGAAGTCTAGCAGACCTCTAAGGGTGCAGTTCTTGATAGCGTCATACTCTTTCTTGGAATAAGCTTCGTAAGCCTTTTCATTCTTATTTCTGACGGCATCTTGAATATTTGCAATTGCAGAAGGTTCATTAACATGAGCATCACCTCCATCTCTCCAGTGGTATTCCCCCGACTCTGGCAAACCCTTCGGAAGAAGGGTGTATCTTGAAGGGAATCCCTTTTCATGTAGGGAAAACGCATCTTGCGAAATGTACTCAAAAGTGATACCCTTGATTCTAGAGGCTGTTCCAGCGAAGCATCTGTCAATAACAGAGTTATCTACACCAAGAGCTTCAAAAATCTGGGCACCTTTGTAAGAGGCTAAAGTGGAAATACCCATTTTCGACATGACCTTGAGTAGACCATCGTCAATAGCATGCTTATAATTGTCAAGAACTTTGTCATCTGATGGCTTTCCAGCAAGCAGACCTTCACGGTTCAGCTTAACCAAAGTGTCCAGAACCAAATACGGGTTGACAGCGTCAGCACCGTAGCCAACCAAACAACACATGTGGTGCACTTCTCTAGCCTCAGCAGTTTCAACAATAATAGCAACCTTGGCACGCTGCTTTTGTCTCACAAGGTGGTGGTGCACAGCACCGCAAGCAATTAGAGCACTGACAGGGACTTTGTCTTTGCAAGTAGCCTTGTCGGACAAAATAATGATTTGATGGTCATCAACGATTGCCTGGGTGGCCTCTTGGCAGATTCTATCTAATGCATCAGCGTAGCCAGTTAGTCCCTCAGCTTTGTCAAATGTTATATCGATTTGAGCAACGGACCATTTAGGGTAAACTTTGTTAATCTCTTTGAGAGCAGTCAACTGATTGTTCAGCAACACTGGGGATGGCATCAAGAGTCTGTTACACTGGGAAGCATTCATCTCCAATAAGTTTCCTTGAGGACCAATGTAACACTCCAGGGACATAACAATCTTCTCTCTGATTGGGTCGATGGGAGGGTTTGTAACCTGGGCAAATAATTGTCTAAAATAATCATACAATAGTCTTGGCTGTTCAGCAAGACATGCCAATGCGGCATCGTTACCCATAGATCCTAACGCCTCTTTTCCACCAGCGCCCATTGGGGCAAGGAGAGTGACAACCTGCTCCAGAGTGAAACCAAAAGCTAGAAGTCTTGGATCTTCCTGGACCTTAACACTGAAGTCAACAGCGGAAGAAAGATCAATACCCTTGTTTTCCAGCTTTGTGAAAAGTTCTGGCATAGTGATCATATTAGAAAGAATCCATGCCTTGAAATCGAATCTGGCAGCCACTTGTCTCTTCAACTCCTTGTCATCAACAATTCTTCCTTCCTTTGTGTCGACAAGAAGCATACGACCAGGCTGAAGTCTGCCTTTCTCGACAACTTTGTTGGTCTCAATTGGAATGACACCAACTTCTGAGGCACAGATCATTCTGTCATCATCAGTGATGTAGTATCTGCAAGGTCTCAACCCATTTCTGTCCAAATTGGCACCACAGAATCTACCATCAGCAAATGTGAAGAGGGCTGGACCGTCCCAAGGCTCCATCAAGCAAGCAGCCCATTCATAGAATGCCCTCTTTTTAGGATCCATGGTTTCATTGTTCTGCCAAGCTTCAGGAACCAGAAGCATAACCGCCTCTGGTAAGGACAAAATACCGTTGATGACCAACAACTCAAGTACATTATCTAATGCAGCAGAATCTGAACCACCTTCTTCAATAATCGGGTATAACTTATCCAGATCTTCTCCAAATAGCTTGGAGTTCATGACACCTTCTCTGGCTCTCATCCAGTTTTTGTTACCTCTCAGGGTGTTGATTTCACCGTTATGAGCCGCCCATCTCAAAGGTTGAGCCCTGTCCCAGGATGGGAAGGTATTGGTAGAGAATCTAGAGTGGACCAAAGAAAAATGACACTCGTAGTCAGCGTTCACCAAGTCGTGGTAATATGAGTAAACTTGAGAGGGAACCAACTGCCCCTTGTAAACAATGTTCTTGTTGGATAGAGAACAGATGTAGAACCAGTTATGTAGTCCGATAGTATGGGTTGATTGTTTTCTTAGAATATAGAGTTTTTTCTCAAACTCCTTCTCATGACTGGATTCAAACTCATCAAAAGATAGAATTTGTTTTGGCTTACTACCGGAGCCGTAAACATCTGCGAGAACCACAAGAGGTTGAAGAATATGAGGTTCTCTGGACAAGGCGGCAGGCCCCAAGATTGATGAGTCGACTGGAACCTCTCTCCAGCCCAGAACTCTCAAGCCGAGAGAGTTGGCGATGTTTTCAAAAGTAGATTTCGACTTTTGAAAGACTTCATCGTCTTTCTTGAAAAACAAGTTACCAACAGCGTATTGGCCCTGTGGAGGTAGCTCGACGGAGCAGTGGTATTCGAACTCTCTGGTCATGAACTTGTGAGGCACGGAGGTCATGACACCAGCTCCATCACCGTCTCTGGCGTCTGAACCAACGGCACCTCTGTGAGTCATGTTACACAAAAGGTATCTAGCATCGGAAATGATCTTGTGGGAAGGCTCACCCTTGATGTGGCAGGCAAAACCCACACCACAGTTATCCTTTTCGTAGGAAGGGTCATATAGACCCTTCTTCGTAGGGATGGTTGAAGCCCAGGATGAATTTTCTGGAACCTCATCATAATTGTAGACAGAGTACGACTCAGGTTTCTCGCCTACTGTTGGTTCATATTCCAAGTGCTGATCAGACTTAACAACCATTTTCCTACTGTCTGCGATTATCAAGACACAGAAACAGTTGGGATAGCCGGAGGTTTATAGTGAGAGCAATTACAGTAGATAACCGGAGTGTATGTACAGAGAGAAGGCTTGAAAAAACAACGGCTCTTCAAAGTTGTGCTAGACAAGAAGAAAGAGAGTTGTGGTTGAGTGTTTAGTGGTTGAGTTTCCAACTTCTCTCTTGGTGTCCCTGAACTTTGTACTTGCAATATAGCTCAAACGAAGAAAGAGAAAGAGAGAAGAAGAAGAAGAGGGGAAGGCGAGAATTAAAAACAAACAGGGAATCGAGGATATGAAAAAAAAAAAAATTCACCCATGAGATTGATGCAGTGCAAAAATTCGGAGCAGCCTATGGAGAGCTGAAAGAATATAATGTGCGGTGACGACATTCTGGTGATATTTGCCCCAGTACACCTAGCGGAGACTCTAATGTGGGGGCCAGCTTCACACGAAGCCCCCTCTCCGCGCAGAAGCCCCACCTTTTGATTACAACGCCGTTTGTCCGGCAAGCCAGCACTCTCAGCTGCCGGTACTCGAGGTCGAAATGCCCCCTCGTCACGGGCTCTCCGATCGCGGGGGAGCCTGAGCACGGGGCAACTTCAAAAAGTGAAGTCACAATGCGTCCTTCTCAGAGCGGAGCATCAGCTTCACTGTCTGGCTCAATATGAGTATAGATAACATGAAATCTGTATCCAATTAAATCATCGAAATTTGCAATAGTTTTGTTGACGCACGACCTGCTGCTTGCAGACGGCGGAATGTCTCGATTGTGGTCAGACAATAACGATTGAGTGTGGAAGTTTGGCCGCATTGTTTGTTTTGATTACAGACAATACCGTTATTCGGAGAATATTTTTGCTGGTCAGCGTAGCCCATCTTTTTACCCTGAACATGATTCTGCACAGCGGTTTGAGGAGCTCAAACGGAGAAAGCTTATTTCAAACGTTACCCTACCCACAATAACTCGGCATGACCGGTTTATCAGGGTCTATACGTTCTTCCCTGATGGGACTCAAGAATACCACAGATCTACTATCTGTCTACGTATGCCCTTGTATATCTGTTTGACCAACATTCAGCGTACAGGAATCTGTTTGGCCGGAACACAACGAACGGCCCGTTGTAGGCTCGGAAACCTGGACGCACCTCCCCTTTCTCTCCCTTGGACTGACCTTCCTGAAAAGGCTTGTAGATCCCTATCCCCATGGGCATGAGATGTTTACTGCTTACGTAATATAGATCTGTGAAGGAAATGAAAATTGCACTCTTTTTGTATTAGTTCTCTCTTTACTATGCCACACTAATCTAAATGCTACACACGGACACCTGATTCCTACACTTCGGCTTGTTCATCTTCGCTTTCGTCACCTGCCCCTCCGGACTCAGCTTCCATCACTGTTTCGTTGTAGTACTCTGTGTACTTTCTTGCTATACGTGAAGCCCTACCTGCTCTCTTGGCTTCTTCTCTGGCCTTCCGCTGAAGATCTTTCAATGGCTCTCTGAACGACGATCGTACGGCCTTGTTACTGAAACACTCCCACATCTTCAAGCCTCCTCTGGAACCACCTATAACTATGTTTCCAGCAATTTCGATATCTGAACCAAACGCGGAACTCAGCACATTTCCACACCCAAAGTCCCTAGCCAACACCATCGAAGGACCCTTGACTGAGTCTAACTTCCAAAGTTTCACCGCTTTATCACCCATAGCTCCAGTCACTAGTAGTCCGTCCAAAAACTTGTTATGCTCCAGACAGGTGATCCCAGAATCATGTGCGTGTAATGTCCACAAAGGTTTCGACTCAACCTTGGCGTCGAAACAATACACGTTACCTTGATCTGTTCCTGCGTAGAAACACGTTGAGTTGGGTCTCCACTTGACAGATTCTATTTCCTCTCCATTACCTATGTTGTACCTCTTGCTCATATTGGATTCATCAGCGATTCTCAGGTCAGAGATGCAACACGCGGAGTCGTATCCACCAGTCAGTAGCACAGATCCATTATCCTGTCCACCCAGCTCATGAAACCACTCAGAAGATGATACGTGTTTGGACTGATGGATGCCATTCAGAGATCTAGCAGCCTTAGCGGTAGTCAGATCCCACAGTTTGATAGTAGCATCAGCAGAAGTGGAGGCTAACACATTTCTGAAAGCTCTATTGTGAGAAAGCGACAGTACAGCATCTGTATGGTGAGTGGTAATATGAGTCCCTTTTTTGGCCTTCTTTTTCTTCCCCTTCTTCTTCGTGGCTGTTCCCTCAACATCCTGCTCACCCAGTATCACATCAGGGAAGGCCTTATCAATACAGTCAAGGTTCCATATCTCGATTGTGGGCTCAAACGTACCAATGGCAGCAAAGTTGGCAATGTTAGTGCTATCATTGGCCTCGAAAGGCTTGAAACTCAGCCACTCAACGCACAACGGGAAAGCAGGCAGCATCAAATCGTGATGTATGTACAAGCTGCTGTCCCTTACCAGCCCTTTGGCGACATCATTATCAAACTGATCACCTTCCTCTTCTTCCGCCCCGGCAGGTGCTCCTGCACCGTCATCATATATATAGACATCCAAGTACGAGATATCATCCTCAGTCCTGGTGGCTAGGATCATGTTATCAGTCGGATACACCTGTAACTCAGCTTTTTCCTCTGCTATGTCTCGAGCTGTCGGAAGCGAGATGTAATGATCACCTTCCTCATCTTCTCCCTCATCACTGTCAGCTCCATCATCGTTGCCTGTTTCTTTTTTTCTCTGGCTCTTGATGTAGGCCACACCACTATTGGATAAACCGGGAAACATCGTTACAGGCTCTCCCATTTCGTCTACTGGGTCGTCATCGTAATGCTCCAAATCGTACTCTTTGAGATCCTCATCAATCTCAATCTGATCTTTCAAGAGTTCAGCAGCACTGTTTGATTTGGTCTTTTCCAGTTCTTCCTTCGCTTCAGATAAGTGGAGTCCTGCCATTTCACTTATTCTGGCCATTTCATCCTCATCAAGCTCATATTTTTCTGGAAACTCTGAAGGAAACCCTCTGGGAACCCAGCATGATGCGGAAATCATTTTCGAGGACGGCAGCTGCTTGTTTGAGCTAAGAACACCCTGAAATCACTTCAAAAGTTGTACTGTTCCTCAAGATCACTCTCAAAAGGCATTTCAAGACCAAATCTAAAATTTTTTTTTTGTCTGAATTTTTCAGAGTACGTAAGCATTTTGTTTATTTTTTCTTGTAGTTTATTTCTTGTTGGGAAGACACCGTACTGTAGAGGAGCAATAAAATTAATATATTTAAATTTGGAACTATTGATGTACAAAAAGTGTTGAGCAAGAAAGGGTCTATAGTTGAAAGACACACCGCTTTTTTGTATTTTAGAGGAGGTGGTCAAAATGAGTGATAAAACAGTGCAAAACCTTTTGAAACAGCTGGCTCTCAACAGCCAGGAGGATGAAACCTCCAAAAAAGATATGAAGGAGTATAAATTCTGGAAAACCCAACCTGTCTCGAAGTTTGATGAAGAGGTTGACGCTGAAGGACCAATTGATCCAGAAAAAACGCCGCATGATGTCCCAGACACTCCGTTACCTTTGCTTAAGGACTTTGAATGGGTAACAATGGACCTCGATGATGAGGAGGAGATGAACCAGGTGTACCAACTTTTACATGAACATTATGTTGAAGATAAGGACGAGACCTTTAGATTTGCTTACAGTTCAAAGTTCTTTGAATGGGCATTGAAGCCTCCAGGGTGGAAAAAGGAGTACCATGTTGGTGTTCGAGTGAGAACATCAGGGAAACTCGTTGCTTTTATCAGCGCAGTACCCTCTCTACTCAGCCTAAATCATAAGGAGATTCGCAGTGTGGAGATCAACTTTTTGTGCATACATAAAAAACTCAGATCTAAGAGGCTTGCTCCTGTTCTGATCAAGGAGATCACAAGAAGGGTCAACAAGAACGATGTTTGGCAAGCTCTTTTCACTTCCGGTGCCGTACTTCCTACTCCGATATCCACTTGTAGATATACTCACAGACCGTTGAATTGGGAAAAGCTCAATGAGGTAGGCTTTTCTTCTCTTCCTCCTAATGTCACCAAATCTCAAATGATCTCTAAATATGCTCTCCCTTCTACCACGAAGACACAGGGACTGCGCCCGATGGAGCTTGAGGATGTCGACCAAGTTCATGATCTCTATTCGAAGTTTCAGAAAAGATATAAACTTTACCAGATTTTCACCAAGGAGGAGCTCAAGCATTTACTTCTGGGAAATAAGGCACACAGCGAGCTCCCGGATAATGAGAAGGTCGTCATTACTTATGTTGTTGAGGATACGACTGGGAAGATTACTGATTACGTTTCTTTCTATCTGTTGCCTTTTTCAGTAATCAACAATCCGAGATATAACGAGTTGGGAGTGGCCTATTTGTTTTATTATGGCTCGGATGTGGCATTCGAAGAACTTGAGCCACAGGAATTGACCTCTAAGCTAGCGAAGAGGATAAACAGTTTGGTCTCGGATTCGTTGATCATAACTAAGAACCTAAAAATTGACGTCTTCAACGCATTGACCTCCCAGGACAATGTCCTGGTCTTGAAGGACCTGAAATTCGGCAATGGAGATGCCTTCCTGAATTACTATCTATTCAACTACAAGGCGTTTCCTCTCAATGGGGGAATCGATAAGAAAACCAAGGAATACGATCTGGTTAACAAAAGCGATATTGGAGTGGTGATGTTATAAAAAAGCGCACTTAGAATCAAATTCATGATATGTAATCTCACCCCATCATTTGGGTTGTATCGCGCCCTAATCGTACTCAATAATGCTGTTCTTCTTTCTTACTATCACCGACGAAATCCGGTCTTCTTTCAGTGATGCTAGATCAACATCATGCTCGCTCCCCTCAACGTCCACATAGTATTGCACCGAGTCTATATTCTCACCCACAAATCCTATCCACGGCCCTTCTAGTTCATCCACTAGATAAGGATATGTATAGCTTTGAGAAGCCTCACGCTCCTCATCTATGGTGCTTCTGCGCTTTCTGAGGGTTGCCGTGAGTGATGAATTCGCCAACACGTTCCCATTGTGCGAGTCGCTAGAGATTGAAGCAGGAGGCGATGGCGATGAAGATGGTGACCGAATCACCAAAGATTTTCGACGTGTTCCGCGCGCCCGAGATTTGCGAGCTCCCAGCATGGATTCAAAGTCATCTGTACTGTCAGCTTCCACGGATTCGCCGGACGTCTTGATGGCATCCAAGGCAATATAGAAGAGTAAAGGTAGATAGTTTCTGTCAAAGAACATCAGCACAACAATGGTTGTTGGAAGTAAAGGCACTATCAATCCAGCAAGAACAAATGACTGCTCCAAGGCAAGAGTTCCGAACATCTGTAAATGAAGGAAAAAGATACCCAAGCAAACTCTGCGAAAAACAATCGGCCAAGCCTTGCCTGTACTATGGTGAGGGTGGATCATGGAATAAACCAGTTGATACTTGTAGACGTAATATCCCAGGAGGAAGTACACCAGCCCAGACGTCAATATCTTGGTAGAAATCACCGAGTAAATAATCGTTATAATGAATATGAGAAGATGTTGAGGTAATATCAGCCCAACTTCGAAAACTGCCGGCTTGTAAAGTAAATCTCTGTATTCTCTCGGGGTCTGCCAAAAGGAACATAGAACATACTGCCAAAAGAGGAAAGCCAAATCTCCCACCTGAAGCAATTTGAATGGAAACATGACCAAACCTTGTAAAAGGATAAGGTCAACATAAAACAGCGATAAAGTTTTCATGGAGGTAGCCAACAATGGAGCAATCTTTGTGGTATCCGATAACAGTGCTTTATAACTCGAAAGAGTACCAAACAGTGTGAACACTAGGAAGAAATTGAAAAATATGTACATGAAGTTCTTCCTGATTATCGATAATTCCACATCACCTTTAGACATCAATCCTTGTAATCTAGATAGGAATGATATCACATAAGGAAGAATAACATTGATGATTGTGAATAGATAAGTTGGAAGCAGACCTGTAACCATGGTACGAACCAAATCGTGCTTCATCAAATATTTACCAAACTCTGGCCATATTCTCTGAATTGAGCTAACATTTAGTAGTGAAGATAGATAACTCAGAGGAATAATCAACAACATGCTGAAAGCAATGATTATGAGTTCTAAGAAATTCTTTCTCAAAAACACACTTTTTGCACTCAACAGTAGATTGTTCCAGTTAATATCTAGTGGCGCAGGAGCCAGACATGTAATGAGCTGGAAGACATTTGGTGAGAATACCGCCTGTGCAGCCATTTGGGCATCAGACACGGAGTCCATCGTTACAAAAGCCTGGCTGATTGGTTTGAAATCCCCAGCCATGCGCACCTTTTTGATCTTATCGTCAACAATAAGCAACTGCTTGGAATAGTAGTGGAAAGAGTCCACTTTCGGACCAAACAGAGTCAAGCTGTTGGTCGGACGCTTTCTCTGTTTGTTTTTGGAGTCGAAAGCTTTCAAAAGAGGTACAGTTTCGTCAAACTCACCGGGAACATTGCCGATATCGGGAGAGTATATGATATCACCTTCTGTTGGCTGACACTGTGACTTGTGTACCTTCAGAGTTGTGGAGGGAGGCAGATTTTTGTCTAGAAGATGTATATTCAACCCATAGTACCTGGAGTAAAGTTGCTCTAGTTTTGTTCTTATTTTCTTTCGTTTTTCAAAGAGCTGCCGAAGCTCTGAATAATCATGGACTAGCGTTATGTGCTCGACATTTCCGACACCCAGGGTCTCAATGTGGAACTTGAGAGCACCCTCGTCTTTAAGATGGTCTGGGATATTGGTGATAAAAATGGTACGGTCTGTCAGAGATCTCTGTAATCCCAAACATCGCTGTCTTGTCTTGATTATGTGTGTGGTTTCCTTGAACAGAAAATAGTAGACAATGACAGTGAAGACGTATGTGAAGATTGTGCATAATACTAGGTATGAAGTGGGTTCCGAGTCTTCTGGTTTACCTTTAGGTGGTTTAGGTGTGACTCCTATTATGGTGTTCAATATAGAAGCCATGCCAAAATCTTCCTTGTCAAACTTACCTGTCAGGTAGTATCTCAACGGGCTTATAATCAAAAGTCCTATCATGGTCATAGTTAGAAAGATTTTAAAGCCCATTCTGAAGAAGCACAGAAACACATATGAGTCCAGTCCAGCTACCTGCAGGAATTCCTCATTGGATATCGAATGGAGCACTTTCAACCATCCTAAAAAGTTATCGGGCAACCTCTTTATCAACTTGTTTCTGTATGATCGAACTGAGTAAATCAGCGGAAACGAATACCTCGTAGCGCAGAAGATGAAAAACAGGATCAACCCTGTGATTGAGCAGATGTACAGCTGAACTTTGAAGACCGTCTGAGGCTGCGTTCGCGGGTCGAAAGGCGGTGGGTCATTTGTTTTGTTTCCAAACTCCGCCAGAGCCATGCTTCTTGTATTCCAAGACAAACACACTACCAAGTGCAACGGGCCGCAGTCAGCAGATCGGACTGTCGAATATCGTCTGAGTGAACTTAGCAGTCTCGTTGAATGTATATATCATCCGCCTGTTTGGAAGAGAGGTCGTAGTAGCAGTAAATAGTGTCAAAATCACACACAAACTTAAAACATAATCAAACAAGCAATGCTGCAGATTTGCTGGTGCTAGGATGTACTTTGAGACCCTTAGCTAGAAATGGAAATATTAAAGTATTATTGTTCCCCACGCACAAACATTAACAAGAGAAAAGTAACGTCCACACTAATATAAAACTGAAAATGACGTTGTTGAATCACTTATATCTCAACCTATCCTTTATAAATAAAACTCACAAGATCCCATCGATCAGCCCTATTATGTAATGCCATTTTGAGCTTGCAGAAAAGAAAGAACACAGAAAGCGAGAAAAAAAGAAGTCTTTCCGGTAGTGAACACCCATAGAAACCGCCATATCCACAAAACACTGAATAAAAACCGATTAGGCGAGGAACAACGCCTGTCTTTGCCATTATAATGCTGATAACAAAATGAAAAGCAACTGAAACAAACACCCAAATGCTGAAGTAGAACAGATAGTCAAAAGTCTTTTGAAAAAGCACGGATATCCAAATTCAAAGCAGATCCGCTAAAGTCACTAACATATGTGCCTCCGTAGACACTCGGAGAGGTGCTGAGCTGGCCTGGAATCCCTTTTGATTGGGGAGGCTTGTTTAAATTAAGTCCCCCAATCCGGCTGGTTAATGCATTGAAGTCATCGAGGTTGGCTGCAGGAAAGCTTGGAGTATTTGACCGAGAAAGAGCTGGTTGGAAAAGAGGAGTATTTGTTGTTGAGCCAGAGTGAGAACTCTGTTGACTGGTAGAAAGCGAGATGCTGTTGCTGATTTCCAGCTGAGGGTAACTGTGATGATGGTAGAGATGCGCCGGAGGGGGCTGGAAATCCGAATCCCCAACTGCAGGATGCGAGTGGGTAAATACGGCTTTCTGCTGGGACGAAAACGAGGGTAGCGGAGAACCCCTGTTGTAGGCTTCAGAGTGGTACTGGTTGGAATAGTGCTGACTGTGGGGATGCCCACTCACGATAGACGACTGGACCCTTGGAGCTCCACACTTCAGACAGAATATATTCTTTGCAAAATTGTGATACAAGCAGTTTTCGTTTATGCACTTCCAGTCACCAGCTCTGAAAGGAACAACTGCCCCATTTACACCATTGGTGGAATGACTCGGACTGTTTGGTTGATTTTGGTTTCTAGCCGATTTCTGAATGCTGTTGTAGTTCTGGTTCTGTTGAGAAAGACCGTTTCCATTCAATTGGTTGTAATGATACAATCCAGCACCACTACCAGAACCCGTAACTCCTCCAGGCTGCTTTTTTTGCTGCTGCTGGTGCAGATAGTTGCTATAGTAATTTCCTCCCGAAACGTTGGAATTGAGGTTAATTGATTCATGGATAGCCGCAGCAGATGCTGCGGGAAACGAGCATCTAAAACATGCACTCCTTCTTTGGAAGTTGGAAAAGCCACATGAAGGACATGTCCAGTCTCCCGGTCTGGGTCTGTTCTTTGATGAAGGGAATGGGGTCAAAACATCCTGAGACTTATCGAGAACTTTCAGCGACGATGACTGCACTTCAACGATTCTATCGTTCAGGACTCTACCACTCATGGCAAGGGAGTCTGTTGCCTCTTCGTGAGTGGCAAAAATGGCGAATCCTGAACATGCTACCTTACTTTGATCTTGCGGTTTGGAGCATACACTGATGGTACGATTGTTAATCCTGCTGTTAGCAACAGACTGCGACGACCGGATGGCCCAGAATGCAATTGGTCGTCCTCCAAACTGGGTGAACCAGGACTCGAGCTCGCTCTGGGTAGTGTCCATGGGTAGGTTGGTCATGTAGAGGATTCGTGACTTTTCGTCGAAAAAGCGCTTCCTATCAAGACTCAGGTCGTAGGGTGTCTTCAAGACCAGCACATCTTTCTGGTCCACAATCCGACTTAGCACCTTGATGAGAATCTGGACGTCATCAGCTGCTCTGCGGGGCATTGACAGATTGAACGGGTCGCCTGAAGCAGTACCGTTCACAGGCTCAATGTCTGCGAGGTCAATATCCAGAGTCGATACCACCTGGCTTATGGTGACGTGGTCCATGCTGGGGGTATCGTATGCGTCCGCACGTAGCGATTGTTGAAGCTTGAAGAACTCTCTTCTGAGATCAAAGTAACGGGAGTATTTCATATAAGTAGGGAGCTGGAGAGATTTTTCCCGAGACTCCTTAGGGAGCCCTACCCGAAGGTCCCAACCGTTGAACGTGACAAAGCTGAGTGGTCTACCATGGGAGATCACGTGTTTTTCCACGCACTGGTGGAGTTTTGAGATTGCATCCTTGAGACTGCTAGCATTTTTCACATTTTCCCAGGTGAGTGTAGTGCTGCAGGTGCACTGTGCGGTGATAGGGGTGCTGATTGGCTTGACCAGAGCTGAGTCCTTGCAAATCTGGATCAGCGTCTCCGAGTCCACAAGCGACCACGCGATCTCGATGATCTCCGAGGCGTCCTTGACTACGTAACCGAGCGGGCTGTCTGTGGTGGTCGAGATGTGCACCACGACATACACTGCCGGTTTGGGGGCTGCCTCGGGAAGATGAGACATCGCGACACAGGGGAATCGTCACGCGGCTGCTGCCCACACACACACAACGATATGCCGACTGAGATCTAGCACTGGTGGAACGCACGCTGAAGCGTAGTCTATCTGACACCGGAGAATACTTTTTTTTTTTTTCAGGTAGCGTTAGCGTTTTTTCGTTTCCGCTGCTTACTTTCTCGACGACCCCGTAGGGTCGTGCCCTTCCCAGAGCTCATGACACCGCCCCTGTTGTAGGGGACCTCGTAAAACTCTATAGCCCGTCGACACAAAAGTAGCCGACTTGTTGGCCGCACGTGCGGCGGAAAATCGCTGCTGTAGCAGCGGCTCCTGCATAGGCGCATCCTTCTACCGCGCTACTTCCGGGGGCCACTGCCGTAGAATAGCGGCCGCCCCACCCCCTGCCTTTCCAGATTCTTCTCTCTCTTCATCACCCCTCCTACTCATTAGCTCTATCTGCACATTCCAGGATATGCAGCCGCACAGAGAACCTTCCTCGGCCATCGCGGCAGCCTATTCTCCCCGCCCCCAACAGCCAATCACTCTCTCGTCGCTCACAACTGGCTACAGCGATGGACTTATTATGCCGCAATCGACAACAATGCCCGCATTTACCTTATTGTCTCAGATCTTGTACGTGCTGCATATTCTCGATCACGCAGATTCTTGTCTTCTTAGACTCCCTCATCACCCGAACAGGGCGCTCACATCCTACCCCAATTCGGCCCACCTCGGTGCAGTGACGCACCTCCAATACATGCCCTCCTCGACAATAATTCCATCCCTAGGTTTCTATTATGCTCAGCACGCTGCTGCACCACCACCGATAACGCATCGTTCCCTTTCCCTCCCTACCCCGGTGCACAGGTGTTCTTCTTCCACTCCCATCTCCCCTCTCCTCGCAACCCGCTCTCAACCCCCCCCGGCCCCTGGCCCAACATTTCTCCCAGCTCTATTGTGCGCACCGCTTCTTGCAGCATTGAGTCCACCCCCCGATTCTTTGGTCCCATTCTTTCCGGATACTCTCCAGATTTCCGATTTCTCGCTCTGCGCTTTTTGCCTCCCTGCACTGCCTTTTCCGGATGATTACTTCGCTTCGCTCCTTCTTGTTGTTTATTCCACCTTGTTTAGTTATTTCAGTTCGACGTACTGCCCCTCCCCTCTTACGCTTCTTCGTATTTTAGTTGTCCTCTCCCGGAAAGCTGGTAGCCGGCCCTCAGATCCTCTTAGAGAGCCTCCCTCCCTTCCCGGCCAATCATTCAT
Source organism: Ogataea wickerhamii (assembly GCA_030559035.1). NCBI lineage: Eukaryota > Fungi > Ascomycota > Pichiomycetes > Pichiales > Pichiaceae > Ogataea > Ogataea wickerhamii. The sequence continues at coordinate 85,980 of JAKTQX010000020.1, forward strand.
CGACTCCCCACCCCACCGCTCCTTCCAACTCCGGCACCCCGTCCTTCATTTCCTCTTCCTCCCAAGTGTTATAGATGCAGAACGAGTCATCCTCCTCTACCCCCGACGCCAAAACGAAAGACCCAAACCCCCCACAACACCCGGCACCCGTCATCTCAACGCCAACACCAACAACAACTCCTCAACATCCTGCTATGTCCTCCTACAATAACCAGCACCAGCAGTCCTACCAGTACCCGGCCTATCAGCAGCCGACCTCTGCCAACTATGCTGCAGACAGAGGCTACCAGCATTTTCAGTCGGCTTCTACCCAGGCTCCCACATCCCAGGTGGACGGTTTGACCCCGGCTAGCTCCGCCGAACAACAGGCCCAGTACTCGTCGTACCTGTATTCCCAGGCCTACCCAGGATCCCAGCCTCATTATTCGCAATACGCGGCTCCTCAGCAGCCGGCACAGACGTCTCCGGCACAGCAAGTCGGCTCCTCTGCGTATCAGGGAGGATACTACTACCAGCCTGGTGGCCAGCAGACCCAAGCTCAGTATTACCCCCGATACGGTAGTTACTCCGGCTACTCCACAAGCGGGCCCTCTGTTTTATCGTACCCAAACCAGTCCCAATACCCATACAGCTCTGCTGTTGCAGCCGGCTCGACCGGCGCGCCTGTCGATGGCTCAGTGGGACTGGGCTTTTCTTTGGGACAGGTCCAGCCTGCGGGTATAAGACCCAAGATTTCTACTACTATGTGGGAGGACGAGAAGACCATCTGCTACCAGGTGGAAGCCAACGGAATCGCGGTGGTCAGAAGAGCAGACAATGACATGATCAACGGTACCAAGCTTCTCAACGTAGCCAAGATGACAAGAGGCCGCAGAGACGGCATTCTAAAGGCAGAAAAGACTAGACATGTGGTCAAGATCGGGTCAATGCATTTGAAAGGGGTCTGGATACCCTTTGAGAGAGCTTTAGCCATGGCGCAGCGCGAGGGAATCGTCGACATGCTGTACCCGTTGTTTGTGAAAGACATCAAAAAAGTCATTCAACAGGGCACTCCAACCTCTCAGCTGTCTAAGTCTGCCGCTCCCGGGGGATATGGTTATTACGCGTCTCAGCAGGGATCCTATCCTACAACAGGAGTTCCCACAACCCTGGACCTGCCAGAGGAGGCGAAACTTAAGTTGAAAAAAGGAGGGGACGCCTACCCGAGAGCCAAATTGAACCCCGATGACGCTACTGTGGCATCTGCTGCCGTCTCCGCAGAGGCTGCAGCGTCGTCCTCATACTCAGCATACTACCAGCCGTCTCAACAGCCCCAATACTTCTATAATTACAGCAATTATTCCCAGCCACAACAGGTCAGACCACAGAAGCAGGCGTCCCATCAGCAGCCGCAAGCCATCTCAGGAAATCCTCAACAACAATACGGATACCAGTATTCATCTGCATACTCTCTTTATCCTCAACAATCTCAAGCTGCGCAGCCGACCTACGGCCCTGCTTCTGCTTCTGCTAGTACTACAGCGTCCTATCCTTACTCATACCAGGGACAGCAGTCCAGCACATCGTCCGCTACTGGTGGTGCGAGTGCCATAGGCCCGAATTCTTCTCAACAACCTCCCAAATGACGTTTTTGCTTCTCATGTCATTATATCTTACGATGGATAGATTGTACCAAGATCAACTGTATTATTATCGTCAAAGGCACTGGATTGGCAGCATGTGGGCTGAACTATAGAAATGCCGCGAGTCCCTTTTCCCCCCATCTTTTTTATCACTTTTAACTTGTATTAGTATCTTATTCGTTAACAGTCCAGAAACGCTACAATCTCTTAATACTCTGTTTGGAATGAATGATGAGCCTCACCAAGGGTGCTTCCATATCGAGAGATACCAAGAAAAAATCAAAAAAAAAAAAAAATGTTTTCATGTATTATAAAATTTTCTCCTGAATAGTAAAAGACCTTTGTCTAGGGGGATTTAGACAGTTGAACAGTCGCTAGAAATGTCTCTCTTTGAGGTAGAAGGATGGGGACTTGAAAACAAGAAGGTGAAGAAGTCTTGGAATGAGCAGAAAGTGAAAAAAAAGGCCAAAAGAGAGTCAAGAAAGAGAGAACTGGACCTGGTCCACAAAGAGCAGGACGATGTTGTTGAGCCACAGAAGCCAACAGGCGCAAAGAGTACAGAGACCGAACCTGCAACTGATGCAGAAAGCGTGCTGATCACAAAGGATAATACTAAGCTGACCCCTCTACAGAAAAAAATGCTCGAGAAGCTGTCGGGGTCGAGGTTTAGATGGATCAACGAACAGCTGTATACGATTAAATCTGAGGATGCTCTGGATCTGATAGAGACCCATCCCGAGATGTTTGACGAGTATCACAAGGGGTTCCGTTCTCAGGTGAAAGCATGGCCTGAGAATCCTGTTGATGTGTTTGTGGACCAGATCAAGCAAAGAGCCACAACGAGACACGTCAATGCTCCAGGAGGGCTTCCTGGGCTGAAGGACAAAAAGGTGGTGATAGCAGACATGGGGTGCGGAGAAGCGCAGCTTGCGTATGATGTCGATTCCTTTCTGGGGAAAGAAGATGGCAAAAAGAGAAAGAAGCAGCAGCAGCAGCAGCACAAGGGGAGACGAGGATCTAGCCCCAAAGCGAATATCGAGGTGCACTCATTCGACCTCAAGAAGGTCAATGAGAAGATCACAGTGGCGGATATACGGAGCGTTCCTCTGGTTGACGGGTCATGTACCATTGTGATATTCTGTCTTTCTCTGATGAGCACAAACTTTCTGGACTTCATCAAGGAGGCGCACAGGCTGCTGATCCCAAACGGCGAGTTGTGGATAGCAGAGATCAAGTCACGGTTTTCCGACGACCAAGGGGACGAGTTTGTGAACACTCTCAAGAGCATGGGCTTCTACCACAAGAGCACTGACAACTCGAACCGCATGTTCACCAGATTTGAGTTTTTCAAGCCTTCCGCAGAGCTGGTGGAGGCGAAGCAGCAGAGGCAGGCGGCCAAACGCCGGTTCGTCGAGGACGACTCGACGGTGGAGCAGCTGGAGAACAAAAGAGCAGCCAAAGCCGAGGGCCAGTGGCTGCTGAAACCTTGCATATACAAGAAGCGGTGATCCCCTAGTCACTCTACACGATAATTTTTTTTTTCACACTCCAGAATCAGAGAAATATTTCTCCGTTCCTCTTAGGCTACGTTTAAATGCAATAACTGAAATGTTTCACAAACAACCTCGTTGCGGGATAGCTGGATTGTCCACCGCTTACACAACTATCGCTGTTACCTGCGTGCAACGTCATGTCTGTTCTCCGTGTGGGATTCGTTCCCGAACACTTCTCTACACCGCTCAGGTTCGCCGAATCCAAGGGCTTTTTCAGCGCCCGTAACCTGACCTGCCAGCTGATTGAGTACCCGTCAGGATCGGGCCACCTGATTCAGTCCTTGAAGGAGGGAGAGATTGATATTGCCGTTGGACTCACAGAGGCCTTCGTCCGGGGAATCTGCAATGGCGACCACGCGCAGTACCAAATCGTGGGCACATACGTCGAGTCCCCGCTGTGCTGGGCCGTGTCCACCGGGGCCAACAGAACCGACGTTGGGTCGCCGGCCAATCTGCAGGGCCGTAAGATCGGAGTCAGCCGGATCGGCTCAGGCTCCTACGTCATGGCATACGTTCTGGCGCTGCAGCAGCAGTTCCAACGGCCCTTCTTCAGCAGCTTTGAAGTGCTCGACACCTTCCAGAACCTCAGAGACTCCGTCAACCACAAGCGCGGCCTGGCGGAGTCCGACGCGTTTATGTGGGAACATTTCACCAGCAAGAAATACTACGACTCCGGGGAGATTTCCAAGATCGGCGAGATCTACACCCCGTGGTCGTCCTGGGTCGTGGTGGCTGCTGCGTCTGCCCCAAAGACCCAAGTGGCGCAGTTTCTCGAGGCCGTCCAGCAAGGAATCTCTTACTACGGTGAAAACGAAGCCGAGGCTGCGGAGTACATCGCTGCAAACCTCGACTACTCGATAGAGGACGCTCGGGAGTGGCAGAAAACCGTCAGCTTTGCTGCGGACGTGAAGAAGATACACTTTGAGAAGGACGTGAGAGGCACTGCGCGCATCCTCAAGACGGCCGGCGTTGTGCAGGCTGCCGGCGAGACTGATGCCGCGATCGACGAACGACTGGAAGCAGGTGTCTGGAGCAGCTCACCGAGCTCAGTTCAGTAATTGGGGAAAGACGGTCACGTGACTGCTTGACTTACTACTTTCTTCCTTTTTTTTTCCTCTTTCTTTCATTCTATAGAAATATTAGAGTAGATCTTTGAGATTACGTAAGGAGGTTTGTAAAAGTATATAATCAAGAGGAACTGTGCCATGAACAATACCAGTCACTGCATGATCTCTCGGCGCAATCCAAGGCCCGTCGGTGTTCATAACGTGCCCATGCTCGCGATCTTTTGCTGCCGAACAACTGCCGAGAATTAGCGAGCACGGTTGCGGTTGCTGACTGCAGTTGCCAAAAGGTGGGGTTGAACGTCACCCCGCCCACGCCGACGCGGTCATGAGGCGCCGATCGACGCTCTCCGCGTCAAAAATCTTCTGGTCCTTGTTTTCGCTATTTAAAGCATGTGATTTTCCAAAAGTTCCATCTGCAAAGTCAGAACTGCTAGTTGATCCAAGGACGGGTAATTCTGAGTGGTCCTAGTACAGAGACCTCTATACCACTTTCTCACATCTCTCATCAGCCTACCATGTCGATGCACAGCCCATCCAGCGCTCGGCCTGTCTCAATGTCCCCGTTGCTGCCCGCCGCTTCAGCCCCCTCTTCAGCCGACCAGTTTGCCCCGTCGCCGACCCTCTACCGCGATATGGCGGACTACTTTTCCGCTGACCTCGACTTCGACACTGCCTACATGCTGATGACCACCGAGCCAGGTGCACCAGCCACCCCTACAGGGTCTGCGGGCGCTGTGTCCGCGTTACCTGCCGATCTTTCCGCCTTAGCATCGTCCACGGGGTCCACGGGGTCCACGGGGTCCACCGTCTCGCTCCAGCCTTCCACGCCGCCTTCTTCCGTGCAGTTCGGCATGGCCTCGTCTATGTTCTTCGTGTCACCCAAACCCTCCACAGATAACCTTCTGGCGGCAGCAGCGCCGGACTTGTTCCAGAGCAATTCCGCTTCCGACCGCTCGCTCTTTGAGCAGCAGCGAAACGAGCTGCTCAGCAGAACGAGTCTGCTTGGTGCGTCGCCCAAACTGTCGTCGTCCGCACTCAATCTGGGAATCCTGGGCCCCACGGGTTCTCCTTCCAGTATTGGCTCACCCGTCTCGCCCAGCACAAGAAGCCTTCTTACCACCTTCAACAACCTCAGCTACTCAACTAACATAGTCGGCCAGCCCAGCTCTGAACTGCTGTCTATATCCGAATCGTCGGCGCTCGAAAACTTTCTGGACTCAATAGCCAACGACCAGAGCCTCACCAACCTCGCCAAACACTGGCACTCTATAGACCCAATGTCTGCGTCTGCAGAGCCCGAGAAAAAGCAGACTCCACACTCGTATAAAGTGGTGAAACCGAAGCAGCATGTTTCTAAGAAACTGAGCAGTTTCAGCTCATCCAAAAGAGCGCTGTCGAAGGAGCAGAAAAAGTCGTACCATACCATTTCGGAGCAGAAACGAAGATCTGTCATCAAAAGTGCCTTTGACGACCTCTGTGCCATGATCAGCTCCTCGCCCGTTCACCAGGATCATATCAAGGGAGACGGCTTGAAAAGCAAGCGCAAGTCCATGTCCAAATACAACGTGATGAACCAGTCCATCGACGAGATACGCCGACTGCAGACTGCTAACAGGAAATTGGAGGAGCTTGTTGGGCTGGAAAGTCTGCCTTAGCTGCCCTAGCTAGACGAATGGCCCTGCATCTGATAATAAATATCTATATATTCTGCGTACGTAATTGCTGACTGCGCAATCACGAGAAAGAAAAAAAAAGATTCACATGACCCAATTTTTCACGCGCGTGAGAGAGAGAGTGTGTGTGTATGGGTAGTATTTCAAAATAAACAAAATATATATGTTTATCCTTTCAAGCTTCTGAGAACTGGAACTATGAAACTCCATCACCCTCACACACGCGACATGAACGTTGGTGGTTTCGAAACGCTGCACGCTGCCGGAGCATTCGGGTCGCCGGAGTCAGACTCTTGCGCGTCCGATCTGAATGTCCAGTACGAAAATGACCATTTCATGCCCCCTATCTTGGAGGACGAGTTCAAGCTGCGTTTTGCAAGTCACACAGAACAGCAAGACTACAACGAGAGGTTTCTTAACAGAGTGCAGCGCCAGAAACAGGCAACCGCAGGCATCAAGAATGTTCTGGGCAACACAAATCTGCAGACGCCGCTATCCAAGTCGATGGTCTCATCCACTCCTATGGATCTGCCGATGGAGACAGCAAGCAACTTTGAACGCATCAAACGTCGGTTCGAGAGCGACTTTCGCGAACTCAGCGACATAGACGATACCACGGCAGAGATGTCGGACGGAAGTCCCTCCTCAAATCGTCGACCCCAGCCCAAGGGTTTAGGAGAGGCCATCACTATGGGCAAACCGGAGAGAATCAGTCCGCAATTGAGCGGCTCTCTGAACATAAGCACACCTACCGCTATCAGTAACCAGAGCGCTCTTACTGAGATCATTGACAAGCTCATGTCTCAAAACGAGCAGCTCAAGCGAGAAGCCGACGAGAAACGGACAGCGTTTGACAGAGAAATCAAAGAGCTGACAGAACTCAATGCTAGCGCCGATCAAAGAAACCGGTCTCTAGAGACCCAGCTCAACAAATCGGAAACCGAGAGGGAGCAACTGGCGCCGCTGATTGGCAAATATGAAGATTTGCAGAAACAGCATGATTCTTTACAAACACAGCTGCAAAACGCCAACGAGGAAGTGGATGCTCTCAAGAAGTCCAATGAGCAACTAGAAAGAGACAACAATGAGCTCTCCAAATCAGTGAATGCAAAGATGAGCTCTGTGGATGATCTGACCCGTGCAATGGAGACCTTGCGAACACAATTGGAAGAGTCTGAGAAAGCTAAGGAAACTCTAGCACATTCATTAGATGACTCCCAGCACTCACACGAAGCTTTGAGCAAGAAGGTAAGCGGGCTGGTGGATGAGAAAAGTGACTTCTTTGCAAAAGTATCCGAATATACGAATGCCATAGACTCACTTAGATCCGACAACGAACGACTCAAGGCCAAAATAGGTGATCAAGACAGCAAAATTGACAGCACAAAGTTGGAGAACTACAAGACGCTCAACCTGGAGATAATCGACTCCATGTCGTTTGTTGATCTATCCAATATAGTGAAAAACCTGCTGGACCTATTTGAGATCCGCTACCACAATATGAAGCCGTACTTTCAGTTTATGAGGTACTCATTCGACTGCTATGAACAGTTTGCACGCCAACTACACAAAATTCTTTACCACGGATCAGAGATGTCTGATGATCTTCTTGTGCTCGGCAACTTGAGCAATTACAGCCCGCAAAATGTTAAGAAGCTGAGGTCGTGTTTACAGGGAATGCTGAATAATGCCGCTAAGTTGGCGATGAACGGACTCCCTACTTAGGAACCTCAATTTTATAAACAAATGTGATATAGAAAGTGTATATGTAAATATATCACGACGCATCTTATGATCACCTTTCTTTCAAAGAAGACAAGTCCACTTCGTTGTTTATCGTAACGATTTCGTCATACAACAATGTGGTTAGGAACTCTGCAACCTCGGTCTCTCCGCTGATCTCCTTCTTAAGACAGTCTGCTGCAACACCAAATTTGTTACCCGGTTTGGAGGCCTGTTTAGCAACCTCCTCATCAATCAGGTTGCAGATAAACTCAGGAGTGATGGTGACGCCTGTATCGTCCAGTTTGACTGCATGCTTACACCAGGAGTACAGCTGGAGTCTCGATACTTCTGCTGTAGCTGCATCCTCCATCAGGTTGTTGATAGGCACACAACCAAATCCTCTGAGCCAGCTTTCCATATAGTTCAGACCAATATAGATGTTAGCATTGACACCCTTCATAGTGATCTGTCCTCCTTCGATTTTCGTGTCAACGAGATCAGATTCCGAGATAGTGTAGGTCTTTTGGACGTGGAGCTGGTTAGGAGTTGGCATGTGTTCTTGGAAAACAGAGATAGCCGTAGATAACAGTCCTGGGTGCGCAATCCAGGTACCGTCGTGTCCTGCCAACACTTCCCTCAGCTTGTCCTGCTTGACAGCCTCCATAGCTACTGCGTTTCTTTCTGGGTCGTTTTTGATAGGAATTGTGGCTGCCATTCCGCCCATAGCATGAACTCCTCTCTTGTGACAGGTCTTGATGAGCTGCTTCACGTAGTTCGTCATGAAAGGCACTTTCATAGTCACTTGGTGTCTGTCTGGAAGAATATGCTGCTTTTGGTTTCTGAGTCTCTTGATAGTGGAAAACATGTAATCCCATCTTCCACAGTTCAGGCCTGCAGAATGCTCTTTGAGAGCGTACAGCACCTCATCGAGCTGGTACGAGATAGGAATAGTCTCTATCAACACTGTGGCCTTGATCGATCCTCTTGCAATCTCGAGTGCGTCCTCGGCCACTCCGAAAATATCATTCCACAGCTGGGCCTCTTTGTAGTGTTCCATCTTTGGAAGGTAGAAAAATGGACCCAAACCTTGCGAAATGAGATATTGTGCATTGTGAAAGAAAAACAGTCCAAAGTCCAGAATCGAAGCAGAAATCGGCTCACCGTCAATGGTAATATGCTTATCCACCATATGCCATCCACGAGGACGAACAATTAGCACGGGAACACGCCGGCCTTCCCTCTGGATTTTGTACCGCTTCCCTGTGGCCTCGTTGGTGAAGTCAATGTCGTCTCTGATGGCATCATACAAGTTCACCTGGCCGTAGATCATGTTACTCCAGGTGGGCGAACACGAGTCTTCAAAGTCAGACATGTAAGTGAAAACATCTGTATTGAACGCATTGACAATCATCTTTGCGTCTGGAGGACCTGTGATTTCGATCTTACGAGCCTGTAGCTTTGGATGAGAAGGCAGGCACTTCCAGTTTGGATCGTTTCGGATGTACTCCGTCTCCTTCAGGAAGTGCAACTTCTCGCCCGCATCCAGCTTCTTCTGGACCTCCTCTCTGTTAGATAGTAGCTGTTTTCTGGTGCTGTTGAACGCTCTGTGAAGAAGAACGATAAACTTGAGGGCGTCCTTGGTGAGAATGTCTCTTGGAGATGACTTGGAAAGAAGAGGCTTATCGGAGACTTCACCCAGTACTTTGACTCCCTCGAGGGAGGTGGTGTAGATCTCTGCCATTCTGATATACTATGCTTATTGTGTGTTGAACGTGCTGATACACTCAAGTGGTCTCTAAGTTAACCAGAAGAGCCTCTTTATATAATTTTTGTTTTGCGCTCCGTGACGTGAGAATGGATCAAGGGAACGACAACCTCCGAAAAGTTCGCGATAACAGAGAAACGTTGCTAAGGAGACTTCCGGGCGCCCGGCGAGCTCCGAGTCCCCGGGCCAAGTCACAAGTAGGTTGGAAAAAAATACTGAACCATTGCGGGTACACGGGGGTGCGGGATTGGCAGTGCAGTCGTGCGCGGGATGCGTACGATGCATACACCCCCCAGAATACACCTTTACACCATTTCCCCACAATCGTCGATGGAATCCATGGTGGCATAGGATCTAACCCTACTGAACGCAAAGCTGCGCTCATTCGCGAGCTCAAACGATCCAGGCTCGCCGTCACCGTTTATGTATCCCATGCGCACCCAGTCCAGCTTGTGGTGTCGGGCAAACCGCCCCCCGTTGACCACCTGCAGTTCGTCGATGAACTGGTAGGTGCTGACAGGCCCGGCCGACTCGCATCGAATACGACCGTCCAGGGTCATCGTCCAGCGTCCCTCGTACACTTTTTCCCACTCACTCGTCCCCATTAGCTGACGCCAGTTGCGCCGGAATTTTGCAACAACCTGGTGGGGTTCCATTATTGTCAAGAGTTTTTGGCAGCTCCCGTCCTCGTAGAACCGAAGGTACCGGTAGTAGGTGATAATTCTGAACGGCAAATGCCACACATCAGAAAACTCGGCACGACCTCCTTCCCGCTGATAGTTCACCACACTGATGTACAGCCCATTGAACTTCACAAACGGTCGCTCCTGCAACATTCGGTGCCAATTGTGATCCCAAATCTCTACCATCCTGCCCTGGTTTGGCGTTATCCCGTTGAGCTTTCTGCTCTCTGTGTCATACGCCTGCAACGGATATACCAGCTCACACAGCTCTCGCCACACTGTGGTCTGGCCTAGCCCTAGATAAGCCAGTTTCCGACATGTCATTGAAAAATTAAACCACGACGGCGTATCTACATGCAGCAAAACTGTCATGATCTGGCCAATTACCTCGTCCGGTAATACGGCCAGAGCCACGGGCTGATCTTGTTCCAATGGGAAAAACCTCTCATTAACAAAACTTTGAATGAGTGGCTTAACATTGATTTTGCTGATATCCAGCCTCTTCATAGAATCATGGACTATACCATCCTTCCGCACTTCCGGAACAGGCTGGTTCTTGACCAGCCGCTCTCTGTACTTTAGATCTACCTTCTCATCAATCTTATAGGCCTTGCGGTAGTAGCCTATTGCCTCATTCAGCGACCCTGCCAGCTCCTTTTCGCTTCCAAGTTCAAAGAATTCCAGGGCGATTTCCTCTCTGCTTTTTGTCGGGTGCTCGTCAATGGATTTCAGAGTCAAGTGTTTTAGACTGTCCTCCAATGTTTCTACATCAGTCGACATTCTATAACAAAGTTTATCTGTATCCACTTCGCTGTGTTTTCCCTACTCAGATACATATATATTCAGCTTCTTCCCCACCCACTCTTTTCCTCTATTCTCAATCTTCAATAACGGCATCCAGGACGGGGAAAAGAAATCTTTTTTTTTTCTGATAGCCGGCTGACGTAATCAGAAAGATCTAAGTCAGACTTCAAACATGTCTGCAGTCAAACCAGTCTGATACTCGGCAGAAGAGCCCCTAGAACAATGAGATCACGGAAAGCTTCATACATCTACTACACAGATCATAAACGCCTCTAGGCGATAACTCTACCAACCTTGACCTATAAATCAACCCATCCTCTTCAGATTTCTGACCTGGATCAACTGGGATGGGACTGAATATCATCAGTCATTTACAAAATGTCACAGCTGACGGATAAGCTTAAAGAAGTCAAGCATTTAGCTGACAAAATATGCATCGACTATGGTCTTCAGTACAATCTCAAGTTTACAGACCCCAAGGTTATGTTCGATACCGAATTCAATTCTAGGCAACTGAAGACAACCCACACAGAGCTCGCAAGTGATCGAGCCAGCATCAAGGATAACCCTGACATATCTTACGAGAGCTCAGAGCTGGAGGAAGAAAAGGTTGCCGAGTCCACATTCCGTAGAATCCAGGTAGATCCAGCCGACCCCGCAGCTGTGGACGAGTACCTTTGGCAGTGTTTCGATGAGTTTCAGCAAATCCCCTGCAAACTGATCGCCAAGGCATGGATAAGGCTAATTGAGCCACGCAAACAAAGCAGATACCCGTACAAACTAGGAGAGAAAACTAGACCGTTCTGGTGGCCTCCTGGATGCAGACATAAAGAGCCAGATCATCTGCGGAAGGATGAGAGAATCGATCTCTTAGTTTGCATCGTGAGAACTTTCAGGTTCAGATCCCAGGAACTGATTGCTGCAGCGGAACTTGCCGGGGAGGTTACCCTTGTCAACGGAGCTTACAACAAAGTTGGAAAGCTTAGCAAAAGGAAGCTTAGCATGCTGGAAGAGATGTTCAAAGTTCTCAACGGCGAGCCTGGATTCGGCCCTGTAACTGTGTACAAACCGGGCAAGAAATACTCCAGCAAAGTGTATACCAAAAAACTGCTCCTAAGAAGTCACGAGCTCCAAGGACAGAGATCTCCTGACAGCATTCCACGCACCCCTGAAAGAACCATCAAAAACATAAACTTTTCAAGCGGGCTTATCACCCCTACCCCACAGAAACTAGGGACAGAGTTCTCCAATATCTCCCAACCACTCCAATCATCAATGAGGTTACCCTCCACTCCCGATATTGATTACATGAGGTATAACCACACACATAATCACAGCCATTTCCCCAGACTACGATATCACTCACAGCCGTCGTACATGGACATGGATACAAGCTCATTGGAACCTATAACACATCGTCCGGCTCTCGGACTTTTGAATGCTAACAACTTGAATGTACACGTGCCGTACAATGAGGTTTGTGGTGAAAGCACTTTTGGAACGATGATGAGATCGACTCCAGCTTCTAAAGCGGCTCAAAGACCGGGATCCCTACTACCAGCCCCTCTGGTGCACCAATCAGATTCAGCAGCAGACTTTGACTCCGAAGGAACAGTCAGCAACAAAAATTCTCCCATACGCTAGAGATTAGCGGGTGCCCAAGGTCTTCGTACTTTGTGATTTTTCAACAGCGATATCCAGTACGCCTTCATAGACTCTCCGTGTCTATGGGAAAATACACAATTTGGGTGATATACTTCCCCCCATATCGGTGGATGCAGGACCCGGTCAGCACTTTGTCCATCTTAATATTACAGGTGATGAGGTGATTGAGCATCACATGATTGGGAACATCGTACTGTTCCACATTCTCAATATAGTCGCCATGTTTCAGGTTCACAGGGCCTTGGACCGACTTTAGCGTCGTGGTCTTTGGATCACTTGCCTTTCTCTTTAATTCTCGCCGGATAACTCTGCTGTTGGGCTGTCGGCTATATTTATCCATCAAGTTTAGACTGTTGATATTGTACCTGAATTGGTCATTGATGTAGATGTGATTGGAGTATTGGTACTGGTACGGGTATGTTTTGTAGTTATGTGTTGCAGAATCGTTAAGGAGATTCGAGTTCAGATATGGCGGAAGAAGTGGGGGCTCTTTCAAATTAAGAGACCTGAGAAACTCAAAGTGGCTCAACTTCTCAAATTCCGGATCTGAGAACTCGTAGGGAGAGCGAAAAGGATAGTTGAGGCGTTCGGGAAGATAGAAATCAGGTATATCGGTGGTATACTCTTCTTTCTTTTCGTTGGTAGCAAGAAGGCTCGAAGTAGATATGTTCAGATAGCTCAGGCCCGCAGCCAAGTCATTTGCCTCTCCCTCACTCTCAGCTCTCAGCTCTTGCTCCGGATCCTCTGCCGCGTCATCATATGTTGAATTATTGTCTGTGGTCGATACAGACGCGCTCGAGGTGTTTGCCAGCGGCACCTCATTGTACTCGTTCTCCACATTCTGGTCATTAATATCATCGGAAAAGAAGAACGCCGACATGTTTCTACTGAGCGTTCCCGAATTGTTGTCCCCGGAGGTACTTCTTGTAGCGGACATTCGGTGCAGTTCGTGACCATCACTCCCCAACTGGGCCGACGAGCCCGAAGACCCCGCCGATGAGGCTTCCATGTCGCTGATGGCCTCACTGTAGGAGAACGTGCTCCGTTTTGTGCCCTCGCTACCTGTTCGAGCTGCAGATTCTAGGTTATCTCTGTTCATTATGACAGTCACGTTATGAATTGTTATCTTCTGATTTGCATTCTTTGCTTTCAGCTGACTTAGATACGAGAACAATTCAGCTTACGACCAGATGAAGTTATATTTCTTGGTCTATCTGCTCCTATTCACGGTGGTGTTCAGTATACTCTCCGTATTAATGCATTACGTTATGGGACGTGTGATTAGATATTACTGTAAAGCCCTGCGATGCAAATCGACAGTTCCCTCATCCTCCCCACTCAAAAAAAAAAACCAAGCTGACTATGACGTCATGGCAAAAAATATTACTACCTGGACTTTTTGAAGCGGAGTTACCTGCAGAGGGAAAGGATTAGGAGCAGGGTCCCAGGGAACAAACATCCTTGCACTGGTGATAAATCGTGCTCTTCCTCTTTGTCCTGTGAACAGTATTCGATCAACAAGCTGTTTATATATACATGAGCGGAGAAGGAGAGTGTCACTGGAGTTTTCTCTTCTTCGACGTCACTATTACCCCATCCAAACTAGGGTATTCCTCGGTGACCTCCGATGAGAACAGCATCTCGAGCTCTTTTGAATGATTCTCGAAAACTCGTCTCTGCTTGTGGAAGTTAGCCATTTTGATAACCATGTTATCGAACGCAAACACAATGTCTAGCTTCGCAGCATTAGCAACCATTCCAGGAGTCACAGGCGTGCGAAAAATCGATGAAACTGCTTCAAGTGCTGCAGGGTGATTCAAAGATTCCGACTCGTTCTCACAATCGCACGAATGTACTATCCTCACCGCAGGAGAAGCAAGCCGACTATATACTTCGCTAGAGCTGGTGAATGATCTGTATCTTTGGCTGAAATGAGTTAGCAAAATCTTTTTTGCCTGCATCAGTATCCCAACATGCACAGCCTCTGAGGTTGTAGAATGTCTCTTCTCGACGGCATCTTTGTACTTATCGTCCTCTAGAGTAGACTCGTGAATCAGTAGATCAGAATCTAATCCTATTTTCGCAAACTGGGAGCGTGGACGTGTGTCTCCAGAGTAAGAGATCTTGAACGTGTGATCAGGATCCAGTTTAATGGTCATGGAACAACAATACGCATATTCACAATGGAATGCATAGCACGTCTGAAACGAGACGATTCCTACATCCTTGAAGAGGCGCTCAACACTGTCACTATCAACCTCATATGCTTTAGGCTCACTCTGGACATTGAACAGATCCTCCTCTCTTAGATTTTCAATCTTCAGCTGCTTCATCTCTGGGAGTATTCCATCATGGTTGATTACATTGAATGCATCGCAGCTAATGTACTTGATTCTCGTAAAATCGACAATAGAGTCATCCACCTGTGTTAGTTCACGTAAGAATTTTTCAAACTGCCAAGGACCGACAACATATAAATATTCTCGGTCCTGTTGCTTTCTTTTGAGCTGAACAGAATGCCATCTTTTGATGATACTCGATATACCCATATGATGGTCTGCATGCAGATGTGAAATATAGATCAGTTTTAACTCGTCAAATATGCGTTCTACCTCTTTATCAGAGTGCAAACGATCCAAAGTCCCTATTGTGTTTTCACCCACATCTAGGAATATAGACTTGAATCTAAAATTTCCATTCTCATCTTCGAATGGAATCCGAATCAGGTTCGAAATCACGTTTCGGAACATTGAGGGAATTGCGGAGCCAGTTCCAAGTACGTGAGCTTCAACTTGACTTGACAGTGACTCAAGTGGGTTGACTTCTAGATTTAGTGACTGCTTTTCGGGAAATTTCATGGCATCAATGAGGCTCTCTTTGCTTTGGACATTATCGAATTTTAAAGTCCCGATTTCATCGTCATAAATTCGCTCAAAAAACTCAAGCGGTTTGGAGACTCCAGCAGCCGTTTCTGGAGAGATCAGAGACGTCTCTCCAGCTGCAACGGTGATAACCTGCCCAGAAATAAGAGGATGAACGTTAGGTAAATGGTGAGGTATAGGACATTGTGCCTGCTGGCTCCAGTGTGCTAACGGGAAAAGCTCTTTCAGAAGAGCGGACCATTTCAATGACACGATATAAGACTTTTCAAAATTTAAAACGTCGGGAACATATTGTTTGTGAGATATAAGATGCTTAGTATCGGACCCAAACGAGTGTATGAATCTAGTATACTCTGGTCTATCAAGAACATCCTTAATAGAATCATCGATAAAGTGGTAAACTATGCCGTATTTCCTTCCATCCCCTATTTCGCTTAACCAGTCATGACTAAGTACACTCTCAATATAATCTTCGCTAGGAATGTCAAGGAATAGAATAGAGTCAAAATGGCGTGTTGGGGCAAGTACTTCTTCAGGCCCAACAACCGTTCCGTCATCCAATGTGACAGACTGAAAATTGCACAGGTCTTTATATTGATGTACTTTGCATCCAAGTTGCTTAGCTCTGTCCACGAGAAATTTCCCCCTCACAGAAGCTCCTGTGAAAACAGCTTGTGCTGAAATTCTCGGATTTTGGATTATGCTTGGTAAAGTGATATTGCTCAAGAACCTTCCTCCACAATTAGACTGGGATCCAAATGGGAAAATGTACCCAACGATGGCCCTGAGCTTTGAGTGCGCACTCTTGATATTTTCAGACTCCAGGTGTACATTCGAAGGGTTACATTTGTTTCCAGAAATATTGATCATTCGGACCTTAAAATCTCCAGTATCAAGCTCTTCAATATCCTCAGCTCTCAACTCCAAGCCGAACCTAAAGACAAAGTATCTCCAGCACGAGATCATATACTGCAGTATATTATTTCCACTATGATAAACTCCGAGCCGTTTTAGACCCTGGTCACTAGTTGTCAAAATCAGACCAGGCAAACCACTTATAGATGACCAATCGAGAATTCCCGTGAGAAATATATTTTCAAGTTTTGATGTTCTGAAACCCAACTCCCCGCATCTTCTTTGAAGCCCCTCAGGAGCTTTACCTATCAGATGTCTCTTTCCTGAGCCCAAATCATTCACCAAAACACAGGGTTTCGAGATATCAGAAGTTGGATGAGAAGCAGTTACTAACTGAAAACTCATGCCTCCGCGGTCAGCTCGAGGAGCAACTTCCCAATCACGCCAATTGAATAGTCCTGAACGGGTCCCAAAGCGCCTGAGAGAGCACACAGAGCTTCTACTCTGCGTCTCAGTTAACACAGCTCCAAGCAACGTGGATAACGTAGGAGTTGTTCAAAAGAATGAGACAGAGAAGGCTTTCTGGCTCTTTGGTAGAAGTCTATACTATCTTCTCTTTTCTTGTCCCTTCTTCGGCAACTTGCTTTTAAGCATCCATATACACCTATATGACTTGCTCAAGTACTGTGCTTCTCTGGCGAGTGGTGTTTTATTTCATCCCAACATGACTATTTTCATTTGAAGCCTAATAAGATTTTTTCTCCCTAATTTTTCAAATCTTATAGAGGCATTTCACTAAAAATTCAATAGCTTGAGAAAGTTTCATATTTTCCTATGATCGCATGACAGAGAAGGTTGTCTTGGACAGAAGTGACCGTTACATACTGTAATGTAAAACCATAGAAGAGATCTTCATCTCGAACACTGTTCGAGAGCTACAGTAAGCTAGCGATACTCTAATAAGCAGAAATCTTTAACCTTTACCACTCATCCCGATTCGGCCTCTAGTTACGTAATCCTATTGTATGTAAAAAAAAAAATTTTTAAGAATTTATCTTAGGCCAAAGTCTATAACAGCCAACAAGTATCACTTATATTTAAATGATTGATCCTGAAAGACAAGCAGAACCTAGCTCATATATCTAGTTGAGATGGTGTCCAAACTGCCGAGAAAGAGAACATTTTCAGATTTGGAATCACCTGCAACCAAAGATGCTTCTGGATCTATTTTGACGAAGAATGGTGATATCTCCTTTCCAAGAGGTGGAGGATCTATTCTGTCGCCGTTAGAGGTGAAGAAGATTTCCACCCAAGCTCAGAAGGATGCTCTTTTTGAACTCAAATCTAACACCGAGGTGAATACAGCGAAGAAACATCGAAAAAAGACGAGTCCTGCGTCCGAAAAAGCTAAAGAAATTGTTGAGAATCATCCTACTTCAGTTGAAAGTGCTTCTTTCAAGACAATGAGACCTGGAAGTTTTGTTTTGGGGCAAATAAAGAAGATACACAGAATGGAGCTTGTTCTGGCACTTCCAGGTAATCTTGAGGGATTTGTGCCTATCACTAATATTAGCACAGAGTTGACACAAGAACTTCAAGAGTTTGAAGATCAACAGACTGTGTCAGATGATGACGAGGTTGATAATTCAACAATAGAGTTTCCACAGTTAGCCTCAATGTTTCAGGTTGGCCGATGGCTCCGAGCAGCAGTTGTTGAAAGTACAACGAGAAAAACGAACTCCAAACCAAAAAAAAGAATCGAACTAAGTATAGAGCCCGAAAAGACCAACGAATTACTCGTTGAAGAAGAGGATATTGTTCCCGGCTGCATGTTGCAGGTTTGCGTTCGCTCAGTCGAAGACCATGGTGCTATACTCAACTGTGGCAAAGAGAAACTGACCGGTTTCATCTCGAGAAAAGATCTTGTGGAGGGAGGAACTGTTCTTGAAGATGTTAAGAAGGGATCAGTCCTGCTTGTAACCGTTGTCAAGCAGCGCCAAAGAGTGTTGACATGCAAGCTTGCTATAGGGCTTACCAAAAAGACTCCAGTGGTAGAAACTATATCCTCCGTAGATGCTTTACTGCCAGGACAGCTCGTTGAGGCTTTGGTGGTCGATATTTCCAAAGACGGTGCATCATGTAAAGTATGCGGGCTTTGTGATGCATCGATTGATCTCACTCATTTAGGGATTTATGATCAGATCGAACTCAAGCATAAGGTCGCTGTGGGTTCCAAAATTAGGACCAGAATAATAGCATCCTATATCCATTCAGGTAACAAGAAGCTCCTGTTATCTTCTCTTGGACATATCAAGAGTCTGAATCAGAAGCGGCTGGATGCTCCCGAGGAGTCCTCTTCTTTGGAGGTATTCCCTGTCGGACACGTTTTTGACGAGATAGTTGTCAAAGGAAAAAGCTCCACTTATATTTTTGCTGACACAGGAAAAGGCTCAATAGGTCAAGCATATATTTCCAGGGTCACTGAAAACAGCGATTTAGACATGGACTTCAAAATTGGTTCCATCCATAGGGCAAGAGTGTTGGGATTCTCTCCTGTGGATAATGTGTATATTCTGACTTTGGATGAGAAGGAAATCTCCCAGAAATTCTTGCAAATGGAGGATGTTCCAGCAGGCGAGATAGTTACTTGTGAAATCAAATCTATCATAAGAGAGAAGGGTATTCTTGTACAAATTTTGGACAAGTTTGAAGCTTTTGTTCCAGGCTCACATATCAGTGATGTGAAGTTGATCTATCCAGAAAGAAAATTCAAGATTGGCTCAAAAGTGAAAGGAAGAGTTTTAAGAGTTGTGTCCGAGGGAAGTAAGAAAAATATTTATGTTACTCTGAAGAAGTCATTGGTGAATATTGATGACACTGATATTGTGGCAAGTACAAAGGATATAGAAGTTGGTAAGCGCGCCTTTGGTACAGTCGAAAAGTTTGTACCTTCTGGATGTGTTGTGAGCTTTTTTGGATTTACCAAGGCTTATTTGCCAAATTCTGAAATAAGTGAGACTTTTGTGAAGAGACCAGAAGATCATCTGAAACTAGGTCAGACTATCAAAGTCAAAATCTCATCTTTCGATAGTGAAACCGGCCGGATCAAGGTAAGCTGCCGTCTATCAAATGAATTATCAGAAGCCCAAACGAAAACAATACGTGCTCTCGTTCCTGGCAGATCATTAGTTGAAGTCAGCATAGTTGAGAAGGACAAGGATTCCGTAACAGTAGAGCTGGCTGATAGTGGTCTGAAGGGGGTGCTTTATGCTGGGCACCTGGGGGATGAAAAGTACGAACAGTGCAGAGCCGCACTAAAAAAACTGAAGGTTGGTTCCAGCATGGAATGTTTGGTTCTGGAAAAAGATTTCAAAAAGAGATTTATCAAACTTTCTGCAAAAAGATCGCTGATTGAAGACTCCAAGTCAGAAACCCTTCCCACCCAATACAAAGATATCTCTGTATCCAATAAGACTTTACATGGCTCTGTGAAGTCTATCACCAAGAGTGGAGTATTTGTTGCATTTGCTAACGGTCTTACAGGTCTAGTTCTTCCCAGATATATCTCAGATGGCTCCAACTCTGAATTTCAAACCGCTTTCAAGATTGACGAGTCCATTTCTTGCCATGTGATTAGAACTGATGACACCAATCGCAGGTTTTTGTTATCGACTCGATCTGACGATTCAGATTCGACATCTGAAACTGCAATCAACCCGGTGGACCCTTCAATTAAAACGTTAAGTGATTTCGTTCCTGGAAGAGTGACAAAAGCTCGCATCAAGTCTGTTAAGGCAACACAGCTCAATGTTCAGCTTGCTGATAACCAGCAGGGCCGAATAGATATATCGCAGGTTTTCGACCATGTCAATGAGATTGCTGATATAAAAAGGCCTCTGGCAAACTTCAAGAATGCTGACGTCATTGACGTTAAAATAATAGGATATCATGACTCTCGCAGTCATAGATTTCTTCCGATTTCTCACAAGAAGTCAAGCCAGGTCATTCTAGAATTGTCCGCCAAGAAGTCTCACGTGCTATCGAATGAAAATGAATCCCCACTGTCAATGGGAGACCTGAAAATAGGCGATCAGTGTACTGCTTACATTAACAACTTTGCTAGAGGATTTTTGTGGGTCAGTGTATCCTCAAATCTGAGGGGCCGTATTTCGCTGATGAATCTGTCAGATGATGCTTCGTCATTTGAGGACCTTGAAAGAGACTATCCTATTGGATGTGCTCTTCAGACTACCGTCACTAGCATTGATAAGGAGCACAACCTGTTAATGCTGTCTCCCAGAACCAATTTTATCAGATCTATCGACGATGCTCATGAGGGTGATGTCATCCCCTCCCGAATCTTGAAAACAAGAGAGAGTTATGTGGTGGTAGAGCTTGGCGAGGGAGTTAACGCCGTTTCATTTATTACAGATGCTCTGAATGACTATACCGATAAACTTGATGAAATATTCTCAACCAATGACATTTGCGCTGCCAAAATACTAGAAGTGGATCCAGCTAACGACAAAATTTATGTCTCACTAAGAACAAATGACGCAAGGGACAAGGCGATCTCTTCCATCAAGGATCTGAAACGTGGTGACGTTGTGAGAGGGTTTGTTAAGACAGTAGCCAGCAATGGAATATATGTGGCTTTGAGTCGGAAAATCTTTGCTCTCGTTAGAGTGTCGGATCTTTCTGATTCGTATCTGAAGGATTGGAAACGGTTTTTCAAAATCCATCAGCCCGTTTTCGGCAAGATTGTCAGCGCAGATGAAGAAGGAAGAATCCTTATGACCCTGAAAGATAGTGATGTCACTGGAGAGTTGAACATTCTGAAACGTTTTGAAGAGATCAAGGAGGGTGACATTTATGAGGGATCTGTCAGAAATGTTACTGACTTTGGTGTCTTTGTGAAGCTGACAGGTACTAATAATGTTGTCGGACTATGTCACCGCTCTGAAATATCAGATAATGAGATTCCTGATGTTGAAAAGCTCTTCTCAGAAGGAGACAGAGTCAAAGTCAAAATTCTTGCAGTGGTCCGTGAGAAGAGACAACTGTCTTTGGGAATGAAAGCCTCGTATTTCTCAGGTGATATTAAACCAATTCCGGAAGGTAACGATGTGGATTCTAAAATCACCCAAACAGAGGGTGAGGATATAGAGTCCGCAGACTCAGATGAGCAGGATGATGCTCTGATGGAAGATGCATATATGCAGGATTCTGAGTCTGACAACTATGAAGATGCTTGGGAAGATCCTGCAGCGCAGAAGCCAGCGGATGGAAATGCGAGCGAGGGATTATCCGCTGGATTTGATTGGACTGCTTCTATTTTAGACCAGGCCAAGAGTGATGAATCATCTGACGATGAAGAAATTGAAACAACACAAGGCAAGAAAAAGAGAAAGAAGGTTCAATCTGTGGAAGATGTGACAGGGGATCTCAATGTCCGTGGTCCTCAATCGGTGAGCGATTTTGAACGATTGCTAGTTGGCAATCCTAATTCATCAATCTTGTGGATGAACTATATGGCATTCCAGCTTCAGTTAGGTGATGTCGAAAAAGCTAGAGAGCTCGGGGAACGGGCGTTGAAGACGATCAACTATCGTGAGGAATCCGAGAAACTCAATATATGGATTTCGTTACTCAATCTTGAAAATACCTTTGGATCGGAAGCTTCTCTGCAAGAAGTTTTTGCAAGAGCATGCCAGTATATGGATCCTTTAGTGATGCATCGGAAGCTAGTGGCAATTTTTGTTGCTGCTAACAAACTTGACAGTGCAGCATCTTTGTATGAAGCTATGAGCAAGAAGTTTGGCTCTCAGGATATTTCACTCTGGGTATCGTATGCCACACTTATGCTTGAGAGAGGCGATACTGCGAAGGTTCAAAAGATACTGACAAGAGCGCTTCAGGCACTTTCGCAGCGAGATCATGTAGAGCTTGTGAGAAAGTTCGCACAGTTGGAGTTCACACAGGGAGATCCCGAACAGGGAAGATCTCTGTTCGAAGGGTTACTTTCTGATGTACCAAAAAGGGTGGATATATGGAATGTTTACGTCGACCAAGAAATCAAGGCAGGAGATGTCAAGAAGGTAGAGGAGCTATTCGAGAGAATCACAGCAAGAAGTCTGAACAAAAAGCAGGCAAAGTTCTTCTATGGAAAATGGTTGGCATATGAAGAAAAGAACAAAAATCAAAAAGCCGCTGATTATGTCAAGGCCAAGGCTGCAGAATATGCCGAAAAGCTCACCAATAAGGAGGAGAAGGACTGATATGTTAAGGATAAGAGAAAGAGAGAGAGAGAGATACTGAGCCATAGCCCACGGCTTGTTTGCCCTTTGTCTACGGAAAAACATGTCAGGACAAGAATAGGGTAAAATTTTGTTGACACATTCTATCCAGGATCCTTATTAATTTTTTTTATTGGTTCTCAGCGACTAAAAAACATTCAAGAGATTAAATGTACGAATATGATCAAGTTGTAACATGGCCTTTGCCTGCTGATGAGAACTATCTGAATGACTGGAGACCATACTGAAATGTGGGATTTGGCGATTTCGAGGCTATCGGAGTTGACGAGTAAGAGCTGGATTGGAGGTGTTAGTGTAGTGATTATTTTGGTGATAACCGCTAGCATTCGAGAAGCAGCCGTAAAGAGGGATCCTTACCAATCAATCACCACTTTGGAGTCATTTCGATCTTTGATATCTTGTACAGGATCTTATAGGTCTCTTGAATGCCTGAAGAGACATCAGCCCGATATTATTAGGGATTTGACTCCCTTTTTCCACCCCACGGTACGGAACGAATTACAAATGTATGTCTATCACCATAACTATTCACATTTCTGCTGTTTCTGATACTAAACAACTCTATCCTCCCAGGTGTCTGAGAGACCTACAATCTAGTTCTGACGACCTGGATGTGCTTATTGGAATTCAATCGTGCTTTTTCAGGGCAGAACGATTGAACGAAATCTTTGGTTCTAACATGTCCCTATTGTCACGATCTTCTTCCATCAATTGGATATGGGTTTTCAGCCTCATGAAACTTCTTCTTGCGGTTTTTCTGGTGACCGTAGCATGGATTAGGCTGAGCAGCCGACACGTTCCCGAGGTATGCAATTCTTCAACGGAGGAAGCAAAACTTCAGGAGCAAGTCGTTGGTGTCTGCAACGATACATCCGTTCTTAGGGACAAAGTATTTGAACTGGAGACATCAATATGTAGTCTCCAACTAGGATCAACACATTTTTCCGGACGTCTCGATAAAGCAGAAAAGACGATTCAAGATTTGAAGAGCCACTCTAGCACATCGGATAGGAAGATAGACAGTTTTCAAAGCGCTCTCCAGAGCTCTTTTCAAGCATTAACAAAACTGACGAGCTCTTATTCCAGAAAGGTAGAGCGTCCGGCTAAATATAGTACGATACTATCTCTCCCTGAAAAACCCACAAACGAGGCACTCAAACAGCACACCATGGAATCTGTATCTAGAACATCAAAGTATGCGGGAGATTCCCACCCCACACTTGGACTTCGCGAAATGAATCACCAACGATGGAACCTCATCAGCTCATCCAGTGCCCACTTAGCTTCAAGCACTCACAGCAACAGTCCAGAACCAGGTTCTGAGAAGTCAATCAAGGTCGGCAATAGAACATTCAATTTATCAACCGAGGAGGGACTCAGGAGCTGGAAAATTTACGTTCAAAGCTCCATCAAAAGGCCTGAGGAGATTCATGGCGATCAATTCCATTCAAAACTAGCCGATCCTGAAAACCCTTCCAAAATAGAGAATGAAGATAAGGAGAATGAAGGAGTTGCTGGCGAAACTACTACGGAAGTTTCAAAGGAGTTAGGGTTACAGTCAACCACTTCTCCCTTAACCCTCCAAAACCTTAGGCTTTCGGACAATCGTGGAAAGCCTTTTCGTCGTGTATTCATTCCCAATAGAGGATGGGTATCTTCAAGACGAATCCACGAGGAGCTCAAAACTCCTAGCTGATGAGCTGGTATAGTTGGTGCAAGGATGTATATGCCTGTTTTTGCATAATTAATATCTTTTTTGATCTATATACTACTAATTGAACTAACTAGAATTGCCACCAGCATAAGCTAGTAGGAGTGTATTCGGGTCGATAACCATAGTCAATGTGTGGCAGTTATGGATAGCTCTGCCTCTGGCTCTTATACACTATATTTTGATGTTTTCAGGCCTAACCAGTTAATTGCAGAAGCGTTACATCAAAACAATAGCACAAACAAAGCTGTTGAATATCTTAACATACTCGAGAACAAGGGACTTTTGGACTGCTCTCAAGATCTGGCTGTGGATCTGTGGTGTAATCTGGTGTTTCGTACCGGTGACATATTTGTTGATATACCGCAACGTGACTCTCCTCCGTCTTCGTCTGATATCGTGTCTATTCTTTCGAGCAACAGTGTTCAGTCTGATTTATTACACAGAAGGCTCAAACTCCTCAGTGTTTCTGAAGGGCCGTCTTCTGTTGACTATAGGTTTTCCAAGCTTGAGATTACTGCTGTCGATATGAATCAGATGGATTTGCGGGCCTCCACTGAGCCGCTTAAGGCCAAAACTTTGGGATATGGAGTCATAAGACTGTATAGGGACTCGGATGATACGAAGCATGCTAATCAGGAACATATCGCAGAGGGAGACGAGACTATGGTCGCTATTTTGGGAGTCCCATTTTACTTTACGGCTAGTGATTTGCTTCTTGGTTTTTTTGACGATAGTGTCAGAGAGGCTGTTTCACATTTCCGTCTAATTAGGACGCATACCCCCAGTCGATTTATGGTTCTAATGAAGTTTAGAGACGCCAAGGATGCTTTCCATTTTGTGGAGACGTATAATGGGCGACATTTTAATAGCGTGGAGCCCGAGTCGTGTCAAATTGTTTTCATAAAGCAGATCTTGTTTAGACCGTTGGTAAGATCTAAAGATTCTTTCAGCACCATACCTTATTTGCTAGATGATCCATTCACTATCTCAGGAGGAGCAGAAACAGGATCCACCCAATTGTCTTCTACGAAGAGTTCGCTCATAGAACTGGCGACATGTCCTGTGTGCCTTGAAAGGCTCGACTCAAATGTAACCGGGCTATTGACTATTCCTTGCCAGCACACATTTCATTGTCAATGTCTTTCCAAGTGGAAGGATGACACCTGTCCGGTTTGTAGATACTCGAATAAGTTTGACATTCGGAAAAGCAAACCTGAAGATGAAGATGAAAAGTGCCTTGTGTGTGGCAGCTCCGATAATCTTTGGATCTGCTTGATTTGTGGTCATGTAGGGTGCGGAAGATATAATCTGGGACATGCCATAGACCACTATAAGGAAACGTCTCATTGTTTTGCCATGGAGACGAAGTCTCAGCGTGTTTGGGACTATGTGGGAGACAATTATGTTCACCGATTGGTGCAGAATGAAGCAGATGGGAAATTGGTTGAGCTTCCCGTGAGAACTGATAAGATTGTGGCTAGCTCATCCACTTCAGCTAATGCTATTAGTGAAGAAAAGATTGATAAAATTGGGTTTGAGTACTCCAAAATGTTGATAGGCCAGCTGGAATCCCAGAGAGAGTTTTACGAGGCCAAATTCGGAGAGGCAACCAATAAGATTGAGCTAGCCAATGAAGATTCAAAAAGAATGAAGCTGATGGTGTCTACTCTAACAGATGAACTGGAAGCTTTGAAATCGCAGATTACTAGCCAAAAAGCTAACAAATCAGACGAATATAGCAAACTTGCAAAAGATTATCAAAAACAGTACGAAGAAGAAAAGGCATTGAATGAAGCTCTAGTGGAGAAACTAGAGTATCTCAACGAAGGTAACGAGAAGTTGAAAAACCAGAACGCAGAACTAGAGGAACAAGTGAAAGACATCATGTTCTATCTGGAATCACAAGAAAAGTTCAAAGACGCTCCTGATGATGTAAAGGAAGGACAGATTATAACGAAGCCTGCCCGTAAAGTCAAGAATAAAAAGCGAAAATAAATTAAGGACATAGATACATCTATATTCGGCACAATAGAAAGACCAGAACTAGTTAGTGGATAAAGTGGTCTTCATGGGCGTATGAAAAATTATTGAAGTACACGGACTCCTTGAACTCGTTTTCGGCGTTGGGATTTGGCTTTTTGATTGTGATATAGGAAGAGGTGCTGTTGGATCTGGATTCTTCTTCAATCTGTTCAAAGATCGAATGAGCAATAGGAGAGCTAGGGGGGGTGATTTTCATTGACGTGAATTCCGAATCAAAATTCTCAGCTAACACCGGTTGGGTTATGACTGGTCGTAGGGGAGGAGGCTGGGCTTCATCGTTGTGGTTGATGAGGTGCTCCCAGTTGATATACCTAAAAAAGCGATGTGGCTTCACCTTGTGCTCAAAGCTGACATCACAATTTAGTCTTTTTTGAGGGTTTTTATTGAGCAGTTTGGATAAAAGGTCTCTCGCGTCCTGTGATAAATAGAAAGGGAACTTGACTTTTTGAGTGAGAACCTTATCCATGATTCTTTTGTTGTTGTTTCCAGTAAATGGAGGAGATCCTGTTAACATATCGAATAGCACTGTGCCCAGAGACCACCAATCGCACTGAGAGTCGTACTTTTCACCCTTTATCACCTCTGGAGCAATATACTGTGCGGTACCAAACAGGGAGTTTCCCTCGTTGGAAACCTTACTGAGACCGAAGTCGGTGAGCACCAAATGTCCCGTGCGGTTAAGCATGCAGTTTTCTGGTTTGAGGTCCCTGTAAATTACACCTGCGTTCAAATGGAGGTGTTTCAAAGCAAGTATCATTTCCCCCACATAGAAGCATGCCACTTTCTCGGAGAGGATACGTTCTTGCGAGATGTGGTGGAATAACTCACCACCTTCCAGATACTCTAGGATCAAATACATATTGTCGAAGTCTTGCAATGCGTAAAAGAGCTTGACAATATTGGGGTGTTTCACCCTTTCCAAAATCGTTCTCTCTGTGAGTGTTCTCTCATAATTGGCACTGTTGACAATCATTGATGCCTTCTTGAGCCGCTTTTGAGCGTACAGCTTTCCCGTTTGATTATCACGAACCAGTATCACTTTACCGTAGCTTCCCTTTCCGAGCACTTTGATTTGCTCAAAGTCCTGAATGCTTTTCTTGTGTTTCTTGGACACCCTGGATTCATTCACATCCTCGTATGTTTCGTCTATCGTCACCTGGTAAGAAGTACCTATCCTGTTTCCCAAGCTGCCAACAGAGATAACGCTGTTGGACCTGTACTTCCGGAACGTTCGAACATCCAGGTCCTGCTGTTGAAGGTCCGGCATTGCATCTTTGTGATCTGCATAATTCTTCCCCGCATCTGCTGCATCATGTTCTGTTGTGTTTAGATCTAGTTTGCCGTTGAAATCGGAAGATAACTGCTCTTCCTCAAAATCAAATATATCTCCCATTTCGAGTCGTGATCTATGAATTTTGGAACCTGACAACCGCCTCAGCACCTCTACACCAGATTCACACTGTTCTTTAGTGTTTATTGGGAGAGATATCTGGGCTGGGCTGCGGTTTGGTTTTTATATTAAGCGTGATATCCCTCAAAAAGGCTTTGGCGATAAAGCTCACTCCCATTTATTTTTTTTTTTATCATATATCTGAATCTTATTTTAGTATGCACATGTTGATTTTTGAATTGTCTATTAGGTAAGCTTTTTTTATAATTATTTTATTTCCTCTGACTATGGGTGCATAAGTAGAAATAACTAAGTTAAAATATATATTGGTATCGCTTGTATTTTGCATATTGCAAGATATCCCCTTACTGATTGGACCAATGGCCTTCAAATCAAACAAATACAATGAGGTGGCTCCTCGGATATCACTTAAAAGACAGGATGGAGCAGAATCGCAGCGTAAAAAACTCCTTAAAGATCCAGCCAACTGGCCTAAAAATCTTCACAGCTTTATTTCTGCCTCTTTTACCAGCGCAAACCAGCTCAAGCTGGATCCAGGGGCCAAAGCGCGGTTTCAGGCTGAGCTGAAAGAGCTCATCAACATGGCGATTGATCAGGAAAAGATTGAGTCCAATGACTGGACGAAGCAGTCGCTCCCTTCTTTAAACCCTTCCCAGCCAAATATGAGTTTAGAATTGTACTGCAACATCCTTGAAGAAAGAAGGAATAGAAAGCATCAGGCTAGTGGCTCTATACAGAACAAGTCTCATGGTGTTCCTGTGTTGAAGACTAGAAATGTCTTTGGCGACGACTCAGCCTCTGACTCGGAGATCCCATCAACCAACGATAAACAGCTGGATTTCGGATTCAAGCTTCCGTCGCTCAAGAAATCCAAGGTTGCCAAGGGTCAAGCCAAGGCAACAAAGGTATTGCAGAGAGGGAATGTGGCCAGTAACATTGCGCCTCAACTCTCCCTCGATGAAAGAAAGCAAAAGCGTTCGGAAAGATTCAAAAATGTGCTTGAGAGCTCAGCCCCCCCTAGCAACCTTCAGAGTGGACAATACACGGACGACCCAAACAGGCCTCTCATAGGAACTTGTAAGACCTTGGAGAAAATGTATCTTCGTCTAACTTCGCAGCCCAATCCTGCTACTGTACGACCTCTTCCTGTATTAAAAAAGACTCTGCAGCTGCTTATCGACAAGTATTTAGAGGGAGCGTCTTACAGCTACTTGTGCGACCAGTTCAAGTCCCTCCGACAAGACCTCACAGTGCAACACATAAGAAACGCTTTTGCTATA
This sequence comes from Ogataea wickerhamii, assembly GCA_030559035.1. NCBI lineage: Eukaryota > Fungi > Ascomycota > Pichiomycetes > Pichiales > Pichiaceae > Ogataea > Ogataea wickerhamii. The sequence continues at coordinate 115,039 of JAKTQX010000020.1, forward strand.
GAGGTGTATCAGTTCCATTGCAAGCTTGCTATACAGTTCCAGGACCTAGGAGAGTTTAATCAGTGTCAGTCGCAGCTGAAGCTTCTTTATGAGTCGAATCCGGACAAACATTTCCCTTACAAGCTGGAGTTTTACTCTTACCGCATTCTCTACTACATCATAACGTTCAACCTGAATGAGGCATACGATCTAAAGTCCAAATTGTACAGTAATGATATCAGCATAGACAGCGATTACTTTCTGCTGAACTCTTTCAAGATTCTGAAGCACATTGTCTTGAATGATTACTTTTCATTCACACGTCTCGTAACCGCAATCAGGCGGGAGCAGGAGCCTAAGGCTACGCAGGACCATTCCACTGGTCGCCTCGATGTGGCTAAGGACCCAACCGCTATTATGCTGAACCATCCACCAGCTTTTTTCTTCCTATCGCTTCTGCAACCCATCATTATCAAAGAGAGAATCAAGTCTCTATCAATAATATGCAGATCTTATAGAAAAGTGTCATTGGAGTTTTTGGACGAGTTTCTTTTGCTGGACTCCGTTGATGAGAGGGAAAGATTTCTGGAGGAGTACGAACTGACGGGGTTTGTAATCGACGATACCCAGAAATCGTTTGACTGTATTAAAGCAAAGTATAGCGTTGAAGCTGTCAGGCAACGAATAAGCAAGAAAATCGATATCAAGGGGCAGATCTGAACCTTGCACATCTCGAAGATGTCACCACACTCATTATACTATTCTAGAGAAGGACCCAGCCCCATGATAGCAAAGTTGTGTCTGTTTTTCTCATCAGCAAACTTCATGTACTGAGATATCTTCTCAATAACCACAGAGGCATTGAGCACATCGTCGTCGTCGCTGGAGGAAAGTCCCAGATCGACAGCTCCGTTTCTTCTCCCATCCAGTTCGAAGAAGTGGCCATTACTTCCTTTTGTGAAGCAGACGAAATGCAGATCAATGTCCTCGCCAGCCTCGGGTGCTTCAGTTTGTCCCTGTTTGCTGAAATCGTTATACATAGAGAGTGAAAGATTGGATATCAGCTGTGTCTTCTCATTCCAGCGATTGGAGTTTTTCACCCCATTTAGGCTTCTGATACTGTTCAGAAAGTTGTGTATCTTGGACTGGTTGACAACTAACCCATGGGGTAGATTACATAAAGCATGCATAAGTCCATAGAGACCACAGCCGTTCTTCAATAGCTGTTTGAACCAAATAATATGCGACAGATCGTCGTCGTGATCGCCACTCAGCTCGTCCTGGTTCTTGTACTCTTCGTATGCTGCTGTTATGGGAAAGAGCAGTATTATTGCGTAGATTGGTCGTGGTAGAAATGCAATAAGCTCTGGTTCTGTGATGGAGTAGACGTCAAAGAAGGAAATCAACGGGGAAAGTCCGAGCCTTCGCGCAAACTCAGTGAAAATCGTGGGGTTAGACTCCAATGGAATCACCGACCCGAAATCCTTGATCTTGTCTTCTTGTCCAGCCATATTCCAGTCTTTGCATGATTCACCATCTGTGTATAACTTGGGGTAACATTGTTCTAGATCGGCCTTTATTTTAGTCATGATACAGACGAGGAAAAAAATGTCTGTGGTTTCTGGTGCACGGGTTCCCCTCTGCCTCTCCTTCCTCTCTCTCTGTATTTCTTTGCAGTTTGATTGATACAGTACAAACAAATAAAGGAAGATGAATGTTTTTTTTTCACCTTTACTCCTGTTCCTGGTGAGACTCTATATGAGCCACAACAATAGGTAAGTAAGCTACTGATATGGTGTCTATGGAGACTGTTCAGTCTGATGTGGACGCCGATTCGAGCTTGGGAGATCTCTCTGGTGATACCTGGAGGTCCCTGACAGCCCGGTATGGATCTCATCCAGTTTTGGAAGCTGTGATGGAGCTTAGAAGACTAGGCCTTGGATACAATGAGATAAGGAGGCAGTCGAACTGCGAGGATGAGTTTCTGCGAGGCATCTTTGGATACCTTGGTCTTCCTATTGATGTAGAGGCTCCCCCCAAAACGATCTGTAAAACTATTTCTTTCCATACCAACGAGTGGCTTAAGGAATTGTGCATATATGTTTCTGACGATGATCTCTCTGATTCCGATGTTGGTTTGAAGGGAGATAGCACGCTGCGTCAGAAGGAGCAGGAAATAAGGAGAATGAAAGAGCATATTGAGAGACTACAGCGATCACGACTGAGACAGAGGGAGGAGGGGTCAGAACTCTCCGATCCGCAGCCCGTCAACGAACTGAAGCTGGAAATAGAACGAAAAAATCGTTTGCTGGACAGCCATAAAGCCACCTCTGCTGCGCTTTGCGAGTCTGTCCGACGCTTGGAGAGTCTTGTGTCTGGGGAGAAGGCAAAACTGACGGAGGAGCTCGAGCAAATTACTAGGCTGGAGAACGAGATCGAAAAAGATGAAGTACAGCTGGACAGTCTACGGAAAAAAGCGCTGACTGACGCCATACAACCGGGGTCGGAACTTTCAGACTCATCTGACAATGAGCAGACGCTCACAAACCGTGACTATGTAGATGATATCGAGCCACAGCCGAGTGTGCCCCAGAACATCTTTGAGAGACATGGAGTCACCCTGGTAAGTGGAGCAAAGGTTACACAATGATTTTTCTCCGATACTAACGAGCGCTACTAACCCACGTTGAGTGGGCCTATTCCTTGAAATCTGCCAACTAGAACCCTCCCACCAGATTCAAGGAATACAAGACCAGTCTTGGTGGATTCAAGTCGTACCGGTTTCATCCCTATTTCGACCCCTCCAAGCTGAGCTCTATCACATATTCCAACTCAATTGATCCCGATGTCCAGCTCTGTCCCTACGAACTAGCAAACGGGGTGTGCAAGGCCGAGTCCTGTCACTTCCAGCACTTCAAGCAAGTAACGCTATCTGCTAATGAGCTGGTGGTGCAGTTGTCACGTGACCTTCCTTCCTTCTCACGCGATCAGTTTAAGCAAAGACTCAATGATCTTTCCCGGATCCTGCTGGAGTCGAAACAGACCCGTCTGCTGGACATATACTGGACTATCAAAAAGTACAGACAAAACCTTCTTGACGACGGAGAAGGGAACTTTCTGAATCTTTGACGTCTTGCTTACTGCTCCTCTCTCTTCATCGCCCTGTGTAATCACAGTAACCGTAACAATTTTTGTCCTCGAACTATCAGGTTATTCACCCGAGCATCCGTGCACCAGTAATATAATGGGAGAAAATAAAAATCCGGCCGCTTCAGCACCGGATTTTCTCCGCTTTTGTGAAATCATCTAACAAAAAAGAAGCCTCTATTCTATACAAAAGCATCAAATCCTCAAAAAAAAGAACAGCCAAACACAATACAACAAACAGCACAACACTTCGGGAGATAATTGTCAAGTGAGAAAACGGTGACTCCACAGAGTTTGTGGTTACGTAATTGTTATCAGTGACAGATATTGACACGAGGTGACACGCTGCAGAGTTATCCATCTATCATGTCTTCTGCCTTTGCGAGATTTCTCAATTCAGAGACAGGTCCTAGAACCGTCCACTTTTGGGTATGTTGAAGCGTGTACTTGCAACAGGAGGGAACATGTACTAACAGAGCGAATAACTGGATTCAATAGGCACCGGTACTAAAGGTAAGTGTGATCTTTCGAAATATATCTACAGAACAGCTGACAACTAACACACGGTTATGCAGTGGTCTTTGGTGTTTGCAGGCGCAAATGACATGGTGAGACCTGTCGAGAAGGTTTCGGGAACACAACAGCTTGGTACGTACTGGACAACGAGCATGGTCTTTTAAGCTCCTGATTTTACTAACACGTGAACCTCTCAGCCCTGTTTGCAACCGGCGTAATTTGGACTAGATGGTCCTTTGTTATAAGACCCAAGAACTACCTTCTTGCATCGGTGAACTTCTTCCTAGGAGGTGTTGCAGGCTACCAACTGGTTAGAATATTCAACTGGAGAACGGGTCTCGGCGACAGCCCTGTTAACGCCATCAAATATATCGCAGCCGGAACTCCACAGCCTGATGCCAATGCTGTTGCACTAAAGCAGAAGGAGGATATTGTGAATGCTGCCAACTAACAGGTGACCTATACGAGATGGCTTTTGTTCCCACATTTAACCTGATAACCCAGATCTTCGCACTTTTATAAACCCTTATAATCCACATTTACTACGAGAAAAACAAACGTCCCTTAGGATTGTGAACTCTTGGAGATATCCATGATACTCTCTTGCCTCAAAAGGCCGTCGAGCTCGGCCAGAAGGTGGCTGTTCTGAGGGTTGAAAGCCTTGAGTCGCGCTACAAGGTCATCCTTGGCGATCTCTGTGGTGTCTGCCGAAACAGGAGACTCCACAGTCTCATTTTCGAGCTCTTCCTCCTCGCCAGCACCTTCGGCATCGTCATCGTCTTCTCGGGGCACCAAACTCTTGTAGTCATTGAAAGGAAACGTGGATTTGCTCATTATGGCATCCACCTTCTCGCGATCTATGGGTTTACCCTTATCTATACATCCCAGCTTATACTTGATGATGCCTCTAATTCTGCAAATTGTCACCCAGTCAAGCCAGCCAGTTGCCTCGAAGCACTGCTCCTGTAGTTTCGCGTTCCTCAAGATGTATTTGATATCCCTATCCACTATATCGCCGATCTGGAATGATACTGCATACGTAGGGTCTGTTCCGTTGAAAAACAGCTGTCGTGGAATTTTGGCTATTCCCAGCTGATTGATCTCAGACTTGGGATCATTAAACTCGTCAATGTACTCATACAGCGACTTTGGAAGCATCAGGCTGTCCTGACCGCTCTCGATCATCTTGGAGATCTCCGAATCCTTCACTGACCGTGCAGACATCCGGAACGACTCTACCTGAAAGGCAACTGCCCTTTCATCTTTGGAGGGATCGTATCCAAACTTGATATAGGATTGCCGCCAGGGCCCCTTCTTGGTGGTGAATGCTACATGCGGGAGAGCAAATCGTAAATGAGGACGCAGTTTTGCTGGAAGCATCCAGTTGATATGACGTCGCAACCATATAGGCTTGAGGTCAAACAACTTCCTCAGGACATCGATGCATTGCAGCAGTAAATATGACGGCGAATCGGGTAGTATGCGCTCCAGTTGCGAATCCTTGAGCGCCTCGACTTCTCTCTTGTACTTCTCTACCTCACCTTCCAATGCGGAGTGGGGCTTGACTGGCGGGTCTTCTCCCCAGTCTGCAAAAATAGTGTGCAATCGGACCGCATCTCTCATGAGTTCTCCATTCTCGTCAATTAAAACGTTTCCAACATAGCGATAGTTGTATGGGATATCCACCCTTGCATATCTGAGAAGTGGAGGGAGATCCAAGTCTTGGTTCTGGTAATGAACATCCTCGTTCTCAAAGTCCTGCTCAATGTACTCAGCAAACTTCTTGATCTGGGTCAGATCAGCTTCTCCAACAGATTTCAAAAAGCGATTAGTGAAGTCAGAGTTCTTAGGGAGCACCTGAAAGTCAGCAAGTTGCCTGAATCTGTACCTCTTTCGGAGCATCCCACACACCGACACCTTGTAAGGTATTCTGTTCGTCTCACACTCTTGGATCGACTTTTGAATATCACGTCCGTTTCTTTGCAGCACTCTTTTCGGAATCGAGATCTTTAGCAGTGTATTTTCTGATGACGTCAATCCTACTGAGTTTATGGGGTGAGAATAGACATCACCCGGTCTCAGCTTCAACTCCAAACCCAAGTCTTCTTCAAGAAAGCACTTCGAGATCCTGGAATGTCCCCCCACCATACTTACAGCCTTTTCAGTATCGTTGACTTTGAGTGGGAATTCAATTGATAGATAGCTCGGACGGTCCGTCGAGTAAGACGACGCAATTTCCGCGTCCATCGCGTTATTTGTGGTTCTGTATTATCCGCACCCCTCTCCTCCAATACTTGAGTGTTTCTCTGTACGCGTAGGGAAAAAGTAAGGGGCCTTTTCCCATAAGCATGTTTTTATTTTGTCATGAGTTACACCAGCCACTGGTTATCAGCCATATATGTGGCGTGGTCTTGGGCTCCTGAATTCAGTTTTTCTGTCCTCTTTTTTATTTTTTTTTTTGACACCACATAAGAAAGACTGGAAAAAATGTGCCTTCAAGAAACGGGATATTCCATACCGTTAATAGTCAAGACCTTTCATTGACATCAACCTTAAGGAACTCTCTCACGTAGTGCTAATCACACGCTGGAAGCTATCAAGCGTCCGACGGCGAAGATTTTAAGTTAAAAGGGAGCCTCCAGATGTTGGAGGCCAGTATTCGTCGTTCTGCTCGAGCCACAAAAGGCGTCAATACAAGACTGGAAGATCTAGAGAAACTCGAGGAGGAGGTAGCTATCTCCACCCGTAAGAGAAACAGTGACAGCGGAGCATCTGGAAAGCACAAAAAGCGTAAGTCGTCGAGTCCCAAACCTGTAAAAAGGGAAACTTCTTCTCCCGTTGAAAGCGATTCGCAAGATGTCGAAGAGGTCAGATGTCTACCGTGTGGTGCTCATGACTTGAACTACAACGAGGATGAAGATGAAAATGGAATAATGATTGAGTGCGAGAAATGCTCAACATGGCAACATGCAAAATGCATGTTCAACACTCAGAATAAGAAGAAGATACCTGATGTATACATATGCAACGTGTGTGATCCAGAAAACCCTAAATACGCCAACCTCAAGTTATCGCTGACCTATGAGGAATATCAGAAGGAAAGATTCCCAATACCAGGTGATCTTCAGGATGACGTTCAAGATGATGGGGCTCTGGACCGCAGCACGGATGATGAGTATGACGGAAATGATGAAGACGACGAGGAAGAAAAGAAGTCAGTCCTGGTGGCACGTAAAGTGCAGCCACGACCAGTGGTTACCAAGGTCAAGAAGCCAAGCAAACATTTGGTGACCCAAAACCAAACCCGGTTGTCAGTTATCAAACAATTCACAAAAAAACTCGAATCCAAGATTCCTAGGGACTACGAAGGGCTCAATGACACCTCTCTTGAAGAGTTGTCGAAGAAGTGGGCAACAGAGCTTGAGAAGGCACTAGCGGAGGCATTTCCTTCTACAGTGCACTCATCTATGTCTCCAGAGTATCTTAATAAGTCCAGAACGCTCCTGTTTAATTTCGAGAAAACTAATCTAGTAGATAGAATTTTATCGAAGACCTTCACATTTAATCAGATTGTTCATCTCACACCTGAGGAAATGATGCGTGAAGACTACAAGGAATTTGCAGATGCTGTTCGGAAACAGTCAATGACTCAGAGCATTCTCACAAACACTCAAGAAAAGGTCAAAATACGGAGAACACACAAAGGCGAGGAAATAATTGAGGAGGATTACCAATTCGATGATGTCAAGTCCAAGACCGCAGATGAGTCAAGGCTGAATGAGATAGAGAGGCTCAAAGAGGAGCAGAAGTTGAAGAGTGTCCAGAAAGGGGGCTCGGAAGAAGAAATCTCTCCTTCTCAATCTCCTACTCCCCACTCCACAAATTTCGGGTCAAACCTTATGACCTCAAACCAAAATGTTCTTGATGATGACTATCAGGATGAGACTGTGGATAATGATGACAAGAGTCATGAGGCTGTCTCCCTTGGGCTTGAAAGTGATGATGATTTTGAGAAGATTATCAATGGTAAAGAGGGGGACGAGGAGAAAGTTGTGTCTTCAGATGATGGCGACTCGTTATATGATCCTTCCGAGGCAGTACCAGTAGATGACACATTGTGGTCGGGAAAGATGACGTTTCCCCAGGTTGGAGAGCTACAGGTATCTTGCAAACTAAGCGGATGCTCTGGTAAAGTCCAGGAAAGCGCACAGATTTCTAATAGTAAACAGATGATTGAGGACTTTGTGGGCCAACAAGACGGACTCTTGGTAGAAGGGCGTCTTGATGCATCCAAAGGAAATGATTATTTATCGAAGATTCTACAAACCAGAGATCTGTATTGTGTTGAGATTGCTCCGTTTTACTCAAGATCACTGGACGATTCTGAGAACCAAGAGACAGCGGAGCTTTTCAAGAAACTGTGGGCCTATTTTGCCACCAGACAAAAGTATGGAGTCATACAAAGGAAACCCTCCTATATCAAAGACAGCTATCTTGTGGCTCTCAATCTTAGTGCAGAAACGTTGCCAAGTTTCCTTCAACACTTCAAAACCGATGACGTAATCAACAAGTTGAACGGCGATCACAGGAAGGAGAAGCTGCTGGCTGTCTTTGTTACGAGAAAGGATCTGGATGTCTTTCTGGCCGCGCGTGACAGCAACCTGAATCAGATACTGAATGGTCTGGCTGTGTAAAGAGATGGATGGTTTGTTCATCATCATCATCATCATATATATCATACTGTGTATATTAAGTGTACTTTTACAATGCTCCATATCGACAGAGCATTAGTTTATCTGAAGTATCACTTAAATTGACGTTTATCTACTTTGACTTATAGCTAATCAAATGTTATTCATTTCTGTTTCAAAGTTATAATTATCAGCAATATAGAAGCCACCAATGTTTGGTATACTGCTAAACACCTCCCTGAAATGACGCTGGAGATGCTAGCATTTCGCTTTTATACAAACTCGTTCTAACAGCAGTACCACCCTATTTAAGCCTTGGCAATTGCCTTCTTGATAGCATAGCTTCTCTGCTTTTTCAAAACCATAACCTGGAATCTCTCAAAGTCTGTCAACAATGATCTTCTTTCTCTCTGAGCAATCTTCTTGGCCCATGAGGTCTTTGACCACTTGGCTTCGATATCGCTGGCAGTCCATCTTTTGGTAACAGTGGAAGTTCTGGCTCCTCTTGTAAGACCCTCCAACACCAATGGGGTGAGCACAATCTTACCTAGGGCAATAGCCTGTCTCTGGACGTTTGGACCATCAACCAAAACCTAGATTGATAGTGTTAGTATTCTGATTACCTTCCTTCGTTGTTTGTAAGGGCTGGACACGGTGAGTCCAGCATTCTTGCTCTAAGCGATACATACTCTCTTCTGATCAATGAGTTCAACAATGACAGCCAACTTGTTGTTCACAAGTGCTATTCTTCCAACCTGGACAAGTCTCCACTTGGATGTCTTAACAGATGATGCTTCGGACGACATTTCTATATGGAATATTTCAGCGCTAGAGAGCTTCGAAACAATACTTTTAAGGTCGTTCAAGCTGAATATTTCGTCCTGTTAAACAAGCATTTCGACATTTCCTACCATACTAACCAAAAGAGCTTGAAAAAAAAAATTTATCAAAATTTTCCTCTGCTTGAGAGTTCTAGGGTTACCCGGCCATGAACAGCCTGCTGAACACCCAGCTCGGCAGTGTCGGTGCAAGGAGTCTGTCCCAATCCGGCAACTTCGCGCAGTCACGTGGGGGAAGGGGAAGGGAGGGAATAAAGGGGGGCAGCACACCCTCGCTGGGAGCACGTGACTCGGGGGGGGGGGAAAAGGGAGGGGGAGGAGTTGTTCCTTGTTCCTCTCTTTTGTGTACCTGGGAGCCATCGATTTCTTTCCTGTGTCTCTCAAAACATATTTCCAGTAAAGCACGTGTTTTCTAAGATGAGCTAACAAGGCTAGGAGGGGGGGTGTTTGGGAAAGGCACATAAGAGCCGTCAAGGTGCTCAACTACAGGTAAGTGCGAAATTGAAACTGAGGTAGCAGACATGGTGGACACGCAGCCTGTTGAGATCTGGGAAAACAAATGATGATTTATAATTTGCGTTCTAGAAATGGAACGTCCCGAAACATGCCTAGTTTCGACGTGGGACGTCCATATACTATGCGACAACCATTATAGACTGAGCAGCAGCCGAGGACAGCGGCGCAATTGGTTACCCAGAGACGCTGTTGTGTGCAACTATGGTACCTGCGCGGGCCTTGCAAGCAGAACACTAACACAGCCAGGCTCCGTTGGATAAGTGACCCTGACCTACGGAATCAGCAGTTTTTTGGGTGGGTATGTTTCGAAGTACAGGCGGCCAATATAATATAACGATGTAATCCGTGTAGAGTGAGCAAGACTAGTAAGTAATTTTCGGGTTGAAGAAAAAAATATTTCTACAGGGAGAAAGAGAGCTGTTGTTAGGTATACGCGGGCTGTACCAAACAACGAGACGCACTCTTAAACGCTGGTTCTCGCGCAGCATGTCCAGGGCAGCACAGGTAGAGCAGGAAAACGAGTCGCAGTTCAACCTGCTGGCCAACAAGCTCTCATCGTTCCGACACGTTGCCAATGATATCAACACATACGCCCAGGAAGACTCAACAGCAATGAGCCAAATCAGCGGCACGCTGAGCTCTCTGGCTGAAGGGGTGAAAACGACGTCGAGCAAGCTCACGAGAGTCGTGAACAGCAATCCACATATGACGAGAATGGTGTTGGTCGGTCTGCTCGGCTTCTTCGTTATCTACTCGCTGATTAGACTCATATAGTATGGTTTAGTGCGATGTTTATTTATGTTAGTCTCAGCTGGCCAGTCTGACTGGCTTGCCCTCAATGTCTTCCGCCCGCAACATCCTGTCCTAGTTTGTAGTTCCCGATTGCATCGCCCCATCTAACCTTGGACCTGTTGATTGGCAGCTGTCTTCTCAAGTTCTTGAACAACTGCTCGTTGAGATGAGAGAACTTTGTCAGCACCAGCAGCTCGAAATCGTTTTCAATCTTCTCGATCGTCTTTATAACCTGGTCTAATGCGATAGATGTCTCGTTCACTTTCTTACCGGACTTCAGTACAACGTTTCCATCCTCGTAGTAATGAATCTTGACCTCGATTTCCCCTGAAAGCTGCCGCGACTCGGTGTTGTAAGTGTACACAGACTGCCACTTGCCATTGTAGAAGTTGGAGTCGTTGAGATTCTCGTCCACAATGATCAGGTGAACAAGAGCCGCATCAGAAGAGTCGCTAACAACTAGGGACTTGTAGAACGTGGGGTAGTGTAGCGACGCGTAAGCTTCCAACTCGTTACCTAGTTTCACCGCCTCTGAAGAGGAAAGTTCGGCAGAGTCGGCACTCTCAATGTCGATCACCTTGAGAGCCTCAAAGTCATAATCAAACTTAACACCCAACTTCGGGTCGTAGAACTTCAGTCCCCTCTGATTGAACTGTGAGATTAGCCCAAACTCGTCGTCCGAGATCTTCACCAGCTTGAAGTCCTTTTTCAGGTGAAACTGCTTGAGGTTGTCAGCTATTATTATTCTGGAGTCCTCGTTGTTGAGAATCGTTTTAATATCGTTGATCAAATTCACGTTGTTTCCAGGAGGAGCGTCACCAATCATCGACGAGATGATCTCTTGTAGTGACTGCGACATGATTTGTCAATTGCAGATGTGATTCCAGAAGAGGTATTTGGCCCTATATCTCGTTTGTGTTCAAAAGACAGGCTGGTGTTCTATATGTTTTGGACTCAGTACTCCATAATAAATATATAGTTGATAGAAAAAGTTACACACCAACTTTTTGCTCACCCATTTCTGTTCTCTTCTCGTGTAAAAAGATGCAGTAAGCAGGCAGATGCAGTAAGCACAAAATATATGGAGAAGACTCGTAAACTTGAGAGTTTTTATTAAGGGCGTCGCGTCGATCGGCCAATAAGGGGGTCGACAGCAAAAACGCTTCAAGCTCAGCCAACCATCTCCCTCAAACTGCCGCTGCGTTATCGCCTGGTTCCCATCATTTTTTGTGCCCTTTTTGTGTTTCTGGTGGTTTGAAGGTGCTTGTGGATTACATAATCAGGAAATGCTTATATGCAATTAAGGCCACACATTAATATATATATATATATGCAGGTCCCCCCCCCCCCGGCACTTCAAAAAGGTCGGGACATCTCTACACCCAACGTTCGAAGGATTGAGCCCAACTAGCTGGCTTAGGAGACAAGTTCTGAAGTCTGAATGAATCGTATATGGTAGCATACATATCGATGCCAGATTATCGTGTTCGGGGAGTGGATGAGTTGTGTTATTCGTGGTGGTGGCTTTTCTGATATATGAAAAGGGTAGGATTTTTTCAAAAAATATAGATCCTTAAATATCTAGCGTCTAAAGGGCTAAGTAAAAAAAAGAGAGAAGAAAGACAGGGTAGGATCTGGACAGTCAGTACTGCTGGTGCAGAACAATGAGCCAATTGATTCTTCTTCTTCTTCCTTGCGAGCTCCAACAAGAAACTTTCAAGCATGTGGAGGCCCGGAAGCTTGTACATTTTCTAGGGCATCCAAGACTGAGAACAGCTGCTATGGAGGCCATTAAGGACGGGATTTGCTTGGTCCCTAGCCAGATACAACGACCAGAAGGCACACCAAGCGGCAATTCGATAATGGTTCCATCACAGGAGTGTAGTTTACTCAAAAAGTACCTAGTAACTACAAAGAGCAGGCTGCAATGTGTAAATCTGCTGTGGAAGTTGGATTTTGAAGAGGTTCAATACTTTCTCAATAACACCAAACAGATTAGGATCAGCAGCTCCTATCTGGAGGAGTTCAGCAGGTTCGCGAATGGCATGTACTTGAGTAAGATCACGTCGCTGAAAGGTCTGATGTTATGTTTTGGACTGTCCAAGCTCAATACTAGTGCAGACACACTGAGTAAATTAACGAGACTGACAGAGGTTGATATCTGCGCAAGCTCTACAATGTACCACTCTAGGGAGTACGACAGGATACTCCAGAGCGTTATCAAGGTCAACCCGCACATTCAGACGGTTAATCTTCGCATTGATACGCTAGTGTCAGGTCCAATGCCTTTGTGTCTAAGCACAGTTACAGGCCTGAAGATAAGGAAGAGAATAAGCCTGAGCCTGAGGAACGAGGCCAGCATGGGATGCGGGATGTCTGGCTACGATGTTCTCTTCCGCAGCGTGCGATCGGTGGTAGAGCTCGTAGGGTTTTCTGACATCTATGAGCTGGATCTGACGATGAAAAATGAAATCAGTGCTGTGGACTCGGATATGAGCTGGATCAAGACAATGAAGCATCTACGGAACCTGAGTCTCAAGATAGTGGGTGAGAGTGTGTCGTCTGCGGAGTACATTTTCGGGTTGGAGAATGACAGACTGAGCCAGTTGAACGTGACAGGCGCACTTTTCAGCGAGCAGCAGCAGCCGTACAAGGGGTTTAGTACTCTGCGCAGCCTGAAGACGCTAACGTTCTCAAACTGTGTGTTTCAAGAGGGCACAGAGAAGTTGTTCAGATATGGACTACCAAAGCACCTGGACAGCCTGTCTATGACGAGCTGTAGTGTGCGATGGGTGGGGGTGCAGTTTGCTGGGAACGTTGCTAGCATTTCTGTCGTCAGCTCCAAGGTTGTGAGATTCTCTCCACAGATAGCACACTCGTTCACAGTCACACCTCTGTTGTCGGACTACGTTAAGATATACCACCTGGAGCGTATTTTCAAGCCAACCCTAGCCAAGACTGCAGTGTAATAAGAAAATATGGCGTCGCTATGTGCCACAAAATGGCGATATAATAGTAGCGGCAGTAATAAGTAAGTTTTACTCGATGGTTTGGCAGATTTGAGAGACTGGAATGACAGAATAGGTAACTGAATATGTGTCATACAACTTAAACAAGACTCTCTTGTTCGTGAATTTTCACTCACATAACGTGACAATGCACAGTGGTGGCCAAATAATTCTGAGCTTTCTTCTCAGACATGTAATGCAGTGAGTGCAAAGAGAAAAAAAAAGCGAGAGTCGTTGGTAGCGGACGGGAGGACGGTTGCAGGCGGTACCCGAGAGAAAACGGCAGCGCTGGTTTTGGCTGCAACATGTGAGAGCAGACGTAGAAACGCTGTCTAGTATCCGGCCTATAACCCTCCTCTTCCCGAGGTTAGCGGATCCCATTAGTTTTTTGGTATAGGCCAAAATAAGCCCATGTGGCCAGAAGCGGGAATGTGCGTGCCCACGCCAATGCTATGCATGATTACACAATAAACCCTAGATAAGACGGTGCGAGGGTGGGTCAACATGAGTTGTTAGCTAGTAATGTATGGCTTGACACACAGACAATAGCATTTTTGAAAGGCTAGCAGGTGAGTGTGATATCACGAGATACGGAGATCCCAGCCATGGCGAAGAGGAGGTAGCTAGTTAGCCAGCGACGCAGCATGTGGACGCCCCTGGTGGCGGTGCTGCCACACTCGGGGAACTCGGCTGCCCCTCCCTGTCCCTGCCTCAGACATGCACCTCCACTATCAATCAGCGTATCTACATATATGTTCGTAAAACTCTATCATGGCTATTCCATCTTCCATCCTTATCAACAAAAAACGTGCCGCACACGTACTTATGCCTGCCAAAACTCAACTTTCCTTCTCTGGCCAGCTGGAAAAAGCAGGTGGAACAATCCGACACTGTACGACTGATTGTTTCATGCATTGTTGCATGTCGGCTAATTGGGAAACTGGTTGTGGCAGCGTCGTCCAATAAGTGGACACCCTTATTGTTGTCCCTACTGGCGATCCCGTGTGTTATTATAACCTGCTATTTGAGGGGTGGATATCTGGCAGATATATATCTCACGTCAGCAGCCATTATGGAGAGTATCACAGGCTCCTACCGTCACAGCTACTGTTGCTCCCCCTCTGCTACTGATCAATTGCCAAGCGTTGCTACAAGTCGTCTTGCCGACACTGAGCAGGCACCTTGAACTTTGCTGCGGCCAGTGTCTTCTTCTTTGCTCTCAATTACCGTTTGACTCGCTGCGCCTGCCCTAGTCTCAGCTCAACCCCATTCCTCCTCTTATCCGTCATAGACATATGGATTTGAACCTGCACCAACAGCACCCAATGTTTCACCACCACAACGCTGCTGCTGACACTGACGTCTCGGGCCTCAACTTTGCTGACTCCTTCATCGCCACAGACCTCGTGGAAGACGGCTCCCCCTACGAAACTATGTTCAGGACGGCGGACATTGACTCTCTGGCTATCACCTCCGTTGCCACCCCGGACAGCGCTTACCACTACAATGAGGCTAGCAGCAGCAGTAGCAGCAACACCGCTACCGTCCCGTACCCCCCAGCGCTCGCGACCACCCATTTTGCAAAGCCACAGCTGTCGGAAGCCACAAGACTCCTCCTCGAGTCGCCGCTCTCATCCTCCTCATCCTCCTCGGTCTTTGACATTGCCAACTACTCCCCGCTTCTTTCGTCAGAGTTCTCGGCCACGGAACAATTCGACTCTCTCGTTCCTTCGCTGGATGACTTTAGATTTGCCTCTTCTCACGAGCCCAAGCCGGTCTTCAACACTGACAGTTTCTACAGCTATGCGGACTACGACAGTGTTCGAACCATAAACACAGTCGAGCTGACAAAGCCACTCACTGCCTACAGCTCTGGTTCCAAGTCGCCTGTCCTGAAATCCCAGGGCATCTCGGATAACGCATTCTCTACAACTGGGGCTTCTTCAAGCACTTCTCTCTCACAGTTATCGATGGTGACAGATCCAACGTCTCTTCTCTCAGGAACATCAGCGCTGGCAGCCGATCAGTCTCTGGGAGACGCTTTCCGCGATGTCGGGTCACCTGTGGACTTGTCCCCTTCCAGCTCTGCAGATATGGGCGACAGACACGAGCCGCACAAGTCTAAGGATAAGTACAAGAAGATAAGCGATTCTCGCCTGTCACTTTCACAGCTGTCCCTCGTGCTGAATCTGCAAGATGATATCCAGGAGACTGCCAAGCGGGAGAAGGAGATCCTCAACATTCTACGTACGGACCTCAACTTCCCGCTGGGGGAGAAGACCTGGATCCGCGATACTCCTGCAGAGGAACGCCAGGTTCTTATCAACAAGTTACACAAACTTGTAGAAACGACCCATCACTACGGTTACTCTAAAGAGACCCTTTCCATCGTTGTGCGCCGTGCCAGCTACTACCTTATGCAGGGGCGTCTGAGAAGAGAACGCAGACTCGAGAAGAAAAAGAGCGGCGCTCTTCCTTGGAAAAGAAAGAACTCTGTATCTTTACAGTGACAGTCGCGTAGATTTCCAGTTTCTTTTATCTGGGGTGTGTTGTGTTGGCACTCCGGCGACCTACTTTACGGGAGGTCAAGTTTACGATTTAGCCTGCCTCGCTACTGCTAGGCAGATTTATAGCAGCGATAGCTCTTCCCTACAGGAGTCCCAGCTTGTAGTGTGTATAATTTGGGCATTCAATAAGAACATTTATTGCCTGTTTTTTTTGGCATGAAGAGATAGCATGTAGAGCTAACTAAGAACTTTCATTTGCGTATGCAGCGCAGCGCCAGCGTTAGCGCCCCTGATTACAAACTATCCCCAGAATCACAGCCGTACAGCTGCACTGCACTGCCATCAACTTGTCTCGGCCCGAGATAAGCTCTATTTGTTTGTTATCTTATCTTGAAGGCACGGGAGGCAGCTGGGTTGCAACGTAGCTAGCCAGTAGTCCCGTGGAGGTGCGGCAGACACTGCTGGCAGAGCTGCAACCAACCGCCTACAAACGCCTGTTCCGAGACCTGGTCGCGGCTTTTCTTCCCAGCGTTCGGTGGGGTCTGAGCAGGGCCGGTCCGGTTCGTTCCGTTCGACCTGCTGTGAGAGTTAGTCCCGCGTCCTAGGCACACCTAAATACAGGCGCCCGCATTTGCATGGCTGAGCACGGAACGCCCTGTTGGGAGGGAACAACAGTGCACCTCACACCACGCTACAAAGCCCCGCGAACTAATGGCCAGCCGGCTGGGATCCGGAGGGAGTGGGGACAGACAGACTGGGCTGGAAGGCACGGGTCGCCCAGGGCCTAGACCCCACAGGCTCACAGGGAAACAGAAGAGAGTGGGCACCCTCCAGAAGTAACACAATATGTAGTCGTCAAAGCCCACCTGCCACTGCGATACGACGCTCACAGCCAGCAGACCGTGGTCCTGGAGTCCAGAACCCCCTTCCCAGTCTATCGCGGAGCCACCACCCCCCCAGTATGCACAAGGCGGTCATCATCTCCATAACCGGCTCACATTGGTTCTCAGTCCACCATCAACTGAGTTCTTGCCATAGTTTATGGCATGATTGTACCCTGGTTGCTCTCAAATCACAGCCGAATCGGTTCCAGAAGCCCCCACAAGCGTCTGCATACAATAGTGCATTGTCTAATTCCGCTGGAAGTCTAGGATCTCGCCAGGGGGACCTGTCACAGCAAGATGGGGTCTAGACAAGGGAATCTGTAATTGCTTCCTGGGTCTTTAACATCATAACAAGCTCAGACTGTCTGTGTTAGCCCAGGCTCTGTTAGACCTCAGCGGTTGGCTAAAGCTGCTTTATGTGTATCGAAGCTCCACATTTTGGTCCTCACAACTCGACTACAGAGTATACGAATCAATTACAGTACATGCAGGCAGACAATTACTCATGCTGCACCCGGTGAATTCCTTTTAAAACCCAACAATAAAAATATTCACAATTCTTACCATATTGCATAAAGTTGCTTCCTAAAAGCGCAATATGTTTATAAGTACGATTTGCTACCTCAAAACCAAACTGTATATAATAAGTAGTCAAAAAGAGCAAGTAATCTCTGTATAGCTAGCGTCAATGTATACGCTGTTGAAATAAACCTACAGTAGAGTCTGCCATGAACTCCCCGTACGCCGTGGTTGAGACTTTATCTGCGCCTGACGGGCACGGCCCCTCTTCACGGCCAGCTATAAGCCGACATACGATACCCACGCTTGAAATGCCCCCGCACTTGAACCTCTCTGATGTCCGGGCACGCGATACGATGTCTCCCGCATTTCCCCCTTCTTCGGCCACGACGTCGCCTCTGCCGTCACCCAAGTCTTTAGATAATGTCTGGATCTCCAACAACATGTTCCCTCAAAAAGAAGGGCCTCACAATCACTCCAAGTACATAGAAGTCTGCGAACATGCAAACTCGTCTCTGGACCCTCTTATGAGAGATGCGCGTTCTATCTGTGCTATTTCCAAACAAGGACTGCTGCCTGGTTTTGAATCGGGCCGTCTTAAAAACACGATACAGTCACCAGCAAGCGAGGAACCACCGTCAGTTGGGCTTGAGTATGCTGAGGACGTTCGCAAAGCCGTGACCCCTTCCACGCAGCATCCACTTGGCGAGTTCAATTTCACTCGAGACGAGATTGCTAAGCTGATCAAAGAAATCCATGAAGCTCCTAGCAGAAACGCAGCAAATACCGAACAGCTGATAGATGGTTACTTCTCCAACCCGACTACTCACAAACATGACACGATGGTGAATGTCCTCAACCAGCTCGGTTCTGAGGCTACCAAGAACCTAAACCTTATGAAAATTATCCAATGGTACTGTTGCCAGTGCGGCAAGAGCTACGGTGATCTGGATCATTTTTCGGTAAAATCAGAACAGCTTCCACAGCTATTGGGTAAGGACATGGATACCTCGTGTCACCATGATGTTTCGCCCGAGGATTGGCAAGGTCTGACGAACCACTTGCTGAGCAAGGCTATTAGCAGATTCGACTGCGCGCGCTGTAATCACATGATGTGTCCCTATTGCATCAAAGCAAGATTAAGTGACCTCATTAGTAAGTGACTTATACAAGTTTCCAATGTTCCAAAACAGGCTGGTTTTATTCTCGCTGTCGCTGCAAGCTGGGAAAGTAACGCACGCTGTTCCCATATTTAATTGATGTTCCACAGTGGCTTGGTGTGCTGCTTGGAGCTTACCACACTAATAATTGAGGCTCATTACAGCTATCGCTATATATATATATATATATTATGTGGGGTGCCATTCTATACATCTGTGCACCAGGTCGAAAAACCACTATCCCTTCCTTTATAGATAGCACTGAGTCAAACAAAGAAAGAGCGAAAAAAAAAAACCACACAACTAGTTTTATGAGTATTCAAACTAATTCACCACTCACTCTTTGTAATGCCGGTCGTTATCACATAATGGTCAACTATAGCGAAGATGACGTGATTGATTTCCAGACTGAAGAGTCGTACGATGAGGAGTTCAACGAGGACCGACTAACTGATGAGGATTTCAATCTTCTTTGCGAGCGTCTTCCTGCCCTCAAGTCCAAGATTCAAAGCCAAGGGTACGATGTCGAGAAACCAAAGCTAAAGGAAATCCTATGGGCAAACTACTTTGAAATTGAGGATTCCTTCGCGGAGATCAAGAGAGATTATACTCGTAAGTATCTTTCTTCCATGAATATTTCTTCTTAAAAGAACAGGAAATTCTAATTTTGTTCTTTTGTTACCTATTTACTGCAGCCTCTTTGACTGTTCGACGACCGCTCTCCAAGCTCGAAATTCTCGCAAAAAGCAGGGCTCAGCAGCGGCTTGTGGGTCCATCTGGAAATAAGGCTGGTAACCGGCTTTCCGAGCTGCTTCTCAAGAGAAAGGGTCCAACGGGCCAAGACTCCTCGAATGGTTTGAAATCCCTTACCCCAGGGCAGAGTCATGTAGTCTCTACATCCCGGAAGCCTAGAAGAGGACTCACTAGAATAGCAGGACTTCGAAACAGGCAAACCGATACTGTTTTGGCGGACTCAAATCGGGAGATTAAAAATCCATCAGAAGGTGACTTTAGCAAGATCGATGGTAAGGTTGACCTACCTGTTGTGGCCGAGGCCTCTGACGTGACCAAAAGTCTGCCTTTCAGCCTGGTTCTGGATTTCAGGTATGAGCCTTCGACCATTCTGACCGATAAATCGTGCAACAAATTGACCAATACGCTGTTTGACCCCCAAGCGTGGGAACAATATAGCATTGAGCAAAGGAACAAGAGGAGGAAAATTAGAACTTCATTTTCAAATATTTTTGCAGCATTGACTAACAACTCTAATATAGCCAAAAAGACTGCCAGCAACTTCAAGAAACCAAGCCCTGATGAGAACGCAAAGAGAATAAACAGCCTCGCAAAAGATGTTGCCCAGGTTAAACTTGACCAAGGGACTAAGGTGGCTCACAAAAAGGTAACCACCAAACCCAAGAAACGAATCGATGTTGATCAGGAACTGACAAAAAAGAACGAGAAGCCAAGCTTATCCTTTGTTGTTATTGGCCATGTCGATTCAGGTAAGTCCACAATGATTGGAAGATTGCTCTACGATCTAAAAATCGTCGATTCCAAGACTCTTCATAGATTGACTAAGGAAAGTGAGGAAGCCGGCAAGGCATCTTTCTCACTAGCCTGGGTGATGGATCAAACACAGGAGGAGCGTAGTAGGGGTGTTACTATTGATATTTGTCAAACAGAATTTGAAACGACACATTCATGTTTTACCGTTATCGATTCTCCCGGTCATAAGGACTATGTTCCTCAGATGGTGAATGGTGTCTCTCAAGCGGACATTGCTGTTGCCATTATTGATGCTTCCTCATTTGAAAGTGGGTTCAACGTCGGAGGACAGACAAAAGAGCATTTGACTATTGCTAAAAGCATGGGTATTGACAAGTCTATCATTGTTATCAATAAAATGGATACCGTTGAATGGTCGGAGGATCGCTTCATTCAAATAAAGGAGCTCTTGGCCGAATTTTTGACTGAGGAGCTGAAATATCAAAGCCAGGATTTACTATTCATTCCGGCATCGGGGTACCTGGGGGCAAATATAGTGACACCATCAAAAGAGCTGAAATGGTACGGGGGGAAAACACTGATAGAACTACTAGAAGATGAAAACAAGGTGTTAAACCACCAGGTGGACAGAAACAAGTTTGTCATGACAATCAATGATATACAAGAAACCAACAAGGAAGACGGATGTATCATAACTGGAAGAATAAATGCTGGAATAATCCAGCCCGGGGAGTCTGTGATTATTTCACCCAGCCAGGAGACCGCTGTTGTAGACTCAATCTCAATCACTAGGTCAAAGGTTGGGTTTTCTGCGATCAAGAATGACTTACAGAACTTGGCTGTAGAAGGTGAGTTCGCATCTCTGAAAATCAGAAAGTTGACTAGCACAGAGGACATCAGAATTGGAGATTTTATCTCTCGGGCGGATAATCCGATTAACCCAGCAAATAAGTTCCAATGCAAACTCAGTCTATTCAATATCCATCGTCCATTACTAATTGGTGCTCCCTTTATTCTCTTCAGAGGCAATATTTCTGTTCCAGCAAGACTGAGTCATATCGAGTCTGTTGAGACTGGCAGTCATAAGAGCAAGAAAAAGAGGGCGCATCTAGTTTCGAATAACGTTGCTGTTGTGGAAATAGAGATTTTGGAAAGAAGTATTCCTTTTGTGACTATTGATGAAAGCCCAAAGCTGGGCAGAATTGTGATTAGAAAGGATGGAAGTACCATTGGTGCTGGGACTGTGCTGAAATGTCTGGAATGAGATTATGGATTGAATTTATAATGTTACAGTATATAATCGATGATGAGAAGCAATACCCCTAGGATGATAATAAGAAAGCTCAGTCTCCCGGGACTCTTGGCTCGTTTATTTGCCTTGACAAGCTGGGCATTTCCCATCTTGAGGTTTCCTAAGATATCATCTTGGTGGTTTTCCAGCGTGGCTATGGAACTATTTTGGAGTTGAAGATGTAAGCTTATATCATTGATAACAGAGGCAATGTCGACCATCGATTGTTCTATTTCTGTCACCGACGATAGATGTTCACCTTTCATCTCCAATAACAAAGAGGTGTTCTCTTTCTCCAGTATCTGTATCTGCGAGGCGTCCAGATTGCCTGTGAGAGTATTGTAAGACTGTGAAGGTTCAGCACTTTGATCGGCGGGATCATAGGCCACTCGGCTGAATGGCGATTGAGATTTGTAGCCGTAACTGTTTGATGTGTTCAAGGATGACTTGCTCAGCTCAGTTTTGCGCTCCATTCTCTTGGTACTGATAGCTAAAAATGTTTTAGAAACCCTGGTGAGCATCAATCCAAGAGCTTTGATGATGTTTGACCGGATCTCCACAATCGAGGAATCTAGGATCGATGCATATTGTCCATAGTCTCCCATTGTGAGTACATTTCTTCCCAGGGATTCTAGGGATAAACCGTTTTCCAGTTGTTTGTTCAGAGAGTCGCCATAATTCTTCAAGTGGGAAAGCTGTCTACCTATCATGCTGAGCTGTAGCTTGAAGTTGGAGTCGATCTTATCTTTGTCATACTCAGATAGTCGTTTGGAACTCGATAACAAATAGTCCGCTTGTATATCATTGATGAACCCATCCAGTTCGCGTATCAGTTTGTAGAGCTTTACAGAATCGTTCATAAATGTGTTATTTGAACTCAGCTTTGATAAACCAGTTTCCTTTGTTTCAGTGCTCTTTGATTCCTGATGGTCCTGTCGCTTTTGTGACGCACCACCGCTGCGTTCACAGATGGCCACGCATTTCTGGAAAAACGGCGTCAGATCAGACATCTGAACTTGGTTCGAGTGAGCACTTCTTGGCTTTCGTTTTGCTAGTAAATGATAATCACAGATGAAGACTCCATCCACTGAAAGGCTTCCTCTTAGTTTCAAGCAAAGATACATACATTAGCAAAAAAACAACAGAAGACCACTCACCCGTACACCACAGGGTTTTCCTTGTAAGAGCCTTAGCAATCAATTACCTAAGATTGGATGGAATTGGGAGTTGCGACCTAGGTGCCTGTCTTTTAGATGGATGTAGCAAATACACCGAATTGAGTGGATTCTTCCCTTTATTTGCTATAGAGGAGCTCTCCACAACGCACCCTCTTTCAACTGACCAATCCCTTTTCCTTAAAAGAACAAAAAAAAGTACAAACCATTCGACTAACTAGAGGCAGAGAACATATATAATGAACACGCTAGTATCAGACAATGCTCTACAGTCAAATTTGCACTCAATAACACGGTGCGCACTGAATAGGCCGTCTGGGCCAATCAGCTTTGTCAACGCAGACAGCTTTATCATAGCGTTTGTTTAACCAAGTTTGCTGACATAATCACCGAGCTAATCGGAGGTCTTTGGACCTCGATAATTTCTTATCAGGGTCTGCAGAGTGTATTTTCATTGATTACGTCATCCTTTTCCTGTGTCATCCGTGGCACTGAGTGTTTACCACTCTAAAACAGAGCGAGCGCATACCAGCGTGTCTCTTTTAATGCACTACCTTGCTGAGTATGTCCTTGTAACCTGATTCGGTGCTACAAGGTAGCGTTGAATATGTTTCAATCTGCAAATAGTTAGCACAGTCACCTTCAACGAAACTAGGGAGGAGAGGATGAGGCAAAAAAACAGAAACAAATGTACTTGTTTGATAGCTTGGCCACCTTACACAGCAACAGGCCAGGTTCCAGCTGTGGCAACCAGATACCTCCCTTTAGTTACACAGCAAGAGGGTAGGTAGGTAGGTAGCCAGAGAAACTAACAAACTAATAAATGATTTGCGTGCAATAACCAGTATTAGGTAAGCAGCCGCTTCCAGCTTTAAACATTTCTCTCCTATGTGGCCTTCAAACACATGAAATCAAAAAGCGAAGCCAACAAATGTGTAAACGGAAAAAGGTTAATCATTATCAATGATTTGTGCGAAGATTTATGCTTTGTAAGGCATTGCAACCTTAACTGACACACACAGCCCTTCAGAGAATCCCGAGGCACACGCAGGCATGGATCACTTCGACCACGATGAAAACGTGTGGGGCGATACTCCAACAACAGGGGGGGTTAATCCTGCGGTGAGCGTTCTGTTTGATGCTGACGATAACCCGTACTCCTCTCAGTTTGATAGCGAACCGGACAAGGATCAAAAGGAGCAAACCCACAACGAAGGCGCACTTGAAGAGGTGGATCTACGTTCTAACAGTGATCTTCCGCTGCCAAATGATGACCCAATCTTGAACGAACTAAAAGAGACCATGAACTCCATAACCATAACGAGTCCTGTTGTTTCGGAAAGTCATTCTCCAGATGAGCACAGAGTGACTCAATTAGATAACGGGGAGGCGGAGAAACAGCTGGAACAGATCAATCAGAAGAAAAAAGAACTGCTGTCAACGCTAACTGATGGTGATGCTCACGACTCGTTGTTATCTCACAACTTCACCATTTCAGACACTCCCATAAACTCCGATCATCTGTTTGTTTCTCAAAGTGACTTAGTAGAAGATGGACTACTGTCAAATGTCCTCAGCTTCGCCGGCGATACCAATGAGAGTAGCTCGCCCAAGAAAGCAGCACCTTCGCATTCAACTGGAGATATCACGTCCCCCAATAAAAAAACAAGAGTTCTTAGGCCTCGACGCACCCCTAAACCAGTCCCCAAGATGTCGAATTCTTCTGGAGATGATATACTAGATCTGTTGTCATCGCACGTCCAGGAGCAGCGCAAACCAGAACCGAGTATTGGATTGGATTCTTCCACGAAGCAATCAATACTTCGATCTGTAGATGCCCCATTGTTCCAATTGAAACCCAACGACAAGATCACGGTGACCACACACCCCCAATCCAAGAAGGAAGACAAGCCAGATCCTTTCAAATATGATAAAGAGCCGTTAGAAAAGCTCGATATCACGGTGGGGGACCCCATCAAAGTTGGAGAGTTGACTAATGCTCATACAGTGTATACCATCAAGACAAAGTGCAGTTCAAAGTTGCTAAAAAATGAAGAAACCATTGTCACGAGACGTTATCGTGACTTTCTTTGGATCTATAATCAGCTGCTGAATAACCATCCAGGAAGAATTATACCACCACCTCCCGAGAAGCAGGTATATGGAAGATTCGACGAGAAATTCATTGAAAACAGACGCCTGGCACTGGAGAGAATGTTGACTAAGATTTCTAAAATACCAGATCTTCAGAAGGATTACGATTTCATTCTTTTTTTGCAAAGCGAGAGCTTCTCGGAGCAATCTAAAGAGAGAGAGTTCATTCACTACCACGGAGATGCAAGGGTAGCAGACGACAACACATCAGTCACCGGAGAAGGTACAGGGAACGACTTCTCTGCATCTTCCATTATAAACTCTGCTGCAGGGAGTTCTGGAAACGGAGGTTTCTTAAGTTCTTTGATTGGTTTGAGTATACCGAAATACGTGGAGGCTGACCAGTTTATTCTTGATAAACAGGTTTATGTTGAGAATCTAGACCTGCAGCTGCGCTCCTTATCAAAGACGCTTGATTTCATACTGGAAAAACGGGAAGAAGTGATTGCATCTTTGAATGAACTGATAATAGTAATACAGCAGCTGACAGAACTAGAAATCAACGGCGATCTGAATGATCTTTTTGTCAACTTTGAGGAGTTACAAACAAAAGTGAAGGAACTTCTGGAGAGAACGAACATGCAGCAGATCCTCACCCTAGGGTCGACCATTGATGAATACACTCGTATCATAGGCTCCATCAGAAACTGTTTTGAGACAAGATTTAGACTTTGCAATAATATCGTTGCTTTGCAGAGCCAGCATTCCAAGAAGCAGAAGAACCTGATAAAGTTCAAAGCCAAGAATCACAATCAGTTCGACAAGATTCAGAAGTATGAGGATGAACTCAGTAGCCTGGAGAATGTTATCAATAGACAGGAAGAGTTCAAAATTGAGCTGAATAAAAATTTCAAGAAAGACCTAGAAACTTTTGAGCTTGATAAGGTGGATGAGTTCAAGAGTATGATTGAAATTTACTGGGAGGGCTTGATTGAGACCCAAAAAGAGCTAATTGAACTATGGGAAAGCTTTTACGATAACTGCAAGTTCGAATAGTCGGTTGTTTTCAGCAACTGACGTTCATTAGGATGCATATGACAAGTATAATTGTGTAAGGAATATAGTTTAAATGACTAATATCTCGGAATATAGTTAGGCCAGGAGAACTTCCCAGCCCCAGTCTTTCATAACGGTTCCCCAATGGGTCCAGCTTTTCAGTGGACTTTCATCGTCCAGTTCAGCTCCAGAATCTTCACCATTTACAGCCTCACTGATTTTTTTGCTCAAATGAGCAAAATTATCAGCATCAGTCTCATTCGAAGAAGCATTGTCTCGAGTCGATTCTTGGGCCTTTTTGCCTCTGACTAGGTCTTTTCGAGACCAGACCTCCTTGACAACTTCTAGAGCACGATCTATGTTGCCAATCCACATTTTTGAGCTCAAAAGATCCCATCTTTGCCTGACCCATTCTCTTTCTTCACCTTTTCTTGCTTCGCAGGATGCTATCAAGAGAGGAAAAATGTGAGTGACACAGGTTCTTGAAGAGGTAGGAATGGAAGCAAGGAGCATCAGGATGTTCTCCGATAAACTGTGAGAAGACTTGGACGGAATCTCTGGAACGGCTTGGTGAAGAAAGAGAAGCGTGGCATACCGGTAAGCTTCAGCCGTTGCGATAGCTGAAGCCAAATCAAACAGAGGATCTTCGATTTGAAGTCCTTTGAAGGTTGGAGGAGACCAACTTTCAAGCTCCTGCTTCAGATCAACGGCCTTGGATACAATGGTTAGGGAGTTCTTTGATTCTTTTCTCACTTTAGAGATCAAAGTTGCAACACTTCCGATAATAGGAAATAGTTTCTGACCTACCCCGAGTAGAGGGTCGATTTCGTCCTGCGAGCCGAGATTGAAGCTGCGGAACTTTTCAATTATTGAGAATGACTCATTGATCCTTCTCTTCTTTGTCTTGAAAGTCGCAGATTCAGAGTCTGTATTAGCACCAGAATTAGAGGCAGAATCACCATTACATTCATGTAGCCGTTCAGTTACCTCCAACTCATCGTCGCCATCACTGGTCATTCTTGCCAGTACATCGAAGTATACCCATGCATTGAATAGGAATCGCAGCTCCTTCGGTAAGACTATCTTACTGTTCATGCTCACGGCTGTGGTAGAGCTAGAGACAGAATTAGTTCTGGAAAGCGAAATGGAGTGACAACTTTCAGTTTCATCGTCAGAGGACAGTCCGATGTGATTTCCAGTCTGTCCACTTTGAAGGTTATTGAGAACTTGAAGAATCATTGTTCTTGCTCCCTTTAGGTGCGCAATTCCCGTTGAAACGTGTCGATCCCAGGCCTCCCCCATAGCCAGGGCCAGGCATGTTGCAAGAGCAACATCAGGTGGGATAGATTTGTCGCTCAAACCATGAACCAGTTCCATGATAGCGCTCTTCATATGATTCATTCCCTGAGACCGAAGGTTTGTATCCCCTCTGGCAACATGGAAACATGTCATAGCACTAATGGCATTCAACATAACAGGATACTGTTTCGACAATGGTAGCATGAAAGTCCTCCACGGGTTTTCTGTAGGGCCATTCTTGACAGACATGATTCCGCATGTGTATCTGTCAAAGGCACTCAACATCTTCAGCTTCTGATCGTTTAATTCAATAGACTTTGGGATGGAAACAGTGAAGGGGGAATCAGAATGTGAGATGGAAGCCATTCTATCTGAGGGAGAGAGACCTTGCGGGGATGCACGATCAGAGAGCAGATTAAAGGGCACAATCGCGTGACTGAAGCCTTCTCTGTTTGCTTGTCGGTCATGCGTTTCGTCAGATCGAGGACTTGAACCTCGATTAGGCGAGCTTGAGACTACCTCCAGATTAACGGGGCTTGTAATGTCACCATTCTCAAAGTTGGTAAAAGCACTGATGAGGCTCGAAAACGATGGCGAAACTATACCATGCTGGTTTTGAGGAGAGAAGGCAGCATTCACTAGAGAGGAGCCAGCATGGTCCGTTAGTGGAGAATGAGCGACGACGGGCGATGGTAGCCTTATATGAAGGTTGCTCAAAGTTTGGAGGTGCTCCAAACTGGTATCATCATGTGCTAGTCTAGCTAGCAACATGGATGAGTCCAGCTTTCCATCTGCGTTGACAGATTTGTTCAATAGATCGTACACAGCTCCTGCTTGGGCCATCGTGAGAGGTGAGCGGGGAACAGGATGACCTTCTTTTCCGGAATAGGGGGATTTGATTTGTTTGGAGAACATATCAGAATGAGAATTCTGTTCTTGATGTAAAAGGCGACTGGGCTGTATAAACATATCGGAAGGTGAATGAGGGAAGGACGGCGAGAATCCAGAACTTGGTGCAAATGGTGACTTCGGAGAAGAATCGCTCATAGAGTGCACAAAAAGTCCTTTGGACTCTTCGTCCAGGGTAGTTTCTCCGGAGCGATTTGTACTCCTGCGTTGACCACTCGGCTTCGTGAGATCACCAGAATCCGATGCAGTTGAAGGTGTCGAGCTAGGAAATGTTGTCGACGGGCTATCCGAGTTCTCTCTTCTAAACTGGTTGTCCATATGCTCAGCTGTACTGCTCTGCTGCTGGAGACGCCGTCTACCAAATGAACTAGCTAGTCCGCTCAAAGTGGATGCAATTTCAGAAGCAAGGTCGGGAGGCTTCCCACTTGCAACCAGGGCATTCGCAATAGCTATCTCGTGGCTTGATTTACCTGTCACAGATAAAGTGGCAGCCTCAAGTGCCCTCTGCACCATCGTTGAGGGAGACAGGCCCTGCTCCACCTGTTCTTGAATGACTGTTTTGGCCGGGGTGGGCTTCTTAGACGGCTGGTTCCCCGGGGAGACTGAACGTCGTTTTCGCTTGTTTTGTTCCTTCGGGCCAGTGTTCTCATGATCTTGTGATGGTCCTCTACCCATTTGGTGTCCAGGCCCCACCTGGGAAAAGTCTTTCCACTTGAAGTTCATTGAATAGCCTCCACAGACAATGTTTTTGCGGATACAGTTGAAACAGTAAGGCTTTTCTTCACCACACTTCAGACGTTTCTTCTTACATGTGGCACACCCGCTACGAGACTTCTTCTTCTTTGCCGGTTTCTGATCCTCGTTACTCGGTCCATCGGCAGTTAAAACGCTGGAAGTATTCTCAGCTTTCACCTGAGCCAATGCTGGTGCACAACCTGACTTCTGCTCTTGATTATGCAACACTTCGATCTGAGTCATAGTAATTAAATCTCACTATGGACCCGTTGAGTCAAATGGTCAGAAAGAACTAAGATCCATTCACTTTATGTATAGGGAAACTTTGTAAGAAATGCAAAACTGTTCTTACTTCAACAAAGTACAAAAAGCCTAAAGGTTTCTTTCTTCCTTCGATCAGTTGTACCCTGAGCACAACAAATCTCCCTGTGTGTCGCACAGACCCACACACACTACGTTCCTGGTTACAAGGTCAGCTGTCCCAGTTGGTACCGTTGAGTATAAGGATGACAAGTCAGTCTCACATTTGAACGTCAGCTCGTGTCATCCTTGCGATAAGCTATTTGAAAGTTGTGAGAGTTATGCAGCACTAGCCACAAAATTCTCTTCAGTTACTAGTTGTTGTTCGTTATCGCGTGGCGCAGCCTGCACCTGTGATTGAAAAGGGTAAAAACTTCCTGACCTGTGCCTCCCAGTTAAGTAGGGAACTGCGAAACCTCCATAAACAAAATTTTGAAAATGTATGTTGGTTTGTCAATAAGCTGTGAGATGTCTCCGGCCTCTAAATAGCGGAAACAAGCTCCAGTCGGAATGTAGAAATCTCTCTCCGTACTTCTGCGATGAAATAGTGATTTCATGAGAAAGCCGTCCAATTTTCAGCCGGATCGCTTTCGATACCACCTTTTATGCCACACTCACTAGGGTCCCCTCGACGTTTTCCATGGCAGATTGTTGTACCGCTCTCTGAGGTCCTGCTTCACAACAGTGTAATCTATTCAATGTGTCAACTACTAAAGGCGGGTGGGTGGGGGAATATAGTTGACTTTGTTCTGCGGTGTAAGGAAGTTGTTGTATGGACAAATGGCTGTGCTAAAATATTTTGCAAGATTTATTTTTTTTCGTTTTTTTTGTCAGAGAGCTTTCAAGTGTTCTTCAAATTGTATGATCAGAGGTCTCTAGGTGGTCTAGAGACTGCGGGATAGATGAGAAATACTCTAGACCTAGAACATCTATCACATATAGGACCGGTATGTGCCTTAGAGCTGCTGGATGATGAACATATCATAGCAGGAGCCGGTCCAATATTACGGCTTTATAACTATAGGACCAGGGTTCTTGTTTGGAGTCGACAGGTATTTGACAGAAACAAAATTCACGGAATACGTGTTACCCAAAATTCCTTAAACGAGTCTATTGTTGTAGTGTGGGGTGAAAGGTCGCTATGTGTTGCTGCACTTGGTGACTTTCAAAACCAGGAAATCGCTCTTAAAAGTCTTGACATGGGGGACTGGGTCATTTATTCTCAGTTCTCAATAGATGCTGACCAGTTGTACGTTCTGAGTGCTCATAATACAGTTATGGTGCTTGACATTTCTTTGATGAAAGTGATTTCCGTCAAAACGTGTGGTACCAAATCCATCCTTTACTCTGGATTCATTTTGACCTCGGAGAATAAAGTTTTCATCTGTGCTGGTACTGTTATGGATGGGATAATAATCTGGGACATGGACACCTCAAATATTATACATTTCCTGAGGGATCACAAGGGGTCAATATTCGGGCTGAGGGTATCAAAATGTGGGCAGTTTCTTTTAAGTTGTTCTGACGATAGATCTATCATGGTTTGGGACCTCACTTCAGGAAGAGCGTTGGCAACAGGATGGGGTCATATATCAAGAATTTGGGCATTGGAGTTTTATCACACTGGCAATGATGCGGAATCTTTTGAAGTCCTGAGTGTGTCTGAGGACTGCACTATGAGGCTTTGGCAATTTTCCAAGAATGACCCAATTTTGGTGCAGAAGAAAGTATTCGAATCCAGCACAGGAAGAAATATATGGTCTCTGGCCCTTAATGAGAAATCAGGACTTGCTTTTACTGGGGGTGCTGACGGACGGATCAAGATCAATGACCTGCAGGCAGAATTCAGACCCAACTATCGATATCTGAAATGGACGCTCGAAGACATAAGTCGAGATACGGCATTGCAGTTTGGTGATAACGAATTTACCAAAGAATATGTTGATATTGGATCGGGCATTATTTTCGTAACGTCTCATGGAAAGGTGTTACTCCTAAAAAGCCAGTCTTTCAAATGGGAACTGCTTTTTGAAGACACACGGTTCTCTGAGTTTAGCTGGATGAGAAAGCTACCCTCCGAGAGAATTGTTGTTATCGCGAATAAAAAGGCAGATCTGCTTCTACTGAAATTTGATTCTTCTGCCAACTTGGTAGAAAAGAAAGATATCCTTACGGGGACAGTGGCTACAAATGTTCTCTCCTGTGAGAATGGGAACCAGAAGTTCATTTTTTTTGAAACTCTTCCCACGCAAGACCACTTCTTGCTGCTGAAAATTAATGATTACCTCGATGTCGTAGAATCATACGCACTAACCAAGCCTGACGAAAGATTGACAGTTAATGCCATTGACTTTGATGAGCAAGAGGGTATGGTTATTATTGCCGCTCGATCGGCCACCCTTTTGTTGTATCACCTGGAAAACAACTCAAAACCACTTTCCATGTGGAAGAACTTGGTCAAGGGAGATACTATATCATATATGAAAATATTGGGATCTGGAACTGAATCGCCCAACCTTAGAATTCTTCTCACATTGAAAGAAAAAGACTATTTTATCATAGAACTTGATAAGCATTTGATGGTCTCAATAATAGAAGATAACAAGATCCAGAAAGGGATTCTAGAAGGTGGTTACTTCAATGAGGATAACGATCTGATTCTCTACGGTTTCAAGTCGGACTGTTTTTTTGTATGGAACGAAACCAAGCAGCTCGAAATCGAAACTACAACATGTGGAGGTTCTCACAGACAGTGGTCATTTTGTTCCTATCTAGACACACATTCAAGACCTTGTCGCAGGTTCATCTTTACTAGGTCCTCCGAAATCATTTTATCTCAAAGTGGAATTCCTCTTACACAGCCATACTTAGAGGATGGTTTACATGGACGTGAGATCAGATCTCTGGCGGTGGTGCAACCCTCTGGCTCTGATGATCTCTTACTGATCACTGGATCTGAAGACACCACGGTTAGAGTGTCTCGTCTCAATTCCTGTGGACAAGTTACACCTTCTTGGTCACAGAGACAGCACGGATCAGGATTGCAATCAATACATATTGTTAACCAGAAGTTTTTTTTAAGTTCATCCGCTAAAGAGGAGCTTTATCTCTGGAAGATATCAAGTTCGTCAAAGCCCTGTTTTGTCACTTTACTGAGAACAATCAAACCCACCAAGCCTCATCCTGATATGCGAATAATGGATTTTGATACTACGGAAGTACACGAAGACGATAAAGTCGCTGGATTTATTGTCATAGCTGTGTATTCGGACTCAAGTATCAAGATGTGGTATTATTCATACAAAGAAAACAGCTTTAAGCTGTT
Organism: Ogataea wickerhamii; assembly: GCA_030559035.1. NCBI lineage: Eukaryota > Fungi > Ascomycota > Pichiomycetes > Pichiales > Pichiaceae > Ogataea > Ogataea wickerhamii. The sequence continues at coordinate 147,287 of JAKTQX010000020.1, forward strand.
TGCTGAAGGCTATTATCAAACTTGCTGCATCTTGAAAGTGAAGATATTGAGGTTTGGGGAGAAAATTTATGCAATGATTTGTTCTACTAACGGTTGCTTATCATTTTACAATCTTGACAACATCCTTTCAGGCAATTTTACAGCTTCTGGAGACTGCCTAAAGCTCATTAATAATCATTTCTCTCAGATGGCAAGAATTGATGAGTTATCAATTGATCAGCAGATCCATCAGTCCTCGATTAAAGCCTATACTTCAGTGAGACTTCATGAAAAACTATTCAAGATTGTAACAGGGGGAGATGATAACTCGATCGTTGTGCTGTATGTTGAGTTCACAACAAAGTTGAATCTGAGAATCAGATCGCTAGAGCTGGATGCTGCTTCATCCACTATCACATCGATCAGTGCAATAGATGAAAACGTTGTTCTTGTGACCTCAGTAGACCAGGTCGTTAGAATATGGTCTACTAAGGATGGGTGTTTGGATCTTCTGAAAGAAAAGTACACTACTGTTTCTGACACAGGCTGTTCCAGCATCGCCAGATTTACCAATGGCACTTCACTTGCTCTCATCGGCGGTGCTGGATTCTCTGCCTGGAGAGTATAACTGATACTTAGATTTACATATAGAAAAGGTGCGGGAATATGATGTAATCATGTTGCTCATTATGTACAAAGATTATAGAGGTGTATTGAAAAGTCCCTGCTCGAATTTTTAAAGCGAATAACTAACCCTGTCTTTGTTTGTGTTTTGGGTTCGCCTTACAAAGAACATAGACACGTCCTTTTCTTCTTGTGATGTAACATTCTGAACAGAATTTCTTAACAGAGGTTCTCACTTTATATCCTCTTGAAAGGAGACTCAAAACTGTTTTAGATGGAGTTAAGAAGTAGGGTCTGGAAAACTTCTGTAACCCGACTTTGAAGTTAGAAGCAAACATTGAAAAGAGCGAATCTCGTAGCAATATGGGTTTTTGGGTGGACTGATTAGCGTTTCAATAGGTGTTATTTCATTTTAACTTCAAACCTAAGAAAAAAGATGTACATCTCCAGACTTTTTCGTCCGCATTGAAAAAAAAAAACTATGAACGAGGTGGACGGATGTTGTTTTTTACTCTCATTATCTTAATGTATTCTTATTGCTTTGCAAGTTCCTGTTTGTCTAGCCGAAGAGCACTAATTTAATACAAACCCCCTTTTGCCACAGGTAATAGAAAGATATTGAAGAGATAGTGAAGTTGTCGGCTAGAAGGAAGAAATAGCAAATGATATGGAGGGGTGGCAAGAGGTGAGTAAAAAGATTGTTCACTGCTACAGAACTTACAGAACTAACAACATTCGGGCATCAAATAGTTAGTATGCATTCCTGCACTGAAACTTCCCAAAGGGGAGCTTATACTGCCGAACCAACCATCACCTAAAGCTATCACTGCTGTTTTGTTTGATGATGCACATGAGTTAATATGGATTGGCGATTCCGACGGATACATATACGCACACAATGGGCCCAAATTGACACCTTATATAAGCGTAAGAGCACACAAGGGTCCTGTCATACAATTGCTGAACCACAAACGTGGAATATTGTCTCTTTCGGCTGGATCCATTAGTTTCACTACACGGCATGGTCTGAGAACATTTGTAATAAATAGTCCCAATCAGCTGAATGCTTTCAGCAATATGTCATACACGTCAAACACTCAAACAGAGCTCCTTATTGGTGGAAACGCGGCCAGCCTGCAGGCAAAAATACTTCGGATAGACGTTAATAGTGGTAGCATATCGGGACATATTGACTACGACTTTGATTTGACATTCATGGACACTAATTTGAAATACGTTGTTTTAGGACGAGCGGATGGTTTGGTGGATATTTTGGATCCAAGACTTTCTACTGTTGTTAGGACCTTTCAGACCAATTCGGTGGGCTTATCTGATATATCAGTTAGAGATGATCTCTTGGTGACATGTGGCTATTCCATCAAGAATGATCAGTATGTCCCGGACTCTGTTATAAATGTATTTGACCTCAAAAATTTATGCAAGATGACCCCATGTCCTTTTCCCGCAGGGGCCCTACAGATAGCTATACATCCAAAGATACCCCATGTTATAATAGCGGCGTCAAATATGGGCCAAATCAATATGATTGATGTTACCAACCCATCTAACATACGTCTCTACCAGGCAGATATTTCATCATACCTCACTCTTACTGCTATATCACCTTCAGGACATTATCTAGCTTTTCTTGATGCTTTTCAGGTGCTGCACTTGTGGTCTGATACTGCTTTCACGGGAAAAGAGGAAAGTTTCACAGTTTTTAGTTCACCACTGATTTACCCCGAACAAGAAAGACCGTACTCAATGTACGTCAACCAGGTGGGTTTTGATGATGCTTCGCCACTAAACTATGTTAAACTGCCTCATTATGATTCAGTTCTACTTTCTGTGTGGCCTGCAGATATGAAGTTCGAAGTCGGAAAGCTGCCCAAACCAATTGATCCAGAGATTCTGCGATGCTGTAAAACCATTGATGGATTTACTGTCGCAATATACGATAAATCCAAATATGGAATCCGAAACCAGTGGTCAAAATATGAGCGAATAGCAGATAAGAAAGATATGAGTGTCGTCAGCTTCCCCAAATTCATCAGTGAACGCGACGACGATGAGGAGGAAGATGAAGAAAAGGTCAAATCGAAACTCGAGATGATAAGGAATGCTTTTATTTACACTCCTGTCGATGGAGACGTACCAAATGCTTTCAAAAAGATTGACATTCTTTATAGTAAGTTTGGTATCGATGATTTTGATTTCGAGTTTTACAACAAAACAAGCTTTGCGGGCTTGGAGACCCATGTCGATAACTCGTACTCCAATTCGCTAATTCAACTATATCGCTTCACCCCTTCTCTTTTCAACTTTATTGAGAGGACGTTGGCTGAGGATGTTACATATGATGATTCAATATTAGCTGAGCTTGGATATTTATTTGACATGCTCGTCAAGGCTAACGGACGGAACTCTGTTGCAGCAAACTTTCAAAGACTGTTCAACTCACTTCCTGAAGCTATCAATCTGAAATTGGTCGACAATGACGGTAAATCCAAAGACGATCATGGGCAGCGGAAGCTAGTTCAAAGGCTTAATAAGTTCTTATTGGAGACAATAGCTGCTGATGAAAAAGTGTTATACAATACGGAAACCTCACACCATATGGACACCATTAGTGGAGTTTTTGCAGAAGCTACCGTCAAGTCACTCTACTGTGGTATTGACCATACCAAATCGGCCCTGTTACATTACATTGATCTAAATATGCATCCGGTTTCCTCAAACACATCTGCTGAAATCTCCCTACTCAATCACTTGGAGGCTTCAATGAACAGAGTGATCAAGCATAACATATTTTGTGACAATTGTAATAAGGAGCACCCAATAGAGGCCTCTATTGTTATGAAACAACTCCCTTCCGTCGTGATTTTGAATCTGGATTTAACCAATGAACAATTGAATGATATTAGAAATACGAGCAATTGGTTAGTTCCTCAGTTTTACTCGACCGTTTCAGATATGGGAAGACACGTGTTACGGACGAATAGTTTTGCTGGTGTTGGAACTCAGGTGAAGAAATATGATATAGTGGGTTTTGTGGCTCAAATAACTTCAAGAGATCACACAAATCACCTTGTAACTCTTGTGAAAACCGGAGAGGGTGGGGGTTTAGATAGGGACCCAGAATGGCACTTGTTCAATGGGTTTCTAGTGACCAAGATCTCGCAAAAAGAAGCACTGGATGTGTCTTACTGGTGGAAAAGACCGGTAGTTGTTATATACAGTGTATCCGGTGACGATCATGGCTTCGAATACCTGGGATCTGGTTACAATCTCAATGATTCCATTCTGTACAGAGACCATTTTGCACAGGGAACCAGAGAGGGAAAAATAATAGAGTACGAGTTATTAACTGATGACGAAGCTCCTAAGCCGGGGACGTTGGTTGCGATTGATGCCGAATTTGTACAGCTTTCTCCGAACGAGTATGAGTTCCGGGATGATGGCTCGAGAGTCTTGGTGAGACCACGCAAGCTGTCTTTGGCCCGAGTTTCCATGGTACGAGGACAAGGTCCTAAGGAAGGAGTGTGCTTTATCGACGACTATATTCTTACAGATGAGTCAAAGATTGAAGACTATATTACTCCATATTCAGGCATTGAGCCAGGTGATCTGGATACGTCGACATCGAGAAGAACGGTAGTCACTCTTCAAACCGCGTACAGGAAGATATGGCTGTTGCTGAATCTTGGATGTGTGTTTGTTGGGCACTCTTTAGGGGGCGACTTCCGAACAATCAATATACAAGTACCGCCAAGACAAGTGCGAGACACAGCGGAGTTTTTTTATCTGAAAAAGGAGAAACGGAAGCTAGGTTTGAAGTTCTTGATATATCACCTCTTCAGTGATAGAATCCAGACTGGTAACCATGATTCAATCGAAGATGCATGCTCAGCACTCAAGTTGTACAAAAAGTATCTTGAGCTCAAATCTAATGGCCAACTTGAAGACACATTGAATAGAATCTACCATGATGGGTATCTTTCGAGATTCAAGGTGCCTCCTTGATGTTAGTTCTCCAAGTTTACCAGATTGTGTGACGCCCCTTTTCCGATTCTCTGTTGTGCCCTTGTTGTCGGCTGAACTTGAGTTGGCCTCTGATAGCCTTGTAGATGCAAGTTGAACGATGATTTATGTTGCCCTTCATCAGTAGCATATTCAGTATGTAGGTCAGCCCTTTGTGGATTCTTCTTTATGATGTAAGTGAGATCGTCGCAGTTCTTTTTCCACAAGGAGTCCAGCGAATCGCTATATTTGTCAATATCTTGTCGAATCTGTACATAGTTCACAGATTTAGAAGATGATTCGGTGTCTTTTGATCTTGTGTACTTCATTGTAATAGGCTCAGATACTTTCAGTCTTTCCAATGACTTGATTATGGGGTTACTGTACCGTCTGATACTTAACAACTCCCGTGAATACCGGTCAAACTCAAGTCTAGTAACATTTGATACAAGTGCATTATTCGACTCTGAAATCTCAATCAACGAGTTCAGATTTTCTCTTTGGAGCCACAATCTCTGCTGAGTTCTGGTTTCAAGCGAAGGAGTTGAATTGTTTGCAGTGGGGCTGTTTGTGGAGGAGAGATGCGTTTGAGGCGAGGACATTCCTGGCCTATTTATGGGACTGCCAAGGTCGCTTGTTTTGGCTGTGTTTGTCATATTGTATGACTCCTGCCGTTTGACAAACTGAGTGCTCATTGAAGTGTGAGAATTTGCTTTATTTGCAAGAACTTTCAAATCTGCAGTGGATTGGTTAAATATCAAAGAGCTGGAGCTGCTAGCCTTGGAAGAAATCGAGGTCGAGTATTCTTGAAAAGAGGACGTATTTCTAGCCACGTCAGGTCTCACCGCTTGATCATAACCCTCAACAAGGGCTCTTTCTCTCCCTGTAGACTGTGGTAGCGGCAGAGAACGGTTGTATATCTGGTTTTGTGGTTCTGGCTCTTCAACTACTTTCTCATTATCATCAAATGTATCAACAAGTTCCTCCTGGTCCTCTTCCCTTCCGCCATCTGGAGCGACCTCTGATAACTGAGAATCTAACCCAAAAAGAGGCTTTTTCTTAGGTGGTTTGGGATTGAGACTCCGTAAATTGGTTAAGCTCTTAGTTCTATTTGGGTTAGTCTGGAGGCCTGCCAACTTGGTTGAAGACTTATTCGGTCGCAGAACATCTCCACTGGATCGAGATCGGCTTATTCCAGGACGCTCTGGCTCTCCCAAAGGTAGGGGAAGCTCGTTGGAGCGTATCCGTGTGAGCTTGTTGAGATTTTTTCCAAATGAGGAGTTCCTGCTCACCTTTCCAGCTGCGAATTTCTTTACTTGTTTTTTCTTATTGCCACTTTCGTCCTCTTTCAAGGACCCTGATGACTTTCCTCCTGTCAGAGGTGCTTGGAGACTGGGATGCTGCAGCATGTTGCTGGCTGTGAATGTGCCAAATTGTAGGTAGTAGCTGTGCAGAGATTAAAAGATTATAGATAATATTCAGACAGAAAACTAAAAAATATGATCCTGGATTAGTATGTATAAATAAATCTATAAAATGCTCACTTGTACACGTTATATATGCCATGTTGCTCTTTCACGCTATTTTATAATCAGCTCTAGTTGTCGAGTGTCGATAACTGACTCAGTTGTATAAAGGCGACAATGGACTTGTACCAGGTGTCAAGTGTTTTTCTGAACAGGCTACTCTCGGGCGGGGAGGGAGCAGACCAAACAAATAAAGAAAGCCCGATCAAGGTTTTATTACTAGACAGCCAAACATCCGCTATTATCTCCATGTTCACGACCCAGTCCGAGCTTTTGAAGAATGATATATACCTGATCGACAGTCTCGATAATTTCGAGAGGGACAGCTTACGGAACTTGAAGTGTGTGTGTTTTTTGAAGCCTGACGATAACACAATAGCCAATCTCTGTAAAGAGGTATCGAGCCCCAATTATCTAACTTACGAGATCTTTTTCAATAACATAGTCACAAACTCAAGGCTTGAAAGACTTTCAGAATCTGATGACCTAGAGGTCGTTTCCAAGGTGGTTGAGATATTCCAGGATTACCTCATAGTGAACAAGTCTCTTTTCACATGTGTTAATGTCGATGCTCCAATGAGCAAGAGTGCGGTAGATACGTGGGATACACATTCCTTTGATAGAACTGTGGAAAGCATGGTATCACTTCTTCTGTCTCTCAAGTACAAACCTCTTATAAGGTACGAAGCCAACTCCAAATTGTGCGCAAAGCTTGCTAACTCGCTGCAGTATGAGATAGACTCCAACTCTAATTTGTTTAATCAGTTTGCAGCCAAAGACGTTCCGCCCTTGATTATTCTGTTTGATAGAAAAAATGATCCCATTACTCCTCTTCTATTCCCATGGACATACCAGTCGATGATTCATGAATTACTGGGTATCAAAAATAATACGGTGGACTTATCAAGTCTTCCTAATGTCTCGGAGGAACTGAGAACGGTTGTGATCAACGAACTACAAGACCAATTCTACAAGGATTCAATGTACCTAAACTTTGGAGAGCTTTCTGAAAGCTTGAAGAGATTTATAAGCCTCTATAAGTCCAAGACGAAAACCAACTCCAATATCAATACGATTCAAGATATGAAGTTCTTTTTGGAAAACTATCCCGAGTTCAAAAAGACCTCACTGAACCTTTCGAAACATATGCTTCTCTCCACCGCGATAGATAAAATGATCAACGAGCTTCGTCTCTGGGAGGTAGGTGAACTTGAGCAGTCCATTGCGTCCGGCGATGATAATCACCAAGCCGATCTAGCTGAGCTGGAAAATCTGCTTTTCGATAAAAAGGTAGCCCCGGATGGCTCACAGTTGACTCCAATTTCTAATAGGTTGAAAGTCAAGCTTCTATGCCTTTACGCAGTCAAGTACGAAACTCACTCTGGTGGAAACCTTAATAGACTGCTCAGACAGATGCGTCAGTCTGGGATCCCTCCACATGAGGTACAATTAGTCAACGGGTTATTAAATTACTGTGGATCCTCGAAGCGACTCAAAAGCGAGGATGATTCAATCTTCGAAAAAGTGACTCATTCGGCATCAGGAAGTGTGATCAATGGTATCAACTTTGCTACCAGCTCAGACACTTCTAACATCTATATGCAGCACGTCCCAAGGCTAAAGTCTGTGTTGATGAGACTATTCAGGAATAAGTTAAGTGCCAATAGTTACCCTATTTTAGCTCCGAATGGAGTTAGTACCTCAAAGCCAAACGACAAGATTGCAGAGCAAGAAGTTGTTATCTTTTTTGTTGGCGGAGTGACTTACGAGGAGGCTAGACTCATTGCAGACCTGAATGCTATAAATAAGGCAGTGAAGTTTGTTATTGGAGGTACACATATCGTCAACACTGATGCGTTTCTCAACAGTCTCAGCAAGACAGAACACTGAGTTAATATCGTGGATCAGTAAATCAATTATTATACAGCTGGCGTGAACGTGAATTAAGGATACATTTTTCAACTGTATTTGCTTTCCCACTTATTGAGACGGGATGTAAGACTATCCAGCTTCAGCACAGATTCGTTGTAGCAGTCTATTAAGGTTTTTTGTAGATTCCTTGATTCGTTCATGTCTTCTTCGAACTGCTCGAACGTAAGCAGACTGTTCTTGAATTCCTCCTCATTCGAAAGTTCAATTTGTATATTTGAGACAAACTCCATAATCGAAAATATTCTTCTTTTCATCTCGTTCATACTGATACGAGGACTTGGAATGTTGGATTTGAACGGTTTACTTTCCCTAACGTCAGGACGAGACTTCTCCTTAGTCGTTTTCAGAGAGCTCAAGGGCCCTGTGCTGGAGTCGGACATACTTGGAGCACCTTCTCTCATCTTTTTCTTGGGCTTACTCTTATCTGGTCTTCCCAGAATACTAGACTTATCCGAAAATGCTGATGTTGGAGGTGTTTTTGCGTGATGATTTGGCTGGCTAGTATCGGTGGCTATGGAGATATCTTCAGAAGCCATCTCTTCCTTAGTCAATTTTTTTCTGGTAGACCTGGTTGCTCTTGCGGCAGACTCATTGGAGGAAGATATATTAGCATCATCAGGTAACACTCCACTCTCTTTTGCGCTCTCCTCCAATGCTTTCTTCAGCATCTGCTCGTATTCAGTGTCTCTTGAGTTGAATGTTCCTCGCTGTCGCTTTCTTCGATCCTGGTCATCTGGTGACCTCATTATCCTTGTTTCTTCTTTGATAGAGGATATATCTTGTGGGGTGGTAGGGGGAGAAGATGAGGAAGTATCATTGGTAATGGGCACCGCAACGGAAGGAAGACCCGGTGGCAATTCAGTGATCGCGAGAGGTACTAGCGCAGACTCGTTCCCCTCATTACTGTCACTGGAGAATGAGTTTCCTGCAGTTGATCTCTTTCTCTTACCTCGTTTGCCACCAAACTCAATCGATGGATTATAGTGGCTTCTGCGTAGGCCATACTTATCTGTGAATAGATCATGGAGCTCTGGTTTACATTGCTCACACCAGTACTTCTCAGGAGCGTTTTGCTCATCCTTTATACCAACGCAATATCCATGTTGCCACACAGAGCAAGATTCACACTGGATAAAAAACCCCGTATCAATGTCTTCAAACTCAGAAGCAGCTCCGTCAGGAATAATTAGATCGTCATTACCACATGTACATCTTGTTACTTCTTCCACCAACTCTTCTTCGTCTGCTTCTGGCTCATAGGAAGCTAGATAGGTTCGGCTGTGTTGTACCTGGTGTCTTCTGGATCTGCGTGAAGACATTTCGCCAGTTCAAATAAAACAAAGGACCCTTCTTTTCGGTTTATATTCTGAATATATGAAAGCCTTTGAGATCAGCTTTTTCTGGTACAAAAACGCACCTCTCAAAGAAGGGTATGTCTTCTGCGCTCTTTTTCGCGGCGGTGAGAGATGTGCAATGCTACCTCGAGGGATGGAGAGAATGTAGATAAAACAATATACTTATTTTTGTGATAAAAGGAGTTCATCTAATATATTCTATTCTGGATGACCGGGTAACTGTTTCAATCGACGCGTCGGCCGAGTCCAGTTCTCTCTCTCTTCGAATCCATGGTGTCACGAAGTTGACAGTTGAGAACATAGTTACTAATAGAATCTATAACAGATGCGTCAAAGTTGTTGAAGTGGAAAATGTCAGACAATCGCACTTCAGATACAGAAAACTCAAAGGGCGTCCCCGAGTTGCCCAGAAGAGCCAGCAAAAATAACAGAAAGATAATCGACGACGAAGAAGACGAGACCGAACCGATTGATTCTTCTTTAACGGATGAGAACGAGTCTTTGAGGTCTTCAGAAAGGGATGAACGAGGCGAATCTAAATATTTGGACCCGCTAGTGAAGAAACGTAGGATTCTCAAGTTGTCGGGGCGTCCCTCTTCCAAGAGAAGGGATGATCTGAAAAAGGAAGCTGAGTCCGATTCTTCGAAAGATATTGAGACCAAGGAGAAACCCACTGTGTCCCAAAGCAAGGCTGAGGCTGCTCTGTTGGAGAAACCCCCTTGGCTTCCTGAGGCTGTTTATGCTGAGCAACAAAACTTGCTGAACAAGGCTCATAAGCCAAGAAACTCTACTCATTTATTGTACAACGCTGAGCTTCAAAGGCGGCCTTCCCCAAATCTGACAGGATTCAATCCACAACAGAAAGACGAGCTAATCAGACAAAAGTACAATGAGCAGGCCCACAACTCTCGGAAGACTAAGCGAAAAGAATCGAAAATCTACAGACTCAGATCTTTCAACAACTGTATCAAGTATATTCTTATTAACAAATATGGCAAACGAGACGGGAATGTTCTAGATCTCGGTTGTGGAAAGGGCGGGGATATGGCAAAATGGGACGCCATCCATACACAGTCGTATGTTGGGATCGATTTATCAGATCAGTCAATTCAAGAAGCTATCAGCAGATACAAGCGATCGAGATTTCATTTCCACGCTGTGTTTGCGACTGGAGACGCTTTCACAACTCCAGTACCCCAACTTTTGACAGATTTTCGAGAGGAAGTGAACCTGGAGTTTGATACCGTATCGATGCAGTTCTGCATGCATTACGCATTTGGTTCAGAAGAAACAGTGAGAAGTCTTCTGGAGAACGTATCAAAATCGTTGAAACCAGGAGGCATGTTTATCGGTACTATACCCTCATCTGACTTTATCAGGTGGAAAATAGGCAAGCTAAATCCTGGGGAGCATAAATGGGGCAACTCCATATATTCTGTTGAATTTCCTGATGAACCTCCGGCTGGGGGGAGATTTGAAAAGCCGTTTGGGAACATGTACAACTATTATCTTGTTGATGCCGTTGATAATGTTCCCGAATTTGTTGTGCCATTCGAAAAGCTGAGATCGCTCTGCGAAGATTATAGCCTGGAACTGAGGTACAAGAAGAATTTCTTTGAATTATTCAATAAAGAAATACCTAACTATTTCAGATTGCTGCCAGCTCCCTTGACGGAATCGCTCAAAAGAGAGGATGGTAGTTATGGCGTTAGCGGAGAGGATAGAGATGCATGCTCATTTTATCTAGCATTTGCATTTGAAAAGACAGGTTATTGAATCCTCTAGGAAATAGTGAATTTTTTGCCTTTCTCCTCTTTCACGTGACTGCTTAGTCCTTTAATCAACCCCTCTTTGAAAAGGTCGACAGCCTGTCGTACGTTATAGTCGTTTTCTCCTTCAATTAGTAAATATAGCTTGGGGTCGTCATTGGCGCCCGGCTCTTTACCAGCTGGGTAATATCGACCTTTGGTAGTGATTGAGGTTGACGTGAGTTCAATCACTTTGTTCATATTCTCCCTATTACTAACGAGCCATCTTATCTTTTGAGGGAGATCGTTGATATTCAGCTTGGCATGGTATGAAGAGGAGTCAGGACCATTTTCAGCTGCACCAAATACAACTTTGAATTCACCAAATTCAACGTTGGCTGTCGCGAGGTTTTCCTGAGACTTGGTATCTTGTGAGTCCTTCGTCTCACCATGTTTTGTAGCACTGTCAGTATCCTCTTCGCCGTTATCTTCCTCTTTACGGTAAAGTGACATCTTGAGTTGGTTGTCCCGCTCCCTGATCTGCTGTAAATTATCCAGACCTTTACCTCCAAAACCAGATCCATACTTAGCCTCTCCTTTATTCACCTTTTTACGGAAGGATGTAGATAGCTTCAAAAGCTCTGCAGGAATAGGCAGCTTGGACAGCTGTAAAAGCCTGACAATATCGTTTGCACTTCGATCCTGATCAGGCGTGATTAATGTGACACTAGTGCCATAGTTTCCTGCTCGGCCGGTACGACCGACTCTATGAACATAATCTTCCAGGTGGTTTGGTGTATCATAATTGATGATTAGATTGAGATCCTTCACATCGAGCCCTCTAGACGCCACTGAAGTAGCAACAAGAGTTTCGATAACCCCAGCCTTGAAATCAGATATGGTGGAATCTCTATCTATCTGATCCTTTCCACCATGAAGTGACATGCATGGATAACCTCTAGTTATTAGCTTATCAGTAAGCGCATCACAGTGCTCTTGTCTATCAACAAATATGATAGCCTTACCTTTGCTGTCCTTTGAACGGTACTCTCCTAAGATCTGGAGTAGCTTCTTGAACTTCTCTTCTTCTGCCAGAACTTCAAACTTTTGAGTAATTTTGTCATTTACCAGATTTTTTGAGCCAACCAAGATCTCTACAGGTCGTACCAAGCACTTTTTAGCTAATGTCTCCATTTTTGGAGGAAAAGTAGCTGAAAACAACACTGTTTGTCTATCTGGCCTTGTTGCATTGATGATCTTCATCACCTGTGGCTCGAATCCCATATCAAACATTCGATCAGCCTCATCCAACACCAAGTATGTGATTTCACCAAGAGATAAGACACGGCCTGAGTTTGCACACAACAAATCTATAATTCTTCCTGGAGTTCCAACCAATACATCGCACCCTCGTTTGATATCAGCAATTTGCTCACTGATTGACTGTCCACCATAACAACAGGATGCACTCAATTCGAGGGACTTCAAAAACACATTACACTCCTTGAATATTTGTAATGCTAATTCTCTTGTAGGTGACATTATTAACGCTCTGGGAAGCTTTTTTCTTTGGTTTCCAATTGGATTTGATATCAGTTGTCGAAAGAGCGGAAGCAAAAATGCAAAAGTCTTACCTGATCCTGTTTTAGCGATACCTATTAGGTCATTTCCGCTCATAATATTCGGTAATGCCTCTCTTTGAATTGTTGTTGGCACTTCAAAGTTCATCGACTCCACAACAGAATAGATGGGACTTGGCAGACCCAACTGAGACCAAGTCAAGACAGGTTTCATAACATTTTTTCCTCTGACAACAATACCTTCCTGCAAACGAAGAGCTTTGGCCTCCTCAGCTGTGATCGCCTGCACTACTTCAGATTCGTGGTAAAATTTCTTGAAAAATGGCACATCGCTGATAGGTTGCTGAGGGATATTCTTCTTGTTTTTTTCATTAATTAGCTGAAGTAACTTCTTAGCTTTATCTTCATCAGCATCGAAATCATCAGCATTATCATCCACTTCCTCATCATCGGAGTAAATGTAAGCGGTATCTGGAGTTACCTTTTCTTTGCTGTCATTTAAACTGGAAAGGATATGATCAAGATCGAGCTCTTGATCTGACTCGTCATCTCTCACTTGATTATCCAAAACGGTAGTATTCGCTTGCTGATCGTCCTCATCCCAGAAAGTTTGAGGCTTCTTTAACGCTTTGCTCTTTGTGGTGGAATTATTTTTAGAAAGCTTAACATTGAACTTCATGGTTGGAGGTTTCCTTGATGCGGTAACCTTCTTCTCATCCTGCATCTTTTTCTTCTTCCATGCAGCTAGTTTCTGTAACCGAGCCTTTTTCTTCTCATCCTCCAATGTTGGGCCTGTAAAATCACTACTTGTATCTGTAGGTGTATCAATCACAACTTCATCGAGTTTGGTTAATGCCTGACTTTCTTTGGGAACCGACTGATTTAAGGGAATACTCGGCCCGTCAATAGTACTTACATTTGTATCAGTCATGGAGGAAGATACGGTAGTTTTTGTTGAGCCATGGGGCTGACTTGGTACTGCTTCCGTCTGAGGCGGCGGTCGGTCACGATGATCATAATGAGTGCGGCGATTGCCGCTGTAAGGATGATAAGGATGATAACCTTCGTGTGCTATTTTGTTTAAATGAGGACCTGTTGTGTGGCCAGAACCGTACCCATTAGATGAACCTCGTCGTCCTCCATTTCTATAGTGTGAAGAACTCCTCTCGCCTCCAAAACCATCCATTTTATTGAAGCGACAGAATGATTTCAAGGACGAAGCAAGTCAGTTTTTCAAGAAATCAGCTCAAAAACCGATCACACGTCTAAAGCACTCACCTATTTTGCTTATGTTTGAATAAGGTCTGCACAACATCATATGTGTATTGTACGTGAGGGTATCTTCAAATATTGCTTTCAAGACAAAAGATAAAAATATTACTGGGATCGACTTAAAGCCTCCGCGTCGATAGACTTATTTGTGTTTTATTTTGTTTTTTTGGTTCCGAGAAAAACATCTGCCTATCTTGGCTGCTTTTTGGATATGATGCACTGATTGCTAGTTTGTAGCGAAGCCCAAATCGAGTGTAGTGTTTCTTCGCTTTCAATCAAGCGGTTGCAGCACATAATAATAAAAGGCCATGATAGGACAAGACTCTGCGAGTTTATGAGTAGCTTGTGTAAAGATCTGTAGCTACAGGACAGAATAAGTGGAGCGTTAAAAAGAGAAATCAAGAAGTAACACCTAGAAGAGTTTCCTGGTTCTCGTTCTTTGGAGAGGCCCGCAAGTTGTTTTGGAACTAGAAGAGATCATAAATTGAAATGTCAAGAAGATCACGCCCCTCGACGCCTCTCGTCGAGCAGCAACAAGAGTCATATGGGAGTACAATCTCTACCGGGAGCCCTGATAGAGTTCCGAATCAGAAACCGAACAATGAAACTACCGATAAAAGCCAAAATAAGCTCAGCACGCTGAACGGAGTGACCCTTCCAACCATCTTGAATGTTCTTTCCATATTGATGTTTCTGCGTTTTGGATTCATATTGGGACAAATGGGCATTCTGGGAACCCTGCTTTTGCTATTAATGAGTTATGGAATAGATTTACTCACTACCTTATCGATCAGTGCGATTGCTACCAACGGCACAGTGAAAGGTGGTGGAGCATATTATATGATCAGTAGGAGTTTGGGAGTTGAGTTTGGTGGTGCGATTGGAATCATTTTTTACATTGGACAGGTATTAAACTCTTCCCTTAACGTTGCAGGCTTAATTGAACCTCTGGTGTACAACTTCAATGATCATGATGGACAGATTGCGAGACTTTTACCTGTTGATTATTGGCATAACTTTGTCTACTCTATGATATTCCTGGCTGTCTGCACTGTTGTTGCTTTGATCGGCTCCAAGACCGTCTCGAACTGTGGAACCTTACTATGCCTTTTACTCATTCTTTCTACTCTATCAGTTCCATTGTCGTCTTTGCTAGTGAAGCCATTTGAAATACCTGAATTGGGGATTTTCTACTCTGGCCTCTCGTGGAGTACCTTTCAGGGAAACCTCCTCCCTTCATTCACTAAAGGAGCGGCAGGCTCTCAGATTGGAAGTGTCGAAAACTTCAATGATCTGTTTGGGATTTTCTTCCCTGCAACGGCTGGTATATTTGCTGGTGCATCCATGAGTGGAGATTTGAGAAACCCTTCCAAGTCGATTCCTGAAGGTACTCTTAGTGGTTTATTGGTGACATTTGTGGCTTATCTTCTTGTAATACTGTCTATGGGTTCATCAATCCCTCGAGAATTGCTCTATGCCGATGTTCAGGTTTTGCAGACAGTGAATATCTCACCCATTGTGATATTAGTTGGGGAGCTGTCCACTTCCATCTTCTCTGTTATTGTGGGTATTGTCGGGGCTGCTAAGGTTCTTCAAGCGATCGCACGCGATGAGATATTACCTGGGATCAGTGTTTTTGGTATTGGAAACTCAGATGATGATCCAGTTTACTCAATCTTGTTCACCTGGTTTTTGTGCCAGCTGTTTTTATTTGCTGACATAAATCAAATTGCAACCATGATCACTATGGCCTTCTTGATGACTTTTATAATTACCAACCTGGCCTGTTCTCTATTGAAGATAGGCTCTGCTCCAAATTTCAGACCCAGCTTCAAGTACTTCAGCACCAACTCGGCTCTATTAGGGACCATATCTTCTGGGGTCGCTATGTTCATAGTTGATGGTATGTCTGCAACCCTGATCATTGTCATGCTGATGTTTCTAGTCTTGTTTATCCACTATGTGTCTCCTCCTAAGCTTTGGGGAGATGTTTCGCAGTCATTAATCTATCATCAGGTGCGAAAGTATTTATTGAAGCTAAGACAAGACAATGTCAAATATTGGAGGCCGCAAGTTCTCTTACTGGTTGATAACCCTAGGACTTGTTGGAAACTTATCAACTTTTGCAATCATTTGAAGAAGGGTGGTTTATATATTTTGGGGCATGTGCTCATCACCGAGACATTTCAGGATAGACTTGCTGACTTGAACAAACAGAAATCAGCATGGACAAAATTGAGAGACTTGTGCAAGCTCAAAGCTTTTGTGCAGATTGGAATAGCTCCATCATTTGCCTGGGGAGCACGAAATGTATATTTAGGAAGCGGACTTGGAGGAATGAGACCAAATATAACAATTCTTGGTTTTTATGACTTGGCGAATTACAAGGGCCTCAAATTGCCGAAGACACTGAGTTACGAAAGTAAGAACTCTCACTATTTGAAGCAAGTTGATGTGAACATGGAGCAACTGCCTACCGATTCGTTGCGTCAGGAATCGAAAGTACCTATAACAGAATGGGTTCATGTGATTGAGGATTTATCACTTCTTAACAGTAATATGGCTGTTGCCAAAGGATTTCCGAGATTACAGATACCCTCAGATAAAGAGACAAAACTCAGTTATGAAGAACAAATGTTCATTGATTTATATCCTATACAGATGGCGTCTCATGTATTGAACAAATCTGGCAAAAGTATTATGACCACCAACTTTGATACATATACACTGATTTTACAACTGGGGGCAATTTTACATACTGTTCCAAGTTGGAAAAAGACCCATAAACTTCGAGTTGTTGTATTTGTGGAGTTTGAAAATGATGTTGTTGAAGAAAAGGCCAGGGTTGAAAGTCTTTTAGAGATTCTTCGAATAAATGCGAAGGTGGTTGTCCTGTGTTTGAACTCTGGGTGCTTCAAAAGCTATAATTACATAACAAAGGGTGAAAATATTGATGATACCGTGATGACCGAGCGAATCAATACCGTCTTGAGGGATGACGAATGGTGGCAAGCTGTCCATGAGATCCGTCAAACCTCTGGCCCCAGTTTTATTCAGACGTCCCCTATTCCCACGATTCAATTGAACTCGAGAGTGGTGAGGAAGTTTCAGAACAGTGCACAAAGAAGATACTCTGCAGGAAACTTGAACCAAATGGGTGTCTCGTTTTCAATTGTCACAAATAAGATTTTGCAGTCGGATATTAAAAGATCAATGTCTGATTCAATGTCCGAAGACGAAGACTATTCTACCTCAGATGCAGAATCTGTTTCTTCCTCGTCATCTTCGCTATCAGGTGCTGCTGATAATACCTACAGTGCAGTGACAAGTACAGCAGGGAACCTGGGCAATTCTTCTCGCGTTAATCATTTAAGACGGCCTCTTTTGAGAAGCCTCAAGTCTACTACCTCTTTGATTAGAAAAAGGGGGGTTAATACATTTTCTGCCGAGACGATCCCGAACTCGCAAGTTTTTGAAAACGCACAAGGCAATGAGCCTTCAATCATGTTTGTCGAAGATGACACCAAATCAAATGCATCGAAGAGTGTCAAAGAAACGACGTCAAAGACTACTCGGGTGCATCCATCGGCAGAGCCCGATCCATCGTTGACGACCTCCTATGATAATCTTGTGTTTTCGTTTAACGAGCTGGCTAGCAAAACGCAATATTTGATACTCAATGAGCTCATGTCGCGGACTTCCAAAGACTCTGCGCTTATATTTTCCACCCTTCCCTCACCGGAAATCGGACTACATAAAAGCGAGAAGGATTGTTTGGAGTATGTGACGAACCTGGATATATGGTGCGATGGACTACCGCCTATTTTGCTGATCAACGCGAAAACTATGACAGTCACTACAAACCTTTGAAGCCGAGAGGGGGCAGGCTCATTCTCATTATGTCTCCAGTAACACGTGACACTGGCACGTGATCGGTCGAAGATTGTGTCACGCGACACCTCTGAAAAAAAAAAAAATTACTTTTTTACATGGTGAGACACAGTCAGTTTCAGAGGGTTTTCTATCCTCATAGCCTAATGGTCTTTCCTACTGTAGTGCTTGAGACGTAGATTGTGATGAGCAAGGTAACATTTGGGTGTGCATGTGACAGAAACGAAGCGTCTCATGCACACACACTATAGTAGTTTAACGAAAATGTATTAAGAAACCGTTTAGACGCTACACATGAGGAAAAAACAAACAAACGAAAAGAGTAAAAAGCAGAATCGCCGTAGTCGGAGCAAAGAGTGACAGCGGCGATATAGATAACAGGAAATATAGTTCCGTACTGGTTGCTTCCGTTGCCACAGTTCCACCCTCTCTCTTCGATAGCAGCTGATTGGATTAACCTGGGCAGATCACCACACGGAAGCTGTCCCGACCCGCTGCACGCGGAGTCAAGTTTGTGGGTACCCGAAACAGGAGGGGTGTTAAACAAGTATATTTGCCGAGTGCACAATGCAAGCAGTCAAGCCCGCAGCAAATTGACAGGGGGCTAGGCTCTTATCGCTCAGCCAAGACAAGACAACTTTGACGGCACTGTCTGGCGGAAGGGCATTTCCGCCATAGTTCGGGTGTTCCGAGATTACAAATATAACTAGTTCTCGTTCCCAGGCAGTGCCGCTAAAGAAGCTTTCTGGGCGGTGGAAGTCCGTGGTGTCCGGTGTGTTGCTTGTGATTTTCTCAAGACGACTGGCTTGGGACGTGTACGGGTCACCTGTCCGCATCGGGAAACCTTTCTGTTAAACCATTGCATATTTCTGCAGGCATGCTCTGCGGCTGAAGTTCCCCGAGCAAGGGGAGTTATTTCTCTACTTGAGGAGATGTTCTTACTTTCTCTTTTGAGTACTTGGCTTGTGGAACATCCGCCGACATTATGCGTATCAGCGCGACTATTGTTACGTGTAATCTGTTTATTATCTGAAAGCAGGAAGTGCAGCATTCCACATTTTTGGATTGGGCCTCCCCGAAAGAGGAAGTCTAGCTTGTCTCCAGGAGGCTTAGAATGTCATTTGGAGCATCGAGCCAGTGACTGGGTGCGTACAAGTAAAAGTCCGTAGGTGGAAACACGCTAGCCGTTTGCAAGACAGGCTTGTACAGTCTCTTTATCGATATATGGGCAATTCCTGCGAGCGGTAATTGGTACCATCCTTGGCATTTAAAAACTACTCCCCACTATTCTCCTCTTCCCCCCCCCCCCCCCCCCCCCCCCC
>JAKTQX010000021.1:0-164552 GCA_030559035.1 Ogataea wickerhamii
GCTGGAAAAGCAAAAAAAAAAGACGACCCGGGTGAGGATTGAACTCACGATCTTGCGATTAACAGTCGCATGCCTTAGCCAGCTTGGCCACCGAGTCATTTTTCGACTTCCATTGACGTTTTCCAATTATACGGAGTGTAGCTCAGACAAGAGGGGTTACACCTATGGGAGGAGCTTTTGCAGTGACAACCAGTCCTCCCCCTCGTAATGGCGTTGGCGACCAGTCAGAGATTCTTGAGACTCGGGTGCTTTTGTGTCATTAAAGAAGTCCGTCTGGATGTTTAAAAGTATTGATTATTAAAATTCAACTCATCTCAAAGCATAATAAAGAACATCACTTTTAAGTGAAGCATGGAACCACATCATCAGCCAGCGACTAGGTCTTCCTGACTGTCCACCTGGATACTCTCCAGATGACTGGAAGTCTCGTCACCTAGAGACAAGCCAGAAATCCTCTCTTGCCGCTGGTTCGTGGCTTTTCCTTGTAGCGTGGCATCTTCCTCCTTCTCATCGGTCCCGCAACCACAGTCATAGTCCTCTAGGATCGTGGTACAGTCGTACTGAGGCTTCTCGAGTCTTTCGTTAACCTTGTTGTGGATGAAGCAGCCCCACAGTGCCGTGGTCTTTCTAGAGCTCAGCTGAGGAGGATACTTTTGTAAAAGCTTGATGAAGTGTCTGGCGCAATCTCCACACGGATACACCTGGGCAAACGATTCGATGTAGCTCCTCAGGTAGTCTTTCTGGGACTGTGTAGGGCTCTCTGGGTATCGAGCAAGAATCGTGTGAAGCAGCTTCCACGCAGCGTTACCTAGTTCTGCTTTCAAAGTTTCGTTAGCCATTTTGGGCATGAAAGGAAGACCCGGTTCGAACTCCGAGCTGCCGCTGTGTACCTCATCTCTATTAGCCTGGTTTCCACTCGTTGGCTTTAGGCCAGTCACGCTGGAGTCTCCTCTGCTGGACCTTTCCACAGAAATTGGCGCAGGATCGCTCAACTGATTAGAAGAGAAAGGTCTGGAAGCGAATACAAGCAACACGATGAAGACCAACAACACCGTGATCACAGAGATGCCTGGAGATTTTCGCAGCAGTCTTGCTAGCATTGTGCAGGTGAATAAGGCGGCTGAGTCCGGCTACCAAGGATATATGTAGATATTAATATACAATATTCGTATGATACGATCAAGCTAGCAAGAAAACCTGCAAGGTTCTATACATATATACACGTAAAACATAAAAAGAAAAAATACTTGCTCCCTACACTAAGCTTCTTTGTAAAAGTAGTGATTGAAAGCACCAAAAAACGTAGCCACTGATCGCATGGAGGACCGCAACAGTCGTGGCAATGAATACCAAGAAATTCCCCCAGGTCAGGCTAGTCCGACAGCCGCATCTAACAACGAAGATCCAAGAAAGATCACAGCAATCACGCCCCCGAAAAGGCCTGTATACAGCCCAATTGATGCTGTACAGGTAACCGCAGCGAGAGAAATGTTTGCATTGACGACGAACGCCAGGTTTCGAGCGTCCAAGCCTGCTCCACCGCAGGAAGACAACAAGCCATCCCAGATGACGCCACCTCCAATCAGTCGGAGAGATAATCTAAGAACGGTTCAAGTACCTGCCAGGGGCCACACGGGACGATGTACAAATCCACAATGCGAGCATTGTGGGGCAGTGATAATTCCGTCCCCAGCTGCATCACTCCCAATTACAGACACCCCCAGTATCTCTGTAGGGGACTGGGAGGTGTATACGAGCCGGAACCCTATATTGAACGCAGAGCAGATTGAGCAGTACGAGTCGATACTGGACATTCCTGTTCCCGAGATGATTTTCGGCAACAACATGGTTGAGATAAAGCACAAGGACAAGTTCGCTATCTGTTACAATGGCCTGGATGCATTGAGACTTGTAGATTTGAACCCGTCGAATTTGATCCAGGTCTCGTATGCAGACCAGTGGTTCAAAAGTCGTCGACAAAAGCACGAGAACAACGAGAGCGTCGTACTGGAGATGTATAAGCCTTACGACTGGACGTACAGCACCAACTACAAAGGGACTGTTTCCGAGGGCCACTTTATCCGAGACGACTCTGCCGAGATCCCGCTGGACAAGCTGAAGCGTCAGGATCCGATCTTATTTTACGACGATATGATCCTTTATGAGGATGAGCTGGGAGATAACGGGATTTCGATTCTCAACATCAAAATCCGTGTCATGGCGTCATGCTTGCTGCTGCTGCAGCGCCTGTTTATCAGAGTTGACAACGTCCTTGTGCGAATTCACGACACACGGTTGTACGTGGACTTTGATACTAATATGGTGTTTCGGGAATTCAAAAGACAGGAGCTCGACTATAAGACTCTCGCAGTGAAGTGCACGGGAAATGATCCCCGCAGTTTTATGCGGGATATCAATTGGTGTGCTTCTGTTCTTCCTGTGGTGGAGATTCTACGGGAAAGGACCACAGTTGGAGGTGTTGAAGACGAGCAGTAGCCTCTCTGTGTATCATGTAGATCGCGGAAACTAAACTTGTGTGTGTGAAAAAATAAAATTATACATAGAAGAGAAGCCAAAGAGATGTTAGATCTGAGGTTACTACACTATAAACAGCAGACTGCTCATTCTTCTGCGTGGAATGCTTCCTAGAATAGCTCCCAAGAGAAGTCCGTTTTTGCGGGGCCCGTTCTGCTATCCAAGAAGCTGTGCTAGGTGGATTTCCATAGCCATCATCGGATCTGGGCCTTCTGCATTTTATACGTCGTTAGATCTTCTCAAACGCGATGACAAGAACCTTCAGATAGACATGTTTGAGCGCAGCCCATGTCCGTTTGGGCTTGTTCGCTACGGAGTCGCCCCAGACCACCCGGAGGTGAAAAGCTGTCAGGAGAGATTCCAGGATGCTTCTCAGGATCCAAGATTCATGTTTTTTGGAAATGTAGATATTGGGACTGACATCAGGCTCGAAGAGCTTTACCAGAACTACAACCTGGTGATATATGCGTACGGATCAAACACAGATAACAAACTGGGCATCCCCGGTGAGGATCACCCTGCCGTGATAAACTCCAAAGAGTTTGTTGGCTGGTATAATGGAGACCCTAACCACCAGTCACTTCATCCTCCCCTGGATAGAGCCACCGACGTTACAATTATTGGAAACGGAAATGTAGCTGTTGATATTGTGCGAATACTGCTTGCTTCTCCGGATGACCACTGGAAGAGAACAGATGTGACATCGAACGCGTTGGAACTACTGAAGAGCTCGGCCGTTAGGACCGTCAATGTTGTTGCCAGAAGAGGCTTTCTTGAGAGCAAGTTTACCAACAAGGAATTCAGGGAGGTGCTGGATCTGGATAAGAGTGGAATCTATTTTACGAGCTGGCATGCGGATGTGTTTGAGCCTCTACTCAAGAGCATGAAACTGGGCCGGGTCGATAAGAGACGATTTCAGCTTGCCGCAAAGTATTGCCTGAACACCCCGCTCCCTGCTGGAGCAAAGTCGTGGAATCTGGACTACTTGAAGACTCCAATTGGGATCAAGGTGGACTCCCAGAACCCAGACCTTTTGGAGGAGATACTCTTCACGGAGAGTGAAGTTTCCCTCTCCCCAGATAAGTCCTCCATGGAGATATCCTCTACAAACAAGATATCTTCCAAGAGCACCCAGCTTGTTATCGTGTCTATAGGATACAAGGGAGAGCCACTTGCGGAGTTCGAGAGGCTGGGAATCCCGTTCGACTCAAGACGCGGGATGATTCCCAACAAAGACGGAAGAATAGTAAAGCCAGATGGGTCTTTTCTAGAAAACTCATACTGCGTCGGATGGATTGCCAACGGTTCACGGGGGTCCATCAACACCGCAGTTTTGAGCAGTTCCGTTTTGTCAGAGGTGATCTGGAACGATGTTGAACAAAAGAAGCCAGCCAGTAAGGAGGCCCGTGCTGTCACCCAGCAGCTATTGAAACAGAGAAACAAACAAGTTGTTTCCTGGCAAGACTGGCTAGCCATTGAAAGAGAGGAAAAGGCAAGGGGACAACAGCTAGGAAAGCTCGCAGAAAAGATCACCAGCCACCAGCAGATGCTGGAAATATGTAAATAGATACGTGAGATACAGGCCTGTCATTTTTTGCTTCTATACAAACTAACAAATCGTATCACTATAAAGCCTATGAGTTGTATCAATCAAATGCACATAATTGATTCGTTTCTATGAGGGAACTCAGTGCTCCTTGTGGTGGGACAAATGGAAGTAGTACTCGAGTCCGTAACCTAAAGTGAGCAAAAGAATCGAGGCGTGGAGCAAGGGCTTACCGGAACCGGTATCAAAGTACTTTTCTCTGTATTTTCCAATTGGGGTCGACGCCTTCTTGAAAGTAGCCTCGCCTCTTGGGAGCTTGGAGTAGAATGACACAATGTATTGCATTCTCTTAGCAGCAGGGTTCGAACCCAGGTTCTACATCGAAGTTAGTATTTGTGACATTGAATAACGAGGCTATCTTCCACTCGTATGACTGAAGGGGTAAACCCATGTCATTTTCACCTAAAGTTGGAAATGAATATAACCGTTACATACCTGTGCCGAGGCAACCTTTGGAGGAATAAGAGTTGACAGATTTCTTCTAAGCACGAATGACATGACTCAATGTACTGCTTGCGTTCAATTAAGCCTAGACCTAACAACTTCACTTAAGCTAACACATACATTTGTATATTCCATTTTTTTTTAGGAGTCTGGGTGGGTGCTCAGAAAAATGGTGCACATCTTCTCATTGGACATGTAAAGATGCACGTTTACATGTGCATGACGCTTGCACACTAGACACCCGTGCACCGAACCCAGAAAAATAGCGGCTTTTCAAAAAGCCTTCCAACGCGTGTAAGGGTGTTTGACTATAGTCCCTGTGTGGGGGTGGTGTTTAAGGTCTTTGCTATGGGAGTCGCGGTCTATGAGGGAAAACCTCTCTGTTTTATAACCTCGCTCTCTCTGCTCTTTAGGGTAGCTTGGAGACTGTCACACGAGAGTAATCTGCCATATGTGAACGAGCTCTTACCCCCATCGAACAAAATAGGAAAAAAAGTCTGATCTTCTCCCCCTCGCAGGTTACCCAGCCCTGATTTTATTATCCATTTTTTTTTTAGGCTTCGCACCCCATCAACCCTCTGCAGATCAAGGAAAAAAGAGGGTCGGTTGGTGGGAAACTTAGTGAGCTTATATAGCATGGAGATGTGATAAATGCGATTACAAAGGTTGAAGTTGGCCACTAAAAGCTTCTCCAGGCTGGGTGGGCTCATGCAAGCATCATCTGACAGCTTATTGTGTAAACAATGGTTGTCACTTCCTTCAACAGGTTATCAATCGAATTTGTTTCCCACTGGACGATGCATCCTGCATAATTTATCTTCATTACTACGTGCATGTTCATACGCATATATTTGCAGATAGTCTCTATCAGCTCTCGTAGTTTACGAGCGATTGAGAAATCTCAGAGGCTGCTTTCTCCCCCCACAAGTAAGTCGAAGTAAAGTTGTGCCCTGTGACTAAAGGGACAAAACCAGCCGTAAATATACTTTCAGCCCAGACGATCTCTCCTTGTGAGTGGGGACGTTTTGCAGTCTCCGCACACCATAGTGCCCCAGTTGATGTCCAACCCCGTTCTTGCCTGTTTCAGTTGGTTCGTCAGAGCACCCGCAGATTACCCTACTTAAGCTTTTTCGCAGATGCGGAATCTTGCAGGAGGCACCGGAGTCATGTGAAACAGGAGACGCGTTCCCATTGGTTCGGTCATGTAGCTGTCAACACCCTCTGTCATTCTACCGAGCGATATATAAAAAGGGCTTCTTTTGAACACCATATTTGGGGGAGGGGGGCTCTCTATAGATTGTCCTTTTTCTCCACGGGATCGTCGGTCTGACTCCCCTTGCAGCTGTACCCACCTCCACAGCTCACTGGATGGCCACCCTCCTCTCCATGCCTTCTTCATCTCCATTCCGCTCACAACAGACTCAATGGCACCACTCCGAACCGGCCTCAGGCCATTCTTCCATTCACCAGCTTCTTGATCAATATACTCCTCTCGAAAGTACCCCAAGAACTGTGAGAATAGTCAACTACGACAACTATAATTACTCGCCTACCAACTTTTCAGTCTTCCCCGTACTTGAAATCGACACCCTGGATGTGCTCCAGACCTACGAGTCTGACACTCCGACAGTTGACCAAAGAACCCAGAGATCATCTCCAAGATCTTCGAGTGTTACATCCACACCTTCTGTGCCTACTCGCAAATCAATTGGCCCCGCTAGGCCCAAGAGGAAATCCCGTGCCACACCGCATTCAGGCGTGTCCGCTCTCCTGGAAGCAGCTATCTCTCAGCAACACTTGTCGTCCAACCAGTACTTATTCAATCCTCTCCTTCAATCAGAAGGTAAGAATGTCCACCGTGCTATCCCTAATATTCCTACTTCGGATCCAATTGTTGAATATCCGTCATTGTACGACTCAAGCTCAACTTCACATTTGAATATACTTTCGTCTCCAACATTGAGCCCAGTTCCTTTCAAGGCGCCAGTCTCTAGCTCACTCAGACCACGTACAAGCCAGTTCTCCTCTTTTTTTGAGCTCGAAGACATCAGTGATTTCAGCGATGATGAAGATGAGGAGGAAGAGCGCCATAAGGGGATTAGACAAGAAAAGGCGTCGAGTGATCAGCATCAAACGTACTCGCATTATTCTTACACAGGCACTGGGAATACTGAAGTTTCAAACTTCCTGGATATCGAGACCCAGTCGGAGGTCTTAACCGCTAGCTTTTCTCCGAATGGCAGCAAGGATGTCAGTGAATTAGGACTTAGGGGAAATATCGAACTTTCTCTCACACCCTTATCTGTTTCACCTTGTGGGTGCCCCTCAAGCAGTCTGAGAGAGAGTGGAGATCCAGGTACCAGCCCCGCATTAGAGCCCAAAGTTAAATTCTCCGCCAACTTACTGGCTTCCACTTCTGTAAATGAATGGGTGGGCAACTTTAAGGCGAGGAGAAATCTCTTGTCCAATCTCTTAATAACACCATCTGCAGAAGACTCATCATTAACTAGTGTTCTCAACAATGGAAGAAAAAGAAGACGTTTACAAATGAAGCCTGACATCAGAGAACCCGACATCTCACAGATGGATGAACTACATCACACAGAAGATTCGGACTTGAGTAACGAAACACCCACGAGTCATTTCAAGTCATCGGTGAAAGTACCTCTTCCATCATTCTCTAACTCCAGATTCAAGAAGATTTTCGAATTGGCCTGTGCCAAGAAGTTAGACACTAGTCAAGTTGATGAGGTGCTGAAATTATTCAAGCTGCGAAACCTTGATATTAAACTCAGAATCCTCTCCAAAGTTTTGGGGACCGCCAAGCTGGGGGAAACTTCATTTCCTGACCATTATGGTGATAAGGGATTGGTTTTAACTGAGTCTTTGGAAGGATCGCTGGAGATAATTGCGAAAACATACGCCGGCCGTGAGGATTGCCTTTCATTGTATGAGGACTCGATAATCTCCTATTTCAAAAATATCAAGGAGTTTGCAATATACTTCAGGCAACCCAACAATGCAGTATCAAAGAACAGAAAAGCTGAACCATCCGGCCCAACGAAGAGAAAGATTGATGATACCATGAAATCAGCAAAGTCATCCATCGACAGTCTAAAATATATAAAGAGACCACTGAATTCATTCATGTTATACCGAACTGCCATGGTCAGGGCAGTGGTTCTGCTATCCTTGATTGATTCGCTATCGTCATATGTTTTCAAAAGTTTGAAGATGAAATACTCTACTTACGATGCAAAACTTGAATTGCGATTTTTGAGAGAGTTAGAGTCGACATTGACCACATCCAAAGTTGACGAGCTTGGCTCATGCTGCAGCATCCACAAGTATAATCATCATCTGCTGATACAGATAGTGGCTGTGATGTGGTCCACAGAGCTGACCAGTGTGAAGAAGACTTTTATTTCGCTAGCCGAATCTGAGAAGGAGATTCATGCAAAGTGTTTCCCAAATTACAAATATCACCCTCAGAGAAAATCTTAGGTACTTTCTGAGGAAAGCTTTATACACCATCCATGCATATTAAGAGTGGTTGCATCCTGGCCTTTCTTCACCAAACAAAATCGCTTATCATCCTTCACTTTGAAGTGAAGGCTTGTTTTAATTTTCATTTCATTCCGTCATGTTTGATTTTTCTCAAGTTGCTAGTCATCTCTTGCATTTTCTTGCATCGCACTTTATAAATAGCTTTATATATATTCTCTTTTCTCCGTATGGTTGTCAGGCCGTTTCTTATGAGATCTGGATACCAGCCACTTGCTCATAGTCGAAATCAGCCCAAGAGGGCAGTCTCAGGGGCATGTTTCCATGTGAGAATTCTGGATAGTGATTGCTTATGCATTCAGTGATAAGGTCATAAAGAAGCTTGTATCCCTCACCGTTGAAGTGGATTCCATCCAGGTACAAGTTTTTGGAAGAATCCGAGGAGCCGTGGAGTTCGTTGTACTTATCAAACTGGGCGGAAAGATCGATGAACGGGATGCCATATTGAACAGCCAGTTGCTGCAAACCACTCGAATAGTTTCTGTTGATCTCAGTCGTTCTTCTGATACCCAGGTTTACCACCTCATCTTGGTTCAGAGGCTCCCACATGTCAGGGTGGTGATGTGCTGGTCCAATCAGGATAACACTGATATCGCGAGATTGCAGCATTTGAATAACGAATGTCATATTTTGTATGAACTCGTTGTACTCCACGAAGTCGGGCTTGGCTGAGGCTGCGTCATTGGTGCCCAGAAAGAGCGTGGCTAGCTTGCATTTATTATAGGACATGTCGTGCTCGATCTGCAGGATCTTACCGATCATAACTCTCATCTGACTGGAATTGTATCCCGAAAAGCCCCTGTTGATCACATCCATACGACGACGGTAGTCGTTTTGAAGCTGTGCACCGAGACTGAACTCCAGAGGAGCATTTTGAGTGCTGTGTTTTCTTTCAGTATCGTATCCATCCAGAATAAAGTCTCTTATCGGGTACTGATTGAAACATCGCTCTGTTATTGAGTCGCCGATCAGTAAGAATTTCGGGAAACTCAGGTCGTATTCGAAAATGGCTCTAGTTCCTGCCATGATGCGACTACGTGCCACCTCTTCATGTCTTGATCAAAGACGAAGCTTGAAGTGTAGCTTTCTTTTTTCAGGACAAAACTAGATCTGGGAAAATTGCGACTGTGATCTGCGCCGATCGGCGCGTCGAATATTACTGGCCCTCCCCCCCCGCCGAAAACTGGTTCTAGCTGATATAAAGCAAATAATTATTGCTCAGCACTCTTTTATCACCTACTTATGGTGATCTTTCAGAGAAAACAAGCACATCAAGCTGAATATGCTTGAAGAATGGCTCTATCGAAGGGTAAGTTGCGAGATCTCAAAACGAGACAAGCCTCTTCATCTGAGCGGCTCAAAACCGTCTGCTGAAATGCTAACTGACTTACTATACATCACTAGCTCATAGGATCAAGGTCTTTCAACCATTTTGTGCGCGTGATACACGCCTACGTAAACAACCTGCCTCCACCGCGACTCCAGAGACCTATAAAGGACGAAGTGTATGATTACAAGCCCACAGCCACCCATAAAGCCAACGCTCTTCGAAAGCTGTTTGCTGAAGAAATGAAAAAAAGCTTCTGGTTAAAGAGATAGCTAGAGAATGGGAATCAAGTATATTAAACAACTTATAAAACTACAGAGTCGAAAGAACGGAAGGTAACTGGATGGGGATTCTCCCTAGTATGGCGAATTGACAACATTGAACTCATCTGCCGCACTTTTGAAAGCGCTTCTTTTCACCATAGAAACATCATTAGGCAGAGCTAAAATCATTCTTCTGGCATCGTTGAATCTGAAGTCACTCATGATAATGTTGTTGTCGTACCTCTTGATGCTATATGAGTTGATCTCATTCTTCAGTGCCTTTCTGAAGTTCCAGCTTATCGCAAACGGCCCGACAGAAGTAATGATTGCAGTTGGTTGCTTGGTTTTGGTGTTTCTATTGATGCTGAAGTTCGCCTTGGTAAAACTCAGATCTCCACCAGTGAAGTTCCGAATATACGCCATATGTTCCGGTCTCAGCGATATCTTCTTTGGCAAAGGCTTGGAGTCCTTGTCAAATGAGCGCTCAAATCCAAGACTTCCCCGGTACTTACCCTTTTTGATCTTCACATCGATGAGTAGGAGATATCTCTTGCATGTGGCTAGAATATATCTGCCATCATCCGAAGTGGTAAGACCAATAAATTCGTCACCTAGCGCAGGCAGCAAAGTCTTTGCATTCTTACCCAGCTTATCATATAGCTTGATTTCACCTGTGGTGGTAGACGCCACAATATAACCCTCTTCTGTTGTTGCGATTTGACTGAAATTGGTCTTGCTTTTGTATTCCTTGAATTCAGAATCAACAAGCTTGCTCTGCAGCCTTGGATCAATTCTAAACACAGACTGTTTCGATACTCCCAAGAACGTCTCGTCGTTAGTCAACTCACCAAATTTGGTGTTTGGAGCGAAATTCACCACCGGAACATCGCTGGAACCCCTCTTGAGCTCCCAGTCTTCAACAACTTTCCCGTATTCCAAATCCATCTTGTACAGATTTCTCGGCTCGTCTTTGTCTTGCATAATCATGACGGTATCCCCCTTTTGCAGCATCATATTAGCCGGACTAATCTTCTTTCTCTTATCCTTAGAACTAGCTATGTTCTCGATAGCAGTGTAGAACTTAGGCTCGTTTTCTTCACCGGTTCTAAAAACACCGAGCTTGTCTCCTTTTGATATGTACGTGAGGTCATCTTTGTACGCGATCTTCAGATCGTTTTGAATACCATGGGAATGATATCTCTGGAAAATTGCACTCTCGTCGTCATCATCTTCAGACTCATCAAATGCCTTTTCAATTTTCGCGTTGCTGCGTATCGTCTTACTCTCAGAGTCCCGCTCGTAGTCTTCGTCATAATCTTTGAAATCTTCATCGCTTACTTCGTCATCTCCCAACGAGAGGTCCTTGAAAGCCTCAACCAAGAAGTCCTGATCGTTATCTTTGAGACTGACCCATTTGATCTTGTTATTGTGTTCGAACAAGGCCTTGGTGAACTCCTTTTGGAACTGCTCGTACAGTGCTCTGCTTGAAAACTGTAGAGCCCATGTAACACAAATTGAGCCAACAGTGCAATTGAAGCTGAAAGAAAGCGAATTGAAGTCAAACGCAGGGTCAATGGAATCGTGTATCTCCTCCGTGACAATGGTCTGCCCCTTCAGAGCGCCGCATATATCTAGCCAGTAGCTCCATGAGCCCGTATTTAATATTTTTGCACTCACATCTTGAGACTGGATCTTGTAACTTTGCTCGCTCTCGTCATACAAAAGGAGTCTACCAGGGATCTTCGCCATCAATTCTCCTTTTGCCTCAACATTTGTACCTTCTTTTGCGTCTTCGAAATGTTCACCGTCAGAATCAGAAAACGATTCTGACCGCTGTATGTTTGCCGAAGAAGGTAAAGACGATATCAGCTCCGGATCATCCTCTAATATGGATTCTCTATCATGAACAAACTCTTGCAGATGTTCAAGGGTCAGATCCAAACTGGATTTTTTGTACTTAATCTCATACTCACATTTATACACTGCAAGCATAAACTGGCTAATAGAGTTTAGAGATACAGACGGGTCGATTCTGAATTCAAACATATCACCAATATCACCATCAAGATCCTTCCAGGTTATCACATAAGTGTTATACTTTTCGAATAGACAAAATTTCAGTTTTTCATCGATCAAAAACGTCTTCAGACATGTGGAGTCTGATTCAAACATGTCTTCGTTATTGTCGTCTTCCGAATCGTCATCGTCGAGCAAATCGCTCGTGTCAGGATTGGCCTTGTGGATACTCAGTTGATAACAAAACGGCATGGTTGTTTCTCTGATCGACACAACAATGTTGCTATACAGACACTCATTCTCTGATTTCGGGGATTTGGGCGATCTGATGAGATACAACTGGCCGGATGGAATCAGAATCAGCTCATCCTTGGACATGTTGTTTCTGTTCTGAAAGAACCGTTTTATTATGTTCATTTTGTTTTTTTTCTCTTCAGCGGATGGTTCTTAGAAAAGGAGAGTGAATTACAATAGCACAGTTCTAGTTCAACATATGGCTATCTTCAAGAGCAAACAAACGCTCTTGTCCGCCCTGAACGCTGGAACTCTGCTTATATGATAGCTATTGAACATTTTAGGTTAATTTTTTTTAGCTTAATTTTTGCCCTTTGTTTACCTCTTACTTATTAAAAAGAAGGGGAGAAAAGTAACTCTCATATAAAAAGCAAATTCATCTCTACACCGGCCACCACAAAAAGATTACATCTCAAGTATTTTTCATTTATTTTAATAGCTAAAAGTTATATCGTTAGTTCATGAGTCAAGCATGATTTGCTGTTGTTTATGTTCTGAGAAACAGAAGGAGTGGCAACGATGATAAGTGTTTTGCAGAAGACACGACATATATTCGGAAGAAGCAAAAGGTTTTTTTTCTCTGTAAATGTCGCTCTTGATGACAAGAAAAAACGATCAGACAGCTGGGTTCTTCCTGACCTAGATAAGCTTCCAGGAGGATTTCGGGGAAAAGTCTACAACAGACGTAATTGGAAAGAGTACTTGCGCAAAAACACAGCCATATTGGACAAAACGGAGCCGAAAAGAACTGTTCTTATCCAAAGTGAGCCCCCTCCTAACTGGAGAAAATCCAAGACATTACCACAGTATATGCGAAACAAGTATGCGCTGAAGGAAAAGAAGCTTGACAGTACAAATCTTCCACAGACCAAGAGGCTTAGTCGAGCTGCAATGCAGGGAATCAAAGAACTGCACTCACAGTATCCTGACGAGCTTCCAAGCCATAAGCTAGCTGAGCTTTTCAAAGTGTCTCCGGTAGCCATTTCTAAGATTTTAAAGTCAAAATGGGAGCCGGAACCTCACGAGGCGGAAGAGAAACATTTGAAATGGCAGCAACGAGAGCGGGAGCGTACGCAAGAGCGCATTATTGAGCGCAAACTGAACGAGTTCTTTGAGACTAAAGAGAAAGAGCTCAACATGGAGCTACCATACTTTTTCAAGCAGGAACTCTCAGACTACTACAAACTAAACGGCTTAGTCGAGCTTGAGCATCAGTTTGAGTCGCTGAACAAAGCAAGACTGAACCGGCTCGAGACGAAGCCACAGAAATCTGTTGATCTTATCTCGCAGAACATCAAGACTAATGATTAACTTGTATATAGCGGAGTCAAGTCATGTAACACTCTCATTGTCTCAGTAATCCCTTGAGATCATTTAGCTGGTCATTAACGTCGTCGAGAATATTCATACTATACTTTTTCCCTGAAAAGCTGTTACCCGTGTGGGAAGGCTTCCTTTTGAAAAGATAGTCTCTGGGGTGGTCAGAGGTGACCATTTCCATATAGTTTTTGAGCTGCTTGACCTGGAATAACAATGGATGCATCTCGCTGATCTCGTTTGCCGACAATCGACCCCCGAACGAGGCAAGATTATCCACATTCTTATAGCTTGATACATCTAAAGACTTCAGCGAAGTCTTGAGAGTTTCTAGATGCCTCGATAAGTTTGCAGTAGACTCGAGACTTGTCTCATTGAAGTCTGATTTTACAGTCTGGTCCGAAAATCTCACCTCTTTGGTTAGTTCAGCTCCCAGCGCCGAGCTGTATCTCACTTTAGGAACAGTTTGTTGCTTCTCATCTCCTGAGTCATCCTCCTCCACTGTGGAAGACATAGAGTCCTTGTAGATTATGCCCTGATAATTCACTTCCACAGACGGAATGAATTTAACCTTTTTGGCCACTTTGGAATACATATCACTCAGTCTTCTGAAAACATAGTTTGAGAATTCAGCACGTCTCTCATAATTGAGCTTAACCAGAGGCTTCAATAAGAAGATTGCAATAAGATAAATTCCTACAACGGAGTATCCTGAGAAGTGTAGTAGTTTCACCAGGAACCTGAAGGTTTTGTGCTGGTTGTTTCTAGTTGAGTAGACAACAGGCAAATCCTCCGGAAACGCTATAACGGGAACTGCAGACGACATAGCTGGGCTGATATGGCTAGGCCTTCGTAGATGTCCACACTCTAATAGGCAGCTATCATCTTAGCAAATACAAACTATAATCTTCTCCGCTTTTAACGAATATGGTATGAATTGGCGATGGGAAAAAAAATATATGTTTGAATCGATCGACGCGTCGATGTTTATCATAGATATCGTTATTGTACATTAGATTGGCACTCTTATAGATCAGAGCCTAGAAACTGTTCAGGTTATTCAAAATACTAGCTACCAGGTTGTTCACAACGCCACCACCTCTATTCTGGATCAACACCACGATATTAGAGATGAACAGGTCCTGGCCTTCTGGTTCCTCTTCGTCGCTTTCGTAGGTTTCCATCTTGACATCAACATCCGTCTTCTGTTCACCTTGAATGTTGTCTTGCTCGTCTTCTTCTGGCGGCTCTTCTATAAAGCCAAAAAAGTTCGAGTCAAAAGCAAAGTCGCCTCCATACTTGTTTTCCTCCACAACGACTTGCCCTTCTTCTTGGGATTTCTTCTCCCTGAGGCCTTGTATTTCCAGATTCTTGACCCCCTTGCGATTGTATATGATCCCATCGTACTTCTTATCATCTGCTATTGAACTCAAACTAGACATCCACTGTTTCAAGTTAGACTGGGATTTGTACAAACTGTAACTGATGATCAAGAGAGCCACAAGCTCGTAGCTCAGATTTTCTTTCAGTGCTGTCGGAGAATGATCATCCAGTAAGCATACAAGCTGTTCATAGAACCAGTCTACGTTACCGGCACAACAGTTCACCTCCTCATAAACCTTGACCAGCTCGAACTTTGACATGTTCTCAGGATCCACAAAGAAGTTCACAGCATTGCTCAACTCCGCGGTGTTTTCAGTTTCGTGGGTATGTAGCTTTTTGAGCAATTCAGCTGCGTTAGGGCTGCTCTCAAATCTTGAGAACGCCTTGAAAAGATCAGCCTCCGTGATCTCAAATATAAAGTCACGCAGAATCCTAGCTTCTCCCGATATTTCACTGAAACATAACTTGTTAACAATCTTCACTGCAATGGTCACCTCAGCTGCGGATTTTTTGGTCCACACATATCCAGCAATATATCTCAAAAGACCCACGAGACTGCAAACAAGGAAGGGCTGATAAAAATACTCCAACCCATTGATCAGAGACTCCTCATCCACCAGCCCGCACTCATAAGCTTCAATCGTGTTGGACAGAATGTCAGAGCTGATGTAACAGTAATCTTTAACAGAGCATTTTCGAATTAGCTCATCAGAAATCCCTTCAGCATTCGAACTGTCAAAAAGTGAAGATACCCAATCACCAATGACATCACTCAGAGAAGATCCGTCTCTTTTGACGGACTCTAGATAGCCTGAATTCTTGGTTGAATCATGGATTTTTAGAACCTTAACCGCAGCAGAATCTCTATAGCGATCTAGATTCAAATTGAGACAGTGTACAGTAGCATGAACAAATATCAGCACAGCTCCATAATCCGAGAAAAGCTCTTGAACATTAGTAGAGTCTGTGTTCATATCAAGATCCATCATCAAGTCATTACTTTCCTGTTTGGCTTCTGGAACATTACCAATGGTACTGTCTAAAAACTCTATTAATGGTGTGACAAACTCGTAGGGCGAATCATGGAGAACAACAGCATAAAATACTTCCTTGCTGAGTAGACATGCCGTAAGAAGTCTTCTGAGTCTCAGGCTGTCACTCTCTTCTATGAATTTCTTGATGGAACCACGGCTGAGTTTGGCAAATTGAAACTTCAGATGCAGAGAGCCACAAACTGTTTCAATAAATGCAGGAACCTCTGATTCCTCTAGCAATACAAATTCCGGGTTAATCTCATGAAATTTTGAATTGTAGCTATCTTCAAATGCTTTGGAGTCCATGCTTACTTCTGGCGGGGTAATCTTTGAAGCATCCGGGAAAAACTTGACTAGCTCGGCCGCCTTGATCAAGCCCAGCGAGATCAGGTTCTTGACAAGGGAGCAAATCAGCGGCTCATTCTTGGGAAAGTCAATTGCCTCAAAAGAATTAGACAGACTGTTTCCCAATTTCAGCTGGTTTAGGTTCAGTGTCTCGAGAATCAACGGCAGTTTTGTCGAGATGAAGTATCTCCACACGTTACCTGTTCTCGATCCACTAATAGCAAGACATTCAAACAACGATGTGAGAAGCTCGTACGTGATCGATGTATTGGTAGCGGAAGTGGAAACAGCAGAAAGATTAAGCAAGCTCTTGAAGGACTTGACAAAATTTTCGTTTGCTGGAGCAAACAGTACAGTCACTTGGTGAGACAACCATATCATCTTCTTTAGCCTCAGAGCTTTGGATCCACTATGAGAATTGATAGAGTCTTTCTGCATTTGATTATTCGATGATTGATAGTCCTTCCTCACAGAGGTATAGTTAAAGCTGGTGAATTGATTGCTGAGATACTCGTAAGCAGCCTCAAACTGTTTCAGTCTCAAAGTGTCTAAGATGTCAACAATAGCGTCATTGAAATCCTCATCAATCCCATGGGAAGACATCAGAAGATTTGCAATAAATTTCACAATCATTAGTATCAGTTTGGAGTCGTTATCATGATCAACATTTGAAGACAACAACGACCGGGTATAGCCTGAAAAACTGTCTACAAACTCCTTTTTCAGAGCCAGTTTGGCCCAGGGGAACTCGCCTGACACCTGGTTGAAGTACATCATGATTACCACCTGGTCATTCTTGCTCAATTTGGCCATGTATTCAGAATACAGTCGGCTTATATCTGCGAAGCTGCTGCTCAGGTCATTTTGAATAAGGATTTCATAGATATACTTCAATTGTAAAGGAGAGCCAGAGCAGTTTTCAAACAGAGGAAGCAGATCCAGCTCTTCTTCTGCAGAGTTGTTTGGCGAAACCTTGTGCTTGAACTCACTGAAAAGTTTGCTGAATGTAAGTGGGTGGAAGTTCCTCTTCAAGCTGATGTCAATCAAATTTTGCAACGTCAAATTTGTCTCTGTTGAAGGGATTGAGATCAGTTTACTGGAGCTTGTCATTGCTCAGAGCCATAAGGCAGCAATAGTGGCCGACAGCGCAGTACAGTACAGCAATAGACAGATCAGTATCGTCTTTTTTTATGGATAACAGGAGTTCACCCTTTACAGACAAATATTCCTCTACATGTTTTTTTTTTTTTCAGTCTAGATGGCGAGCACTTTTTTTCAAAACGGTATATCTATTTGCTTACATATTAAACGCAGAGACATAAGCAATTGAGAAGAGACGTACGTGAATACGAGAACATATACAAGCTACCATGCTAGAAACTGAAGTCCTCAGTGTGCAGGTAGATCTCGCTGACACCTTCCCCCGTAAAAATCTTGCTCTGTATTCCTGCCACCGCGTTTCCGACCTGCTGTTTGAGCAGATTGGACCCCGAACTGATGAAGCAGTTTGTAGCTGCCAAGGGTGTTTCGGCAATCAACTGGCGCAAGTTCGGCTTGAAATCCGTCACCCTTATAAACTTCTGGAACTCGAAAGTGGAAGCTGAGTCGCTTTCGAAACCGTTTTGAGCTTCAGCAAGCGTTTTTAATTCCACAGAAGGGTTATCATGACTTGTTGGTACAGTAGAGTCGTCAGAGGTGCCTCGACAACAGTGAATATGGATACTGATCGAACCAGATTCTAGCAGCGATGTGTAGTTGTCAGCAATGAACTTCAGCTCATCCTCAATCCAAAGAATGCTATCATCACCGGCAACAAGCCAGTCCAGGGTGATCTTCTGGATATTGCAGTTCGGATCTTCAATTAGTCGTCCATACTGGGTGACAAACGGAATTGCAGTAGTTATTCCCGTCCCTGATGCATAGAGATGAATGTTGTTGAAAGTGGTAATATCTCTATCAAGACCACTGTAAGGGCCGTCAAGGAGAACTTTCAGATCTCGTTTTCCATCCTTGATAGAGTTAAAAAGACCGTGGGTGATCCCCCTGAGGGATCTGATGATCAGACGAATGTCTCCAACCTGACCCGTTCTCATACATGGAATAGCTGAAAATGGATGGCTTTGAATTATTGCCTTGTCGAGTGTTTTCAAATAAATATGTTGACCAGGAGACCATCTAAAGTTGACGTCGTTCTTCACGACAATCTCAAAGCCCTTGCTGTGTTCATCTACCGACAAGATTCTTGCAGTAGCATCATGAACTTTCAGGAACCTCTTCCCAGGTCTGAGGTGGCCCTTGACTGTCCAGCGGTAGATGAGTTGCACCCCCCAGATTACAAGTGTTGCGACCAGATATTTATGAGCACTGAGCTCTCCGTAAATATGGTAGAACAAGCTGATGTAGAATCCGACAGCCAGGACCCAATGAACCGCTATGAATGCTTCATAAAAGTACCTCCGCACTGCTAGCAGAGATCCAAGCCATAGGAAAGTTAGAAATATAAGTGGAGGCATTCCGTTCATCCAAAGAGGCTCGCTCTTGTAGACAGCATGAACGCGGGAGGTACCTCCTTCGTAATAGTCACTGAGATAGAAGGGAATGGTATGGACCCAGCCGAAGAAAAGACACAAAATTGAGGACAGTTGATGATATTTGTTCAGCTTCTCGTAACTGATGCCTGTTATAGAACTGATGATGTTTGTTTTACCCGAGAGAATGAACACAAACGGCACAAACGCCATGGACATCATCCCTGCTCTCACAGCCAGCGGCGGGGACCCGAATCCAGCACATGCTCTTAAATATGGATGTGGAATGAAGCAGTAACACAGGGAATAGAGAACCACCGCGAAGATCACTAGCAGGCTTCCAACCGACACCGGAAGACCCAGCAGCTCGCAAATCGCAGAGGGGAGCTTTCTATAGCAAACATATCTGTTGACTGCAACAATCTTCTCGAAGATCGAGGTTCTGGAGCTGGGTCTGCTTTTTCTGTCCACATCGTAGTTGGAAAAGACGTACTTCTTCAGGGCAGCAAGAAAGGTGATAACTGCGAGGAAATAGGTGACGTATTTTCCGTACAGGGCCATGTCTGCCCATGCAGTGGCCGCCTGCGAGGCCTTTTTCAGGGCCGCATATTCAGCGGTGCCCTTATCTGCCACACAGTAGAGCCCTTTATAAAGAACATCTCGTTTCACCAAGTCAGCCATCTTCAGAAGTGTTGGCTCTTTTTTTTTCTTTGAAGAGGGTACTGCATCAAAAAGTAAGACGCTGTCTACTCTTATATATAGCACCTAATTTGCTCGCTGTGTAACAAGGCGGCTCTGCTGCTCTTGCTTTGCCATGTTGAGGGATAAAGGCAAGAAAAGCGCTCACAGTATCCGTCCACCTGGCACATATCAAACCCCAACTAAGGTTACTAATCAATTCGTGATAATTTGCTCGTTTTTCTCCATAAGCTGGATCAAACGCAGAGTCCGAGAAAATTTCCTGCAAGTTGAAAAACAATAACCACCCAATTGTGTAGCCTCAGTATATAATATCAATACTACAATAACGATTGTGAACTCAGAATTGACTCTATTAGAAGTATGTACACGGTAAAAATGCTCACGGGAACAGAAATCGTCCCCACAGGCCAAAGTAGTGCGAAAGAACTGCCTCTCTGACCGACGTTGAAGCGTTAGCGAAAGCCGTGAGCGGGATGTCGATATCTGCAGCTTTCTGAAAACATAACTCCGCAGCCTCTTGGTCGCCTATCTTGCGGAACATGGTAGCCAGATTCTCAAACCCTACTTTGGCTACCTTTGCGCAATTGAAGTTCTTGTCTGCTTGAAAACTGGCAACATGAGACGAGTCCTTGGCAAACTCTATCGCTTTGTTATATGACTTTTTGAACCACAGAATCTCGCTTATCTGCAGCTTCACAAGAGGAATCATCTCAAACTTAACCTCCACAAGCCGTTTCTCGCCCACTTCTTGCAACTGGGTCTTTTTGGGTCTGAAAAGTGGGTCCGAATCAATGTCCACCTCAAGTAGTTTTTGCTCGTGCTCCATTGATCGCAGCATTGACAGCAGACTTGTGAGAGATCTGTCCAGTAATCCCTGCTCCTTCGTAGAGGAGTACAGCACACACAGATCTAGGAGCACATTCGCGAGATTGTTACTGCATAACTCATCCTCTGGAACCACAACAGGGTCCTTGATCTCCGACGAAAGCTTGTACTCATTCTGTTCCACCAGCGTAGCAGCTTTCAACAGCAGCCTCTCAACATCCTCAAACGGCTCTCCCTTGGTTTTCTGGATATCTGAGTATACCATGAGAGCCTTACTCTTCAAAGCATATGATCCGACAGAAGCACCCAATGACTTCTCGTAGTGGTCAATTAGACCAAACGCCTCTGCAAGGAACAGGCGCACCTGACTCCCATCACTGTCTGACAGAGTTAGTGAGTATCTGATAAGCAGGTCACAATAGCTCGAAACATACTGGGGATCTTTCTTCTCATACAGCCATTTATCGAGCTCCTTCGTCGACAAAATCACAGGCTTCTCATTGTCAGACTTGAGTCCGTTCTGCTTTGCAAGCGAGCTGATACAAGAGAGATAATACTTGTTGGCAGTCTTGTGGCTGTTTTTGATAAGCTCGTTGGCGATTCCATTCTTGAACTCACCATTTGCCCAGAATCCAAAACCCCATGTCATAGGCTGTAACCCTTCAAGATACTTGTTTGTCAGAACAGCCATCATGATGTTGAACAGAAAATTCAGCACCAGGTATAGTCCAATGAACATAATTACTCGGAATCTCAGCCGACTTCCTCCCGAGTCCTTCATTATCCGCCGAAGCAGTCGCAGATTCGTCCCCACTTTCCAGAATGCAGCCCCTCTGGATTGAACCATTGGCAATCTCAGTCCGATGTCGGTTCTTCCTGCAATCCAGGGTTGGACCCTTGTAGATACAATACTCCTAGACCTTTGTTGCATGCTTGGTAACCAGAAGCGAGTTAAAGAGACTCCGACTGGCTTGATAGGACCGCCGCAGGCAAGTCCAAATAGCCGAGGCAGACCTGTTCGCACGATCATGATGGGAGCAACTTTCAACACTTTTTGGTGTGTTGTGCTCTTTTCATAAGATTCTTTATGTATATCGACTTTATGTAGAAAATCAAGAGTGAATAATTATCTCTCTGAAAAAAATTATCACCACCTCTAATGTATGTTATTCGCAGAATATGCTGCGTAGCTCAATGGCTGCTCTTTGAAGAAGCCCACCTGAGCCGTAACGCTCTCACATGGACGGCTCTGGCAGCTTGATCCCGTGCAATCTTCTGTACTTGACCGGTGTAGACCAGTCCTGTAGAACACTGTCCTCGGTGACCGCGGACACCTCTACACCGAGATATCTGCGACAAAGAACTCATATCCACCTTACTATCCGCGTCACCCTCACCCCAACTCCACCTGGAAAGACCACCTCCAAGAATAAGGCAAAATGGCTCTGAAAACATCGAAATAACAAAAGGGGTTCGTTGCCCTCGCCAGAAACAAGCTTCTCGACGCCTCTTATTCCTAGCAAATCATGTAGGCGGCTTCCTCACCCCTACTGTTGAGAAAATGGGACGTTACGGTTGCTAGAGGCCATTGATAAGGTAGACTTAAAAGTTTGTCGTAGAACGAAACATGTGCAGAATCGAGTCGTCTCGTTCTGGAAGCGCAAACCCTCTCTCTTGGGTTGTTTGTAGACCATATATTGCGGTCTTCGACTTGCGGGCCTTACAAGGCTACGATACGGCATACGTGAACTTCTGGAACTCCGCATGATTGTCCTCATCTGGATGCTACTGCCGGAGTTCCAACAAGGGCTCTTCTGTTGGAGTTCGCGGTTTCGACAATAGCACTTTAAAGACGCTTGTCGGCAAGTAAAGAAGAGTCCTTACTGGTTGGAAAATGCTGCTCGTGGCTACGGAAGACCATAAGTTCTTCTTATAAGTGGTCGGCAAAGATTATCTACTGTGCGTTGGTGTTAAGTTGTACTCCTCTGAATCATGACAGCCTTCAATAACAACAACTTGCTGACACATCAATGTCCAACTTTATATACTCATCTCAACTCGCTCTCAATTGCCCTAGAGAAACTTTTCCCAGAGAGGAAATTTAGCTCCAGATAAGAAAGAACTTACTCCGTCTCACCTCCAATTGATGGCCCCATAATTCATTTGATATCTCCGGTGCTTCCCAAGCCGCGTATGACATAACCATCCAGATAGTATAAGCACAGTTCCGTCTTATTTGTCCCTCTTCAGAACTTCGTATATATATATACATTCCCCGTTCCCACCACGCCCCCCCTCCCCGTGGCCCGTGGGCATATCTTTGTAAATCATCCACCCACGTTTTCTATACTGCTTACGTCATCAACAACTACCCTCACAATGTCTTCCCCCCCCACGAACGCCGTCAGATCTTTCTCCCAGGCGCCCATGTGCGCAGATCTTGGACCTGGTATCACATGCTGAAGCTGTCCAATAAAAGTCTACTTCAAGAGTGTGGGAAAGGGTTATAGGGGATAATTTACCGAGTAGTAGAAAAAAGGGGGAGTTCAAAAGGGGGGAACAAAATTATATAAAAAGGGAGACGAGGCTCTTTGTTTATTAGTTTGAGCTCTACGGAGATGATTCTCAGGGTTTTTGAAGCTCTATTGTTTTATAGAACTGATAAGCAGTATCAAGAAATAACTGGTAGCCAATCCTTCCCCAAGCTGACACTAGAGCAAGACTTTGAAAGTGCGAAACCACTTTCAGCAGAAGCATTAGAGAATGGATGTGGAAATCTTGACTCAGTGTCATAAGGACAGTCTCACACTGTATACCACCTACACCCTGGTGGCTGGCCTATGCGCCACTTTGTTCATTGCTCTATACAAAGAAAAGTATAGAGCTCTTCTCAAGTTTGGATGGTACTGTTTTGTTAAGCCCTTCTCTCCCTCGTCACACGCTGCAGAAAATGGTGCACCTCAACAACAGGCACTCGAATCGTTTTACCAGGCACAGGCAAAGATTTACGATGCAACAAGAACCACCCTTTTACAAGGCAGGGAGGCATGCCTAAAGATAGCAGCTGGCCACATACGGAAACGCTCTGGGCTTGTTTGGGTTGATGTGGGAGGTGGCACAGGGTATAATGTTGAGCAAATGAACTCAATTTTACCTTTAGACAAACATTTCGAGGCTATCTATGTTATTGATTTATCACCCTCTCTGCTGGAAGTAGCTAAGGAGCGTTTTATGCAGCAGGGATGGACTAACGTTCACTGTCTGCTTGCTGACGCTTGCACGTTCACTGTTCCTCATGGTACGGCCGATCTTATAACGTTTTCCTACTCACTCTCCATGATACCCGCCTTTCACTCTGCCATCGATCATGCCGGATCGCTTTTGGACAAAAACGGTATCATAGCTTGCGTGGACTTCGGTATACAATCCAAAATTACTTCCATGGGTAGGGTCAACACTCTTGGTGGCATGACTGACAGACACACTCCGTGGATTTTCAGGACTTTTTGGAGAATCTGGTTTGAAGCTGACAGAGTTTTTCTGGACCCTGCCAGAAGAGACTACTTGGAGTACAGATTTGGAACTTTGAAATCTCTGAACTTGTCAAACAAAAAGTTAGGCAATATTCCATTCTACATTTGGCTTGGTTGTGACAAGGATAGATCACCTGCTCTACTTCACCGCATCAATGCCCTAGCCACCGAGTCTCCCTACCTGGCACCCCATGATGTTTCAACAAATACAGAGATTGCTCAAAGTAA
Organism: Ogataea wickerhamii; assembly: GCA_030559035.1. NCBI lineage: Eukaryota > Fungi > Ascomycota > Pichiomycetes > Pichiales > Pichiaceae > Ogataea > Ogataea wickerhamii. The sequence continues at coordinate 23,945 of JAKTQX010000021.1, forward strand.
AGGTCACGAAGCTGCAATGAAAAACAGGGATAGGAACTTACCTTTTCCTTCAATGTATTATCAGAATGATGTTTATCGTGTTTACTATGATGAGATGAGACCCCAATACCGTCAGTTTGATGACCAATTCATTTACGCATTCACTTGGGAGGACCCAAAAGAAGATGCTGAGATTCTGAAACTTTCAGGAAAAGATACAGTATTAGCGATAACATCGGCGGGAGATAATTTACTTGCTTATGCTGCTTTGCCAGATCCGCCAAGAAGAATTCATGGCGTAGATCTGAATCCCTGTCAAGGTCATCTGATGGAGTTGAAGCTTGCTGCATTCAAGTCTCTCAAAAGAGAAGAGATCTGGAAATTGTTCGGACTAGGAAAAATAGAAGGATTCAGGGAACTACTCATCTCAAAACTTGCTCCGCACATGTCTTCAAATGCTTTCCAGTACTGGTATAAGAAGGGAGACAAAACATTTGATATGGGTGGGAGAGGACTTTACGATACAGGATTTTCGAAGTGGGCTCTTAGAATGGCCAGATATGTCTTCAAGATTTGTGGGGTGTCTGATGATGTGGATGCGCTTTGTCAAGCATCAACGATCGAAGAGCAGAAAGATATTTGGGATCGGAAGATCAAACCAACGTTATTCAATCCTATTGTTTCGAAACTGCTTATTGGAAATCCAGTCTTTCTATGGAAAGCCCTCGGTGTTCCCGCAAACCAGGCTTCGTTAATGGGGCCTTCTGTGATTAAGTATGTGTCCGACACCTTAGATCCGGTGATTAGTCGTTCGATGATATCAAGTCAGAACTACTTCTACTATCTGACTTTGAAGGGAAAGTATTCTGAGAATAACTGTCCCGACTATTTGAGCGAATCGGCATACAAGTGGTTCACCAGCGATAAATTTCCACTTGACAATATCAGACTCCATACTGATTATTTGAATGATGTATTTGCAAGACTTACTAAACATTCCCTTACTGTGGCCGTGTTGATGGATCATATGGACTGGTTTGATGTTGATGGTACAGATGCTGACAAAGAGATCGCGGCACTTGACAAAGCACTCGCTCCAGAAGGGCGTGTTCTGATCAGGTCTGCTTCTACCCATCCTTGGTACTTGCAGAACTTTGAGCGTCACGGATTTTCTTGCAAACCGGCTGCCATTCGTGAAGATGGCAAGGCGATTGACAGGATTAACATGTATGCGTCTACTTGGGTGTGTACCAAGCCTTCTGGAAACCGCCAGATGAGCACGCTTGAGATCTAACTTTAGTGCTCGAAACGATTATTGTACTAGGAGCCAATTCTAAGTGTGAGCTTCTCAAAGATCTTTGATTTCTACTTTTTTTGAAAGTACTTTCTTTATGTTCAAAGTTATTGTTGGCTAACCTGCAACATTGAACAACTACAAAAAAACTATTCTCACACGTGCTTGCAAATTCACCGTACTTGAGCGCTCTAGACAGTGCAGCGCATTCTGCTCAAATCTACTTCCTGAAGGAATCAAAGAAAAGGTATCGAAAAGCAAAAAATAAACAAAATAACCATACCCCACGTGCATCGTTGGAAAATAATAAAAACAATAGTTGAATATGCAAGATTTGGCGCTATTGCGACGCAGAGGCCAAAACCTGGTCCGCTTTTCGAGGAACTCGGTATGATCTAGTGGATGGATTTAGACAAGGAGACTTCAAACTAATGAATGCAATACCTAAAGAGGACTAAGAAAAACCGTATAAGGACATTTTCACGGAGAATGCGCATGGTCTCGATAACTTGAATAATTGGTAACTGGGCCATCAAAAGGGGGTTTAAAAGGATGCGAATTTCCCTTAGTTTCCCTGAACCCAACCAGCTTGGTTGATATCTTGCAATAATAGCGAGCAAGTCATATTGTTCTTCTGCTCCATCATGAAGGGATCAAGTGCTTGGCTTTTGACTATAGTAGTCCCCGTTTTTTGTGCTGTTTCTGTTTCTGTTGAAAACAGTGAATATGTTAACTATGGACTGAAAGGATTTGGGTTTCTTGCAGGAGATGCCACAGACAAGTACAGAGACACCATTTCATTTGGATCGTCTGTATCTCTTCAAAAAGACTCTGTCAGTGTCAGCGACGGTGTTTACTCGTTTGTCACGTATAACCTTCCTGATAGAGGATGGAACACTAATGGAACTCTCAACTATGTTCCAAGAATCCACAAGTTTGATGTGACTTTCACGCCAGTGAACTCATCTGACTCTGCCAATCTTGTCTGGAACTACGGGGATTCCATTCTTCTCAAGGATTTTGATGGAAATTACATGACAGGTATTGACTGTAACACTACTATTCAATCGAATGGATATACATTGCCTGCCTCTACTTTTGTTGGAGATGGATTTGGAAGAGATTTGAATTCCACGGGGAGCACCACCAGAGTTTGTTTGGATCCCGAGTCTCTCAACCTGGTTGAAGGTGACATCGCCAATGGTTTCTGGATCACAGATGAATATGGTCCAGCAATGTACAAGTTCGACTCGCAGGGTTTACTTATTGACTTTATCTCCCCACCAGATGCAATCCTACCATACCGGGATGGAAAATTATCATTTTCCGCCGACTCTCCACCAATGTGGGAGACTTACGATACAGGGGATCCTGATAGTGGTCGTTCCAATAATCAAGGATTTGAAGGAGGAACTCTCTCACCAGACGGAAAGACGTTATTTGCTCTTTTACAGTCTGCTGCCATTCAAGAAGGTGGGTCCAAGAAGTATACCAACTCTTATGTGAGAATGGTCAAATATGATTTGGGATCAGGAACTCCTCAACTGATAGGAGAGTATGTTTTGGAGCTACCTACATACAATGATCCCGATTATGACTCCGACAAGAACCCACGTACTGCCGCGCAGTCGGAACTGGTCTACGTGACAGAAGACTTGTTTCTTGTTCTGGCAAGAGACAGTAATCACGGAAGAACCTATACCAATACCAAGTCGATCTTCAGACATATAGATCTGTATTCGATTGCGGATGCCACTAACATTGCTGGACAGTATGATGGGGAGGGTGACAAGATTGCTTCCAAGAAAGGAGTTCTTGAAGACGGCATAACAGCTGCTACGCATTACTCGTTTCTCGATATCAACGATGACAGTGAGCTGAGCAAGTTTGGTCTTCACAATGGTGGAGCTGACGACAGCATGCTTTTGAATGAGAAGTGGGAGGGGATCACCTTGATTCCAGTTGAGTGTACTACTGATGAGTACTACCTGCTGGTAACGTCGGATGACGACTTTATCACGCAGAATGGGTTTATGGGCTTTGGGAGCTATCCATATGCGGATGGATCAGGATACAATATTGACAACCAAGCTCTTGTGTACCATGTGAAGCTTCCGGGTCTCGTATCTGAGACTTCGGTGTCTCAATCTTGTCTGGGTAGTTCAGCGAGCAGTTCAGTGGGCAGTTCAGCGAGCAGTGCAGTGAGCAGTTCAAAAAGCAGTGCAGTGAGCACTTCAGCGAGCAGTGGTTCCAAAATCATATCAGGTTCCGCCACCAGTTCAGCAAGCAGTTCTGCGACCAGTTCAGCGAGCAGTGGTTCCACCACCAAGGCCTCAAATGCTGCCTCAAATGCTGCCTCAGGTGCTGCCTCAGGTGCTACACCAACTGCTCCAAATGGTAGCACGTCGAATGCGCCAAGCTCATCTTCAGTCAGCACGGCAGCAGATAGCGACTATGTCACCAGTTCAGGGGCTGCGTCCACCACAGAGGTAATCACGTCTGTTGTGGATTCCAGAACGTCTACGTTGACAGTGGTGTGCACCGAGGCTGTGTGTGGGGTGAGCACCGCTTCTACAAAAACTACTCAGGGATCCAGCAGTTCGGAGTCCGCCACCGCTGTGTCTGTTGCAGAGCAGGCGAACGCTGGTGCAGCTGCAAGAGTGCCTGCGGCGGTTCTTGCCGTGGCAATGGCGCTGCTGGCCCTGTAGTAGGTGAGTTGTACTTGTATAAGGTAATTCCAGTGATAACTAGTGAGAGTAAAAAAAAAAGGCTGTGGGTAGATCAGGGCTGTGTCGATGCTGATGTCACGTGACCCACTTAAAAGCCAGCGCGCACGAGCCCTCGCGGGTCACGTGCGCAACACGTGACCGTCTAGAAGTGGCACAAAAAAGTTTTTTTTTTTTTTTCCATCAACGCTGGGCAGAGGCAGAGAGAGAGAGAGAGAAGAAAGAAAGAAAGACAGATAGAGCTGTCTCTCTTCATTTACAGGATACTCTTATTAAAAGGTCAAGGAAATAGTCTGCACATTCACGCTTAAAAGTGATTATTCCATACAAAACGATGTCCAACGAGTCTGCTCTTTCGTACGCCTCTCTGATCCTGTCCGACGCGGACCTGGAGATCTCTGCCGAGAACCTGCTGAAGCTGACCTCGGGAGCCAACATTGAGATCGACAGCATCTGGGCGAACCTGTTCTCGAAGGCTCTGAACGGGCAGGACATCTCGAAGCTGCTGTTCAACTTGTCTGCTGCTCCTGCGGCGGGCGCTGGTGCTGGAGCTGCCGGGGGTGCGGCCGCTGCCGGTGGGGCTGCGGCCGAGGCTGCGGCCGTTGAGGAGGAGGAGCCCGAGGCCGTCGAGGAGGACGACGACGACATGGGCTTCGGGCTGTTTGATTAGATAAGATTAGCGGTGTTATAGATAGTCGAGAAAGGAACACGAACACTACTACTCATACTGCTCATCAGACAGACAGATAGATGTATTAGGATTGTATGTAGACTAGTAAACCTATTTCTTCTTTTCAGCCTCAGCAACGGCCTTCTCCCGGGCCCGCTTCTCGCGGATGCCTCTGTACTTCTTGTCGGATCTGGCCAGTCTGAGGGTTCTGAACGCGGTCTGGTCTGGAACCACGACGGGTCTGGAGCTGGCGTCGGCGGCCGGCTGCTCGACAGGGAACGCAGAGCTGATGGACACCTGCTCGCCGGACGGCTTGGTGGCCTTGTCAAACACAATCACCGAGTCCTTGTACTGCTCTAGTCTGGCGACGTTGGCGTCGAACGTCGCTGTGGATCTGTTGACTCTTCTGTGGTCGACAGAGATGCCGATCGTTCTTGCGTACTTTGGAGAGAGCTTGACGGCCTTGAGCTCAGCCAGGGAAAAGCCCTTGCCGGCCCGGACCTTTCTGTTGTACTTGATGGTTGGACATCTGACGACCGGTCTGAGCGTGTCGAGCGGCTTTGGAGCAATCAGCGCAGACTTGCTGGCTCTGGCCTGTCTTCTGGAGGCCTTCTTTCCAGCCTGGTCCAGATGGACTCTGACTCTCTCCTGCCAGTGCTTTCTGAAGTGGTTCTTGAGGATTGGGAGGTTCTTGGAGATGGCCATGGTGGGGTGTTCTCGGGAGTCTGTTACCTGTTGGATGCTCTTGCTGTGCTGTCTGTGTGAGTAGCTGAAAATCTTTCATCTGTTTTTTTATCAACTTCTTTTTTAACCTGCCCCAGCCTGGAGAGGCGAAGAACTGAATTTTTTTTATTTTTTTTTTCACAGCGCACACCCGTGCACCGGCCACGTCGGGAAAGCGCAGTCACGCCGGGGCAAGGGGCGGAAAAAGAAGGTGGACGGTGGCGGTGCAGCCCAGGCCAGACCAGTGGCCATGTCTTTGTGGCGCAAGCGTGGAAAATTTTTTTTTTCTCATATCCATACCTTTAAAATGTGTGTCGCTGCTGCTACATCCCAGATCCCCACCACAGGCTCAACATAGCAGCATCCACACAGTCCAATCATGTCGAGCGAGTCAGCCCCAGTTCCGTCCGTCCAGGTAAGTAGCCCCGAGCCAGTCGAGCCAGTTTCCCGCGCAGCCCGTGCGTACTAACCACCAGCAGACTTTCGGCAAGAAGAGAAACGCCACGGCCGTTGCCCACGTCAGAGCCGGAAAGGGCCTCATCAAGGTCAACGGGACCCCTATCACGCTTGTGCAGCCAGAGATCCTCAGACACAAGGTGTACGAGCCTCTGCTGCTCGTTGGCCTCGACAAGTTTGCCGCACTCGACATCAGAATCAAGGTCACCGGGGGAGGTCACGTTTCGCAGGTATACGCCATCAGACAAGCCATTGCCAAGGGCCTGATCGCATACACGGCCAAGTACGTTGACGAGTCGTCGAAGAACGAGCTCAAGAAGATCTTTTCTGCGTACGACAGAACCCTGCTGATTGCGGACTCCAGAAGAATGGAGCCAAAGAAGTTCGGTGGTCGTGGTGCCAGAGCCAGATTCCAGAAGTCGTACCGTTGATCAGCCGGCGGTGTCTACACATACTACTACGTACAGTCAGTCAGTCTGTTCAGTCTGTCTATTACCACTACTATGTACAGTCTGTCTGTCTATTACTATTACTATGTAAGTCTGTCATCTATGTAGATGGTGCACGGATGTCAGCACGAGTTACACTGCTCGAATTTTTCTGACTTGAGGTGTGTTAATTATTATCCTGACTCGTACTAAATTAGCTTTAGCTAGCCTGTAAAGCACGAGAAGGAAAAAAAAAAAATTGAAAAAAAAAAAAAAAAAGTATATATATAAGACACAGACGTGCTCCGCTGTGTGTTCACCACAGAGCTTGTCGTCCCCCCTCCCCCACGTAAACACACACAGACACCCCCACACACCCCCCCCACGCAGAATGGCCCACTACGCGCTCTCAGAAACTCACAAGCACATGGTCCAGGACCACCTCCAGGACACCGACCCGGAGGTGCACTCGATCATCCAGGACGAGATCGAAAGACAGAGACACTCGATCGTGCTGATCGCGTCGGAGAACTTCACGTCGACGTCGGTGTTCGACGCCCTGGGAACCCCAATGTGCAACAAGTACTCCGAGGGCTACCCGGGAGCACGGTACTACGGCGGAAACGAGCACATTGACAGAATGGAGCTGCTCTGCCAGGCCAGAGCTCTCAAGGCGTTCCACGTCGACCCGGAGAAGTGGGGAGTCAACGTCCAGACGCTGTCGGGCTCCCCTGCAAACCTTCAGGTGTACCAGGCCATCATGAAGCCGCACGACCGCCTCATGGGTCTGGACCTCCCGCACGGAGGCCACCTCTCCCACGGGTACCAGACAGACACCAGAAAGATCTCTGCCGTGTCCACCTACTTCGAGACCATGCCGTACAGAGTCAACCTGGAGACAGGCATCATCGACTACGACATGCTCGAGAAAACCGCGGTCCTGTTCCGTCCCAAGGTGCTTGTAGCCGGGACCTCCGCGTACTGCAGACTCATCGACTACAAGAGAATGAGAGAGATTGCCGACAAGGTCGGGGCGTATCTGGTTGTGGACATGGCACACATCTCCGGGCTCGTTGCCGCAGGCGTCATCCCGTCCCCCTTTGAGTACGCAGACATCGTCACCACCACCACCCACAAGTCTCTCAGAGGCCCAAGAGGTGCCATGATCTTCTTCAGAAAAGGTGTCAGATCCGTCAACCCAAAGACCGGAAAGGAGGTGTACTACGACCTCGAGAACCCTATCAATTTCTCCGTCTTCCCTGGACACCAGGGAGGACCGCACAACCACACCATTGCTGCGCTCGCCACAGCACTCAAGCAGGCTGCCACCCCAGAGTTCAGAGAGTATCAGGAACAGGTGTTGAAGAACGCAAAGGCTCTCGAGTCCGAGTTCAAAAAGCTCGGCTACAAGCTTGTTTCCGACGGAACAGACTCCCACATGGTGCTCGTCAACCTCAGAGACAGAGGCATTGATGGAGCCAGAATCGAAACTGTGTGTGAAAAGATCAACATTGCTCTCAACAAAAACTCCATTCCTGGCGACAAGTCGGCCCTGGTTCCTGGAGGAGTCAGAATCGGTGCTCCTGCTATGACCACCAGAGGAGCCTCTGAAGAAGACTTCCTCAAGATTGTCCAGTACATCGACCTGGCCATTCAGATCGCCAAGCAGGTTCAAGGTTCACTTCCTATTGAGGCCAACAAGCTGAAGGACTTCAAGAAACAGATTGCCGACGGATCTCCAGAGCTCGAGGAGCTCAAGAAGGATATCTCTGCATGGGCAGGCCAGTTTCCACTCTCTGTATAGGGCGACGTGGGCCAGAAGCAAAGAATAAATAAAACAGTTTCTTAGTCGTTAGTACTTAAATGGTTAGCTAATATTTGTATCCAACATCACCAAGAGCGCGTTTGATGGCCTCGAAGCACTGGTCCAGCTCCTGCTTCCGCTCTCCAACAGCACTCACTCCCATGTGGCCCACGCGGAAGTACTTGGTCTTGTAGTCCTTGTATATACCGGTAGCCAGGGTGAACCCATAGTCCCTCACCTTGCTGAGGAACGCAGTGCCGTCAACTCCCTCGGGGTAGTAGATTACCGAGAGGCCGTGCGCGGCAACAGCTCTGGAGGTGGGCACAAGCTTGAGGCCAATGGCCTCGATTTTGTCCTTGAAAGAATCTGACGCCTTCTGGTGGGCAGCGATTCTGTCGTCCAGAGAGGTGGCGAGAATCTCTTTGAGAGAAACGTTGTAGGCATGCACCAGCTGGACCGCAGGCGTGGCAAAGTACAGGCCGGATCCGGATTCGTAGGCTTGCATGACAGGCAGCCACTTGTTGAGAGAGGAGTAGTAGGACGTTGGTTTGGTCTTTGCAGCAGCCTTCTGCAGCGCTCTTGCAGACGCGTACGAGATGGACAGTCCGGCAGGAACGCCGACGGCCTTCTGCGAGCCGGTGAGGACGTAATCGATGCCCCAGGCATCGAACTCGAGAGGCTCGCACGCAGTGGCACACACTGCGTCCACGACAATAAGGGTTTGTGGGGAAATTTTTTTCACAGCCCGGGAGATGGCTTTGACGTCTGAAAGAACGCCCGAGGAGGTGTCAGTTTGTGTGACGGTGATCAGCTGGTACGGAGTGCCGGCCGAGACTGCGTCCTGAAGCGCCTGTTCGATCCTAGACAGCTCCACGGCGTCGCCAAAGTTTTCGGCTTCGACAATGTCGACCGAGTCGGAGAAAATCTGCAGCGCCTCGTAGAACTTCTCGGAAAAGAACCCTGTGGACACCACGAGGGCCTTTTCTGAACGCTCGAGCAGGTTGGCTCCGGTAATTTCCCAGCCGAGGGTTCCGGAGCCCGAGATCACAAAGCCCTGGGTGTCTGGATCCGACGACCTGAACAGCTTTCTGGTGTTCTTGAGCGCCTCGGAGAACACTGCCACGAACTCTGGCGAGCTGTGCGACTGCGAAGGCGTCGACATGGCGTCGAGCACGGCGTCGCTGAACTCGACGGGGCCGGGGATAAACGTTAGCTTTCTGGACATGGCTGGGGGGGGGGGACTCCAAGAAGCAGAAGAAGGCTATTCGTGGACAGCGGAAAGCGGGAAAACTCTGAAGGAGACGGGCTGGGAAAAAGTTGGGGTATTTATACGTGCACGCGAACTGCGGGGCGGGCAGAGAAACATCCCGCGCGCCCGCGCGGGAGAGCGCCAAGTCACACAGCAGCAGCACGAGCCGAGCCAGAAAAAAAAAAAAAACCGTCGGTCGCCCCACCGCACGCCGATCGTCGCTGTCCGTGGCTTATTTTTTTTTTAACCTCTCTCCACTGCTTTTCAGCGAGCCAACGTGTTAACTTACCAGCGTGCAGGTACCACGTCGTGCCGCCCCATCTAAGACCGCCTGCCCCCCCCGCCATGATCTCAGACGCCCAGCTCAACGTCCTCGCTATCGCGCTCGGCCTCACCTCGTTCGGCCTCATCCTCGCCTACTCCTTCCTGGAAAACAACGTCAAAACATCTACTCATTCCGCATAGAACCTCTACGTCATATATTACCTATAGCTCTGAATCGAAAAAATCCGCTAGCAACTTCTTACTCTCGTCGTAGTACTCCAGAACCCTTGTGTACGCGGACCGGACACAAGCCAGCCAGTCCGCAGCCGTCTTCGCCTCCGCGGCCGGCCTGAAGTCGTCAAGGTTGATCTGGTTCCCGTAGTTCTGGATTCGCTCGCACTGCTGCTGCACCTTTTCCAGCCCTAGCGCGGCCGCAGACCCCTTCAGGTAGTGGCCCAGCGATGAGAGCCGCTTGAGGTCGTCTTCGCTCGGGCTCTGCACCTCCAGCAGCTGCGAGATCTCGTCGAAGATGCCCCGTGCCTGCTCCACAAACGTCTGCACCAGCGACAACGCGAACCCCTCCTCATCCTCGTCCATCAGCAGCAGCTCCTGGAAGATCGTCCAGTTGATCAGCTCGCTGGACTCCAGCGTCTCCTGAGTCACTGCCATTGCCGTGCGCTGTGCTGTCTCAAACGTGTCTGTTTCTACGTGCTCTAGCAGCCCATCAACAAACAGCCTGGGTTGTTTTGCGTCGCTTTTACTCTGCGTTCCGTTGCGGTGCGGTGCGGTGCCGTGCGTAGCGGGGCGTGCGTGTCTGCGTGCGTGCGTGCGTGCGTGCGTGCCTTTCACCCTTCTAGATGCGGGACTCAGGTGATCACCTGCTCTTTTATCGCCTCTGCCTTGCGTCTCGTCCTCTCTGTTTCTTGTACTTGCACCCTGTCATCCATCCGCATCGACAAAATTTCACCAACCTTTAATTCCATTATAGCCTTGCTAACATCCGTGCACCACAACCATCCCGCTAACCTACCTTTAACCCTGCTCCCGCGAGACTCACAGAAACAACGGGATCTCCACACCTGGGCCGCCGCCGCCGCCGCCACCGCCAGCTGGGGCCTTAACCAGCGCTCGCTTACGTCGCCCGTCCCCAGTATCCGGTATCTCAGGCCCCGGCGTTGGCCTGTGTCCAAGCATCGACGCTGCAAGCTCCGCCGTCACGTCTATCGGCGCGTCGCCCACCGCAGCCCGCGTACCTGGAATCCCATGACCATGAATCTGCTCCTCATCGATGATCATCTGCTCAATGAACTCGTTGTGGTAGCCGTACCTCGGAAGCTCGCTGCGCAGCGTCTGTGTTGGTCTCTCAACTGTCTCCAGCGTCACAAACTCAATACTCGTTCCGTAGAATACACTCTTGCCGTCCGCGCCTCCGGCACTGGACCCAGGCACTCCTCTAATCAGCATCGAAACGCTGGTCAGCCCGCTCACGTCTTTTCTGATCTTCACCAGCCGTGACAGCCGTGCTGCCCGGATTATCTTCGAAAAGTACACAAAGTTGTAGAACGACGAAACGCTCGCACAGCACCCCACCATCTCGCCAGTATCCTCGTTCTCACGGTACACTTCTAGTTCCTTCAAAAACACCTTGCCGTCCGGCATCATGAACTTTGTGTACCCGATCCCTTCATCTTCTGATCGTGATAAGAATACCAGCCGCGACCGTCTCTCGTCCTGTCTCGAGCAAAATATAATCAGCTCTTCCGTGTTGAGCTCCTTCATATCTTTCAGTATATCGTAAATGATCGATGCCTTCAACACCATTTCGAATATCACCTTCGAGGGATCCAGCTGGAACACCGAGTTGTCACACAGCAGCTCCGTGTAACTCTCATCAAACGAGTCCTCACTATACGTCCTGCTGGCCCCAGTTCCAACATATCGTCTCTGGGACATTCGATCAGAATCTGAAGGGTCAATATATATCGTCAGTAGCTCGCAGCGCTCAATCACAAAGTCGTCTTCAAATGTCAAAATAAACGGATACCCTTCTCCCTGATAACTCAGAATACACTTAGTCCGAGCCTCTCCGGCGTCCTTATCGTTGGGAATGTGGATGTTAATGGTTTCAAGCAGGGAGTTGAGATCCAAATTCACAGGTAACGACCTCACACCCTCTCCATCTTCGCCATTGTCGGAATCAAATTGGTAGCTGCTGAAGAGTCTTTTGTTTAGCGTCAAAAGAACCTTGCAGATGTTGTTGTCAATCACACTGAAACACAACCCTTCGCTGGTCAAATTCAAAAGGCTGTTCTTTCCAAAGGGGACGATCGACGAGATCAACTGGTAGATCGCGACGATGTTCGTGGTTGACGCCGTGAATTTGAGCCTGTTGCTCCGCTCCAGTCGTTTGCTTTTACCAGACATTGCGTCTCTACACGATCTGGTATCCCGACTCAGGCAACAAACCTGTTTCCTGCTCAAAGCTTCATACACTCAAGTATATGTAACTCTCTGTGATTTTGTTCTTTTCGTGTTTCTACTTTTAGGGCGTCGGTAGACGCGTCGATGCTACATCGTAAGAACTTCAACGTTGAAATTAATAGATTTGAAGGGGGGGGGGGGTATAAAGGTACGGACATAAAGCAAAACGATAGGAGCTAGCCTATATCACTTCAGCAAAGTAGCTGGGACAAGAAATCCTGTCCCGCTCGAAACTGGCCAGAAATTGGCTCTTCAGTGCCAGCAGTAACAGCAAAGAAGGCCTCTCTGTTCAAACCAAGCACTTTCGATCAAGCAATGGTGCAGCTACCACCCGTGTAAAACGAGGAGCTACTGATCGACTCGTACAGAGACTGGAGGTTGTTATCAGCAGCATCCTGCTCTGTCTGGGACTTCCGGGAGGTTGAGGTTGTGGAGGTGGCTTTCATTGCGAATTATTGGAATTTGGTCTCTTGTTGTTTGTAACTTCTGTTGATGAGAAGACACACTCCTTATGATTCAGATCGTTGTCCAAGAAGGAATTCACATCACTATTTATAATGCAAGAAGTTGAAAACCTGTTGAGACTGATGAGTGAGTATCGTTTAGTTGCAATCTCACAGGTCGAATTTCAGGCGTAGCTCTCTCGTGCCCATACCTTCATTGAACTGTCCTAAACAAGTACATTTCAGATCAGTCTATCTATAACTCGTGGCCCCACCAGTCCATCTCTGTGACTGGTATCTCTCACATTCTGAGCACAACTGCAACTCGGAAACGATCCTCGATTTCCAATCCTGTGTTTCGATCACATTGATTTGTACCAATGGGGTAATTTTCTTGATACTCTCCAGAACGCTGGACCGCACGAGAATAAATAATCCATTGCGCATAGACAGTGATGTTTTAGGAATCATAATAGGCTGCATGGAATCGCGCACATGTTCCCGATACACACCAAAACACCACCAATATCGCCCGCTCATCTGACTGGTGAGATGCGTTCTAAAACGATATCGAAGGACGTGCACGACCCAAAGCGAGCTTCACACTCTTCGAAGCGAGGTTTCAGCGGCCATTGAGTCATCTCAATTAGGCATCTTGGGTCCTTGTAGACAAATGGTAGAACGGACCACAAGCTGCTATCGGATAACAGTAGGGGATAAAGCTCCAGTGTTCAAAGAGCTAGTGTCGAAGAAATAGGTGAATGCAATACTGAAAAAGATTAAACTTCGACAGCTAGCGTTTCAGAATTATTGAGAAACCGGTTGGGCAGGTGAAAGAGCCACCAGAGCCAGTTTGATCAGCAGCACAAAAACGCTATATCCGAATATGAAGCTGCCCCAGATGAGCAATACGAGAACCACCAGAATCCCAAAAAAGGTCAGCGATGCTTCTGTGGTTGTCATGACATAGAATGGCAGGCTGTAGTAAACCAGACCAATCAATCTCTGCAGCAACTGTGGCAGTCTGCGTGGCGTGGATAGCGTGTCTTGAGCCATGACCTGACGTAAGAGAGCCCAACTGACTCTAATGGAAATCACCGGTGTAACAAAACTGTATTTCTTGGAAGGGGAATCAGGTGTCAGATCGGATGCCCCGGATAGACGATACGCTGGGAGAATCAAGATCTGAAAAAGCTAGGGAGCTCCGCACAAACGCAAAGTGTATCTCCAGCTAATATAGAATGCCAATACTATGTCCTTCGCTCGATGTAGAGCTGTTTTAGGAGCCAGAAAGGGGGTTGTGATTGCTCTCTTTCTTGGATCCTTTTTTTATTTTTTTTATTTTATATCCCATTCGGTGGACGGATGTTCATAGAATCTTGAGCACTGATTTACGTAATCATTGTAAGTAAACAAGCTTTATTCATTTCTCTTCACTGTGATGCAATACTAATAATGTTTGTGAGAACGTTCTGTTCGTCCGAGGTCAATCCCCCCACAACCAGCTGGTACTTCTGCGGTTCTGTAGACTGTAAGTTCACGAGAGAGTCCCTGAAAGCTCTGAAAACGTTGACGTTATCCAGGGAAGTGTAAGAATAAGGATCATCGTCCAGGTCATCATCGTCATCGTCTGTTGAGAAACGTCCAAAGTACCCGCTGCCTCCGTTTTGTGCGATCAGTTCGCTCTCCTTCTCAAGGAACTGCAGATACTCGTCTGTCGCGGCATTGGTTCCTTCATCGTCTTCTTCGTCTTGCCATTCATTTTCGGCTTCGGTTGCGCTGACTTCGCCCTCTGAATGGTTTTGGTCTTGTTCATTAGCACCAAACTCAGCTCTTCTCTTCTCTCGCTCCTTAATGGCATTTGGCAACGCCTTCAGAAGCGTTGCCAGACTGGATCCAAATTGCGGACAGTAGATGTTAAGGTGGAGCTCTGTTAACTCTGGTAGGCTAATGTTAAGCAAGGATAGACATCCTAAAACAGACAGCTTCAGATCAAACACCTTTTTCAATGCAGACGTGGACTTGAACCACAGAGATAATACGCCATCAACACTGTTCAGTGAAATCAATGACTGAACACATGAGCTGGGATCGACCACCATCGCAGCAATTATGCAGTTCAACAAGCTTAGTCTATATTTGTTGGAGGTGTGAGCTGTGTCCTCGTCAGCCAGAAGTTTGACGATAAACTCAAGTAGGCTTGGAATATATGGGCTTGCTGTGGTCTGATTCAGAGATAGAAGAAAACTGGTGGCCAGCTCTGCAGCAGATATGATGTCGTTGGCTCCCACGTCTTCCTCCTCGGGATCCATGGTGAATATCTTGCTGATTAGCTGATAAATAGCATTCTGGTATTGTGTGTTAGTCTGAAAAGTGGATGCACCATAGACAAGATAATTCATAAGACACGGAAGTGCATCCTCTAAAAACAGTAGTATGTCGTCGTTCATCAGAGCAACTATGAGGTTCTCAAATAGCTGCCACATGGCAGGAGAAACAGACCGAGTTAAAAATGTAGTATTCTCAACCAATTCTGCAGCCTCAGCATAGAAATCGTCCAGTCCATTCAACAGTGTATACTGAACAACTGGAGCGTAACACTGTTCCAGTTTTGATATAATTTCCGACGAGTTCTCAAAGTAGAGTAGCACAGTAACCATCGTATTGAAGATACCCAATGCTGCCGTGTGTTTGTCGGTGAGATCATCATGATCAAAGTCCTCAGGCCCTCCATGAGAAGCTTCATTTATGTCTGTCAATAATCTTAGTAGCTGCTCACTGAGCTTTGCCATCAAATGCTCACCAAATGGTTGCAGCTGCTCAGAATATGTTTCGACACATTCTTGTATCACAGCTGAGATGGCGTCACTTTCCACCTGGTTCGAAAGCTCTAAAAGCTTCTCCACAGTTTCCACCACAATAGATCCAAGAGCATCACGAAACTGCTCAAAAGACATGAATGCCTGAATTGCCAAGGCTCCTTCCAACTGTACAGGCAAATTTCCCGAGTCATTGAAACATTTGAGGACACCATGGAACAGTATCTGCATATTATTGGAATCCTCGAATCGCAGCTTGTCAAATTTTGAGGAAACCTCACAAGTTCTAGCTCTCAGAAATGGAAACTGGGAGTCGAAATTGGGTAGCACAAATGTCGAAACAAATTGCTCCAGCTGTGAATAGAATGGCGAGCTAGGAGAAGTGAGCTTATAAGCAATGGCTCCCAAAATACGAAGAGACGACTCCTTCTGTCTTGCAACGTCTAATGTCTCCTCCATAGAGGAAAGAGAGTTCAGCTTTTCATATGTGAAATGTAAAATGGGCTCCAACGTCACTTTGCTTCTCTTCTCCACAAATGTGAAGATCAAAGATAATATAGCCATTTGCGGTGAGTTTGTCTCCTCATATATGTCTAGAATCATATGGATATACTCAGATGGGTCATTTTCAAACATTTCCAAAACTGTGTCCGAAGGGCACAGTAAAGGAAACGTAATCTCAGATAATATATCTCCAACGTGCGGTTTTATGACTTCAAAACAGGTCTTTTGAACGGAG
Organism: Ogataea wickerhamii; assembly: GCA_030559035.1. Taxonomy (NCBI): domain Eukaryota; kingdom Fungi; phylum Ascomycota; class Pichiomycetes; order Pichiales; family Pichiaceae; genus Ogataea; species Ogataea wickerhamii. The sequence continues at coordinate 40,020 of JAKTQX010000021.1, forward strand.
CACTGCTCAAAAAAGGAAATTAAATAATACAATGAGGCATCACTAATCCACTGTTTTTGCTCCTTCCAAAGACGAATCTTTTGAAAGTATATTTTCACTAACTCAGGAACAAAACTGCCAATAAACATCTCTCTGAAGGAATCATAGGTGAATCTCTTTGAAAGGCTCTTTGTAGCGTATCTCTCGAAAACTCTGTACAAGTTTGCAAATGCCCATTTTTGAGCCTTCACCCACGGACTCAGTGATCTATCTTCTTCGTCAATAGTCAGGACACTATGGGGAAATTCCATGTTAATAACCTCCACATGGAATGTGGCCCAATCTGAAAAGGCCTCTTGTTGTTGTAGCGGTAAAGGGAAATCATGATATGTGACAAACTTAAACACCTTGATGATCAATTTCAGCACCTCCCCAGCCTCGTAGCTGTCCCCATGAGTCGGGAGATTCGAGACTATCTGCTTTCCTATTTGCAACAAGCTCGGAAAGTACTGCTTGATAATGGGATCAAGTTCATCAGCTCTGTCAGAGTTTGTTTTCCATCTATAGTGGCGAGCCAGCTCTGCAAAACACAGAACTCCTGTATAGAGGGAGTCCACATCGGAGACGTTTTCAAAAAGCGCCACTGTGGAGGGAATGTAGTTAGGCCATTTAGACGGATAATCGTATGATATCATAGTGCTCAGAACAGGAATTAACTGATTCCGTAGAACCCTTTCAAGTTTCACGATTATAGGAATGATTCGCTCCCGTATAAAGGGCTTCTCATCTTCGTCAATGGTTCCCTTTGGGTTCCCCCAGCTTTTTATAACTTTGTTTTTGAAGTAGATGGAACACGCCTTCTTGACAACAGGGCTCACCTCATTAGCGTTGAGTATATCCAGGCAAGCACCAAGAAATCCAACAGAAAGTTCAGCTTGCTTCAGCTGAGCCTCAGCTTGCTGTCTAATAACCTGATCTGCCTGAAGCGTTCCAAGAAAGCACTCGTGAAGAGCTTCGACATTCATGGTTTCTAATCTTGGTTGTGGCACACGGGAATGGTCTTTGTTTTGAAACTTAAGTATTTCTCATGCGAATCTTGGACCCCTTTGTGTGATCCAAGCCTAAGCTAGCTGTATGCTCAACTCTTGTCCTTGCTATCAACATGAAGTTTCTGTTATTGAAACTGATAGCTTCTGAGAAGTTTTCGAAAAATTTGAAACGTCGATAGACCTGCGTCGGCTTTTGGGACTAGAGTGAAAAACGAAAAAAAATTGTATTACTAACATAATAAAAGGATAGTACCACAGAAGAGCTACCACCAACAGAAAGACTGCTCGACATAGCTAAGAACATACAAAACAAGTCATGGCTCCCGCAACCGTTATCTGCGTCGGTATGGCAGGTTCAGGGAAAACCACTTTTATTCAGCGGTTGAACTCACATCTGCATGCGAAAAAAGAAGCACCATATGTAATAAACCTGGATCCAGCAGTATTGAAAGTACCGTTCGGATGCAATATCGATATCCGTGACTCTGTGAATTACAAAAAGGTCATGAAGAACTACAACCTCGGTCCCAACGGGGCCATTGTGACGTCGTTAAATCTATTCTCCACAAAAATTGATCAAGTCATAGGTTTAGTGGAAAAGCGATCAGATCAGTTCAGCCACTGCATAGTTGATACCCCTGGCCAGATAGAGTGCTTTGTCTGGTCTGCTTCGGGCTCAATCATTACTGAGGCGTTTGCATCTACGTTTCCCACGGTGATCGCGTATATCGTGGATACTCCTCGGTCTTCATCCCCAACTACATTCATATCCAATATGCTTTATGCGTGCTCTATTTTATATAAAACGTCGCTTCCTATGATACTTGTATTCAACAAGACAGATGTAAGGGATGCAGAGTTTGTCAAGACGTGGATGACTGACTTTGAAGCGTTTCAAGAAGCTCTAAGAACCAATTCTGAGCTCAACGACGAGACCTCGAATGGTTCTGGATACATGGCATCGCTAGTGAATTCCATGAGTCTGATGCTGGAGGAATTTTACTCTACTCTGGATGTTGTGAGCTGTTCCGCGTACACTGGTGACGGGTTTGATGACTTTCTTGACGCTGTGGACTCAAAAGTGGGGGAGTACAATGAATTTTACAAAAAAAGAAGAGAGAACATAATCAAAGAAAAGGAGGAGAAGGAACAGAAGAAGAAGGCGAAACAGCTATCACAGCTTCTAGGGGATCTGGGGATTGATAAAGAGAAGACTACATCAGTGGCTGATGACAAATCGGTGGACGTTGTTTCCGATTTGTCTTCCGAAGAGGACCAAGAAACCTATGAACATGGACTAGTTGATCCTGACGAGGAAGAAGAGCCTCAATCGAATAACCTTCCGACTAATGCTGACCCTCTGATCGAGATGTATCGTGCAGCTCAAGGAGACAAGGGTGCCTCTGGTCAATCGAGCACTGTTGTGGACGAAATCACTAAATACATAAGGCAGTCCCAGTGAAAGCCATTACGCATATAGTTGTAGAATAATCATAATTTCCTAATCTTTTCTATGCTACTATATATACAGATTTATATGAAAGGATATCACTTTTTCTTAGTGAGGATCATCAATCCGTCCTTCTGCTTCGAAACCTTGACAAGACCCAGCCCTGCTATCTTGTACAAGTTTTCTTTCACCACATTATCTTTTGTATCCGTGTATTCTTTCAGATTCGTGAGAAACGGAAATCCCGAGACGTTCAAGACGCAGCATACAACCTCGAATCTGTCAGTCCATCGCGAAAGGAGATCTAACACCAAACTCGAACCTGTTATACCTTCCTCAGTGATACCGAAAAACACAAAAGGCTCAGACGGATCTAGCTCATCTACAGGGTTTGTAATTTCCCATTGCTCGAACTTCCGCCGAAGTAAATCCACACGACAGGAGATGAAGTAGTCCACCGACAGATTGTAGTCGCTTGGATCTGTGTACCTGATATCGCTGGCTGCAGCATTTATGGACTCTAATTCGTCCACTAATGCTTTCAAATTCAGAGATACAGAGGCAGTGGTATTTTTCAACAGTATCAATACAGGAAACGCAGCAAGAGGCTTCCAGAATTCAGAGTCCGGGTCCCGAGCATTGAGCGGGCTTTTCTCCAAACCTGTCCACAGAATCTCACTAGCCGATCTCAGTCTGTCTGTGACCTTCTTTTGTTTCGAGTTGTAGAGGTATCTCGATGGGCCAGAGAAAGACGACCCAGACGACGAGCTTGGTCTGCCCTTGTCGTTCAGTTTCCGGAGTAGATCATCACGTTCAGCAAAGGCTCTTTTCCTGGTTCTATATGTCGCCTTATCGTCCTTCCCGTGTCGTATTTCTGTGGCCGATGAGTCTGCCCCTTCGGTTGATGTGCGCTTGCTACGATGCAAAGTTCGTGTGTGGACGACTGACGGCAAAGCCAGCGACAAAGCGAGCCTGCTCCTTCGCAGGGCAGAATAGACCGTGCTCTGGAGCATTGGAGAGAGCAAAGGCTCTGGCTGTTCAACAAAGGGGCTTAGTTTGCAAGAGCTGGACAGTATGCTTATAGATGGAATGAAGTTACATGTTGACCAAAAAATAATAATAATTGAATTATGTAGCGTGTCGACGGGGCGTTGACACAAACAATGCATGTCGACAAGTCCGACGATAACCGTAGCTATTATCAGATATACTTATCCTATATGCACAGATATATATATATATATATCTATGTGGGGGGTTTTTATGGCTACTACTGGCAATGAAAATGAGCGTTTGGCAACAGACTGTATTGTGGAAACAATATGACCTTCTCGAACGCTGACCAGATCGAGTATCTCAAGACGATCAAGTCTGTAAGAGAAACCAATTCTGGAACACTGCCGCGGATTCTGACCGACAGACTACTAAATTTCGATGTTGATCTGTCTAAAATTGATGCAACAGTCTCGTTCGTCTGCTCCACTATAAGAGAATCGTTCCCTACGAACCAGTCTTTGTTGGAGATCCCTGTCCACGGAAGATACCAGCATTTTGAGTGTGGTGGAAAGAAACGTCTCACCGATCTTATCAACACCCAGTTTTCTGGAGCCTCGGATCTAGAGATATGCAAAAAGCTTGTTGATCTATTCATTGTTAGTGTTCTACTTGACGCGGGAGCAGGAAACAGCTGGAAGTATACAGAAGATGGCCACGAGATTGGAAGATCGGAGGGAATCGCAGTGGCAAGTTTTGGTATGTTTGTAGCCGGAGCGTTCAGCTCATCCTCTGATAAAACAGTGGTTAACGGAGACAAACTTGCGCACTTATCTGCCAGTGAGCTGGCCGAGGGTTTCCAGGTTTCTCCCGATAACCTGCTTGAGGGGTTTGACGGGAGACTCAAGCTGATGAACGCTCTTGGAAGATCTCTAGTTGCTAATAAAGAGATCTTTGGCGCGGATGGAAGACCAGGAAACCTTGTTGATTACTTGATTCTGAAGTCTTCCAAGACACATGATGGCTACAGCGTTCAGCTGGAGGATCTGTGGTCGTGTCTGATGGATGGACTGAGCCCCGTATGGCCCACAGAGGGAAGAATCAAGGTGTATGGTTCCACCATCGGAGATGCCTGGAATCAGGAAAGTAAGCTGCAGGACTGGAAGTCACGCAACCCTGGTTCTGAGGCCCCACAGTGGGCAGCAGTGGTTACGTTCCACAAGCTGACACAGTGGCTGACCTACTCGCTCTTTCTACCGCTCACAAAATATGCCCATTTCGTGATCCTCAACGCTGACTATATGACAGGTCTTCCTGAGTATAGGAACGGGGGGTTGTTTGTTGATATGGGGATTCTTTCTTTGAAACGGGACCGACTGGAAAGAGGTCTGCAGTACTCCAAGCAGGTTGGTTTCAGTCAAAAGATCCCCACATACAAACCGGACGACGACGTTATCGTGGAATGGAGGTCCTGTACCGTATGTCTGCTGGACTACATTCTTCCTCTGGTGAATAGACAGCTGGGAGTTGAGAACACACAGTATGAGCTGTCGCTTCCACAGTTGATCGAAGCCGGGAGCTGGAAGTCGGGCCGACTGGTTGCCAAACAGCTCAGATCCAACGGTGGACCGCCTATAGAGCTGCAAGCAGATGGAACAGTCTTCTGAGGAACATATAGCACACGTGACCGTGCGAAGGGCGTATAACCCTGGCACACCTCACACCTAATACTAATCTTCTGCTCCCTTTCGAGTGGTCCACGTCCTTTGAAAATTTTCCAGCCCTGTGCAGTAGTGGATTCGCAGACGAGCATACTAACTATATTTTATCAGCATTCAAGAAGAACGCTACTCAGCTGTAACTAATACACTTATTCTTTTCTCAGCTTTGAACGTCTCATATTCATATAGCACCAGTGTAAAGATGTCCTCCGCCGATGCCAAGAAGGCTGTCCAGCAGCCAGATATCCACAAAATTAGAATCACCTTGATTTCCACCAAGGTGAAGCAGTTGGAGAAGGTTTCCCAAAACATCATCAACAACGCCAATAGCGAGCGTCTCTACAAGAAAGGTCCCGTCAGAATGCCAACCAAGACCTTGAGAGTGTCCACCAGAAAGACCCCTAACGGTGAGGGTTCTAAGACCTGGGAGACGTACGAGATGAGACTCCACAAGAGATACATCGACCTACACGCTCCTGCTCAGTTGGTCAAGAAGATCACCAAGATCACCATCGAGCCAGGTGTTGATGTTGAAGTGACTATCGCTGCCTAAGTTTGAGGTTTTTCAGACGAGATGGGTGGCTGAACGAACGTTTGTCGGCTTCTCTAGGCGTACCGTGTATTTGATATACCACAGTTCACCTTTTGTTGTATTGTGATTCAGCATATGAATGCATGAGACGTTGCGGTGTTAGCTATCAGTAGTCGAGACGTTTGGATGCTGTCTGTCTGTCTGTCTATCTTTAGAGTATAGTACTTATAATTAATATATACATCTTCTCTAAGGGTTACCCTACCGATTTATCTGTACCCCCCCCCCACCAGCCGCTCACACCAGCCACACCCAAAAAGTACCTTGTCCCCATGTGGAAATATGTAAACATCAAATCTGCACTTAATCACTAATATATTCTATGATCTCCAATTTTGAGCAGTCTCATCAAGCAACAGAGCACCCTCAACAGAGCACTATCACCAGAGATACCATGGCAACCGAGAACCTGTTTGCAGGAAGCTTCTGGTCAGCAGACGACTCTTCAGTAGATCTTCTGATAGATCATATTCACAATGGAGCACAGACCCTGGATTCTCTGTTTCAATTCTACCAGGCAAGGGCTTCTCTTGAAGAGGAGTACTCCCGAAAGCTCAAACTGCTCTGTAGAAAAGTGCCCTTGACCAAGTCCGAAGCCAGTGGAACGCTCAGAGACAGTCTCGAGACCCTGGTCGAAGAAACAGAGCAATTGAGTGTTTCCCATCTTGCGGAAGGAACCCGGATTCACGAAACAGTATGCAAGTCTCTTGAAGACTTCTCCGGGGATTTCAGGGCAAAGCTCAAACCCACAGAGACCAGTGTGATGAAACTATTGAAATACAAGCGTGCCCTCGAGGCTAAGGTCGAGCTGGCAAGGAAAAAGTACCAATCAGAGTGTATCAAGCTTGGGAGTCTCAAAACACAGCAGATTCTCATGGATGAGACTGAAGCTATGAAAATGGAACAGCGGTTCTCCAAGCTCAAGCAAAAGATGATCCAAAGCAGAACAGACTACTATGAGCTTTGCCAGGAACATGCCAGTCTTGTTGAAATGTGGAAAAAGGAGTGGTTCCAAGCTTGCAATGAGTTCCAACAACTCGAGGCGGACAAAATCAGCACCATCAAGAAAAATACCTGGGAGTATGCCAATATCGTGAGTTCCTCATGTGTTTCTAACGACCAAAGCTGTGAGAACATACGATTAAGTCTTGAAAAATGTAACATCTCAAAGGACATTTCGCTCTTTGTGGACAATTTCAAGACCGGTGACACAATAGCAGGCCCGGTTCCTTTCATTGACTATGCCAAAGGAGAAACTGGCTCTGAACTAAGGTCTTCTGAAACCGTCAAAGTTGGACAGTTTGACCAAAACCAAGACAAAATCGAAAAAACACTCTCAAAGCGTAAAAGTCCCCCAAAGATGTCTGAAGAAGAGCAGTCGAGACACAATTTAGAGAATCGGAGAACAGAGACGTTTGACAGCTTAGAGCGCCAGGCGCAACTAGAGAAAGCCGATTATGGTTATAAATCTGAGTCGGACTTGGGATCTTCAAAAGTCTTGTCCGATTATTCTCACACCGTTTCAGCCTCTAGCAATTCACAACCATCTGAGGAACGGAACCAAATGAAAGCGTCAGTACAGGAAACTTTATATTCGAACCCACTTTTGAAGTCACAACTGTCTCAAACTAGCGCGTCATCAAAGTTGAAAACTCATACTCGCAACAGCACAGCGCTAGAAGACTACCTTGGGGATCTGAGTCTAGGAGGCAACGGAAACCTATCAAAATTCAGAGAGTCTATGCGCTCAGCCACCTCAGATGATCAAGACCTGCATCAACCACAACAACTTCATACCACAAAGACAAGACGCTCTTCGCGGAGAGATTCCAGTGACCAAAAGGTCCACTCTAGGAACACGTCGGTTCGCAAATCGAAGTCTTCAACCACTCTCCAAAACAGAATCGTCACTCCTGCGGATCTTCCGTCTAGATCCTCTGAAGGATACCCCGTCTTGAAATACTGTAAAGCCCAGTACTCATATAGGGCTGAGATAGAGCAGGAGCTGTCATTTTCCAAGAGAGATATATTAATGATTTTGCATCAACAACCCGATGGCTGGTGGTTTGCAGAAAACTTCAACACCGGGGATTCAGGCCTTGCCCCAAGCAACTACCTGGCAAGCTTCTAGATCGCCGCTGATAAAGTCCAAACCATGTAAAATATTATGTATAGAACCAAATCGTGAATGCTGCGGAATCGTTAAACAATGCCACTCACCTTCTTTGCAAAGTAGTAAGAACAAAGGGCAAACAAACCCATGCATGCTACAATTCCCCAAAACCAGGTGAGACCTTCAGCCTCTTGTCCAGGAACCAAACAGTTCATTCCCCACAATCCAGTTACAACGTTCAAAGGCAAGACAATTGTTCCCATGATTGTTATCTTTCCTAAAATATCATTCATGTCGTTGTTAACTTTGGTCATGTCAATGTTTATTTGAGCCAGATAGTTTGAATGTGATCTAGCAAGAAGTTTTTCATAATGGTTGAGCGATTGTACCATGGTCACAATATGATCCTGGATATCTCCCAAGTACATTCCGATCTCAGATCTCGGAGAGGCTTCCCACGGCTCATTGCATCGTTTCGAAAACCCCTTTATAACATCTGCTTTGAAACCAAGGAGTCTCAGCAGTGACATAACCCTTTTTCGGCATTCTCCGATTCTTCTCAACATATCTCCTTTTCTTTTCCAGCTCAATATCTTTGTGTTCCCAGACTCTGAGGAGGAGGTGGTACGAGAAGATTGCGAGCTCAAGAGAGAAACCCCTTCACCATTCACTGTGGAGTTTCTTCTTTTGAGCTTAAACCAGATACGATCCTCAGCCTCATCTTCACTTTCATCTTCGGATTCATCATCTGAATCAGCACCACTTTGCATCACTAAAATAGCATCCTCGATAGCGTTCACTTCAGCCTCGATGCTTTCAATTAAAGGAGCGAAAGCATCCGTAACATCATCTATTAAAGCATAACAAATCCAGTCGGATGTAACCGCTAGATAGTCTTGTAGAAGTCTTGTTCTACGACGAACATTTCCGGGGTGAGGTGTAGGCTTGAAGTGGAATGTTATCACACCATCTTTAAAGACCAGGATATACATGTTGAGAGGCTCCAGGTCCCCATTTTTCTTCCTGTTCCGTTTTTCCGCGTCTGACTTTCTTCGAGAATATATGGAGGCCGATCTCTTTTGGTTTTCAGTGCCAGTCTTATCATTACGTAGAGAAGCATTTTGGAAAATAGAATCAAGAGCTCTTCGGAGCCATGATTTGCTGTTTCTTTGACCGCTGCCGATGCTTGAGAGATCCGAGCTGATGGATCCAAATGATTTTTCCAGAGCTTTCTTTCTATTGTGGCGCTCTTGAACAACGTCGAAAGAGGTGAAACAAACCAAGTAATAGTCTTTGAACAACTCAACTTTCTCTCTTGACTCTCCCAGAAAAATATCCTCAGTCGTTAAAGGGTGTATTCCAAAGGCTTTTGACAACACTTTCATTTCTTCTTCTGTCGGATTGAGAACATCAAGCCAAAATGGTGCAAACGTAGGAGGAGAAGGTGTTGCCGACTCTGCTGAAATAGAGGGAGTAGGAGTGGTCGGTCCCCCAATGGGGGTCCGAGCTCTGAGGCTAATCTGAGACGACTGGAGTGATATAGTATTTTGGAGGGCACCCGCAGCGGTTATCGGTGCTGGAGTGGTGGTCAGGATAGAGGGGTTTTCGTACTCACTTGCGGCAACAGCCAGTTTCGCATGATGAGAAGGAAGGAAAAGATCTGAGAAAGTAAACGAGCCATCTTCCACCAAGCCAGAGATTGAAGCAGAATGTATGGTACTTTCAAGGTCTTCCCTGAAGTAGGTGAAGCGAAACTTCTCTGCCTTGTTCTGATGTCCAGAAAACTCAGGAAGGTAGTCATATGATGATTTTGTGTCCTTCCAAGGTGTGAGTCGATGCGGGCGAAGCCTGCCGGTGAGAATATCTCGCTCATCTTCAGTACGCAATAGCGATGGCTCTCTATCGCCGTTATCTACATTGGCAACAATCGGATACTCGAATCCTACTCCTGAAGTTTCGTCACTACCAGAGGTCACGCCTGAAGAACGGCCGCTCAAAGCAGCTGAAGCTTCATTGATTTTCTTCATTGCCTGAGATTCCTCCTCTGCAAACTCCTCCAGAACACTGATATCCGGCCATTCTTTACGCTTTCCAGCTTCATCAAGAGAAACTACCGGAAAACAAACATCATCCAAAGATGACGCGTCAGAGGAACGTCTGGAAGATGGGTTGGACGAAGCATACATGGAACTGCTCTCGTTATCCTCATCATTGCCAGCCTCCATTTTTCCTGAATTGGATCCAAAGAGGGTTGGACGTGAATAACGCGAGCTTGGCTTGGGGCTGGGGTTTACAGCCTCTTGCGCAGGAGCGGTAGACTTGAAGTTGCTCTCGTATGGATTTTCAGACTTGTAATGTGAGTCGGAACTTCCTATTTGATACCCTGGTTTTATCGAGGCCGAGCCTCCCTGGCCACGAAGCTCTTTCAAGTTATTAGCTACGGCAACAGGGATTTCTGTTGAACCATAGTTGCGCGCCCCTCTTTCTTTTGCACTCTTGGACCGATGAGCCTGCGAGTTTTTCCGTATAGTGGGACCATTCTCTGTTCGAGCAGAAACAACATCCCGGTTGAACTTGGAGTCACTGTTCCTCGAAGAGCTGGGATCTGTAGAAGCAGAAGCTCTTGTGTTATTTCGAAGCAGCCCTCTTCCTGTGGGATATCTAGCGGGTGATTGTCCAGAGTTACCCGCACCTCCCTGGCTACTGTATCTTCTATGATCAATCAAGGGTTCAATTTCTAAAAAGGAATCTGAGGCTATGTCATTGTGAAGAAGCCCAAGTGCATCAAGCTCTCCCTCACTTCCATGATTGTGGGATGCGGTATGCAGTTCAGAACCTGGACTCACATCAGAGGCTGCAGAGGCTGTAGAGTTCTTGCTGTTGTGCCTGTGATGACCACCCCTTTTACCGTCTGCCCCATCCCTGTTTCTCCCGGTTCCTGCTTCCGACATATTGTTGGAGTCTTCGAATCTCACCTTGTCAGCTTCAGACATGGTGACCAGCGAAGTGTACTCCCTGCGTTACTGTATGGACAAACACCCTGTGCTACGATGTTGTAAATCGCCACTAGAACAAAGGTTTTTTTGTTAGTTGCCCTGTAAAAAAATCCCCTGTTGATTTCTACAGATAAATTTGAATGAGGTGAATCAGCCCTTCTTTCGGCAGCAGCCCGCCTCACAAGCTAGGTGGGAACTGAAGTATCCAGAAAAACATGATTCAATAGCACCCGAATTGCAGATCGGAGCGTATTGACCGAAACTATCACCTCACAACAGCTCAGATCAAGACTGATCCCAGGTAAACCATTATTAGATACGTTTATTCCAATTACATAACGATAAGGGCATCAGATAACATCATATATTGACTAAAGAGCTGGAAATGAAAGAAATAAGAACCAGTCATTCTATTCTGTCTTTTGCCTTTTAACAGGGACATCCTCACCGTCCGTGCCGCCAGATGCCTCTGCATCCGAATCCAAAACCTTTCCCTCCGCCTCTAATCCCTTTCCTTCCGCCTGTTCAATCTCTTTTACACCACCATCCTCCAGCGCATTTAGAGCCTCATCGATCTGACTGATCTGTCCTACCAACGAGCGCCATTGCTCCTCCGTTAGCGAGATCCCCTACTTGAGCGTTAGTCACGTGCCCGAAATCAACATCTGCAAGATTCCTAACTTACTTTACTTCCAGGCAACCATTGCCCCTCCTTCAGATAGTATTCACGGATGTCAACGAGACTTTTTCCTCGAAAGTTTCTAACCGAGACTCTTTTGCGATCACCAGCCAACTAAACCTGTCAGTCTTGGCGAGCTTCTCCCTTCTAATCTTAACACACTTACCTGGAACTGGAACTCTTTCGATTGCTCTGGAGATTGAATCTTGGATTTGCTATTGCTGCTCTTTTTGAACCTACTCATGTTTCTGCTTCTAGTGAAATAGTACTTCCTGGTTGGAGATATGCAGTACTGAGGCTAAGCAATGCTTGTTTTGCCTGCTTGAAACGCGATTTACTAATATTTCCCACTAGTTTTCCAGGCAGTGAAGAAATAATGATACAAAAAGCGAGCATCAACGTTTATTCTAGGATAGCTGCTGGAGACCGAAAAGTCGGAATACATAACACACAAGCAAGAACGTACAGTATAAGGCCTTACCGGGGAAATGGTAGAGGAGGAGAAGCCACAGACGGCAGCCCTAGAGCTTCCAAAGGTTAGTGGGAAGCTCACAGACATTTCGCCGTTGATTATTGGAGGTGCTATCTTCAACAGCCAGTACAACGACAACCCGTACGAGCTGGAGATAGCGGAGTTGCTCCGGTACGGCTTCTCACATGGTATCAATGCGATCGATACGTCGCCATACTATGGACCTTCGGAAGAGCTGTTGGGTCGAGCTCTATGGTCTCTCATTGAGGATGAAAAAGTGCTCTCGAGAGATAGCATCTATATCTGTACCAAGGTTGGACGCATCGGCATTGACACTTTTGACTATAGTGCCGCATGGGTCCGCGAGTCGGTGATGAGATCCCTGCAGCGTCTCAACACCACATATCTGGACATTGTTCACCTACACGACATTGAATTCGTCAGTGAAGACCGTATCTATGAGGCCCTAGAGGTTTTGATGGAACTCAAAGCCCGGGGGATAGTGCGCAATGTCGGGATATCTGGCTATCCTGTTGAGTTTCTGTATAAGATTGCCTGCGGGTGTGTTTCCAAAGAAGTCATTGGACCCCTTGATTCTGTTTTAAGTTACAGCAACATGTGTCTTCAAAATGACCAACTTCTTTCATGGTACGAGAAATTCATGGACAATACTGGCATCAAGATCCTCAATAACGGGTCCATTTTATCCATGTCACTTCTCAGATCACAAGAAACCAAAACCTTTCATCCAGGATCCACCGAACTCAAGAATGCGTGTAGCTCACTAGCACAAACTCTACTAAAGGAGTACAAAGTTGAACTCGCTGAATTGGCAACTCGCTATGCCCTAAGAGAATGGCAGGGTAATAAGCGCAAAACCACTTTGGGCGTTTCCAACATCGAAGAGCTCAAGAGTGCTATAGTGCAGTACAAGCTTGTTTCTCTAGGAAATATCGACAAGGAGGACCGAGAACTAGTGACGTTGAGCCGTCAATTACTAGGACCCCATTACGGCGAGACCTGGCCTAGTGGGTTACCCGGTAGATAGATAGAGTTTATATACTATAGGATGGATATAGGAGCCAATGGGCGAAAGCAAGAAAAGAACTAGAATCATCTATTATAGTTTAGCACGATCTTCTACTAGCTTCAAGACTGCCTGGTCAATTACTACGCTTTCACGTTCCACAGCCCAACATCGGAAGCAGACAAAATTGGAATTGAGTCTCCATCCGATCACACGTAGAGTTTCTCCCGGATAAACAACGTCAGTGAATCTCACCTTGATTTCGTCAAACGATCCAAAATGATCCAGTAAAAGCTTTGCACAGATACCCATAGTGCAAAGCCCATGTAGAATTGGTTTCTTGAAATTTCCACTCTGAGCAACTTGAGGGTCAATATGAAGAGGGTTGAAGTCGCCATTGAGACGATATAGAGCAGCCTGATCTTCATTGGTCCTGAAAGTAGCTTCAAAAGCCAAATCTGAGTCTCTCTTTTCTGCAAAAACTGCGCCAAGCCTATTAGCGGACTTTTTGAAAACAGAGTCTTTTCCAGTGACAGACTCTGCTCCTCGAATAAAGAAGGAACCCTCGTTGTAGAATAGAAACTTTCCATCAGAATCATATGTTTCATATGCACTCACAACTAAGGCGTTGGTTTTAGCTCCCTTTCGCTTATTCAACACAGCCACAGGATACGACTTGGTTGAAAGAACCCCAGACACAGGAATAGGCAGTGATGGGATCTTTAGGAAATGCTCCCCGTGTAGTAACATCATCGGATTGAAGTTCTTCAGCTCATCACTGAAGTTCATTCCACCATCTTCTTGATTCATGAAAGGAATGACGCCAAATGTTGGAACCGCTTGGAAGTCAGAGGAGTTCTCATACACATACTTCAACTCTGTAGCGGAAGCACCCACGGATAGGTTGTACAGTATGGTTTGATGATGGTCATACTTGAAGGATTCATCAACCTCTTTATCTTCTTCTGCCTCGTCATCATCCTCCGCCTCGTCATCGTCTTCTTCCTCATCATTGTTTCCACCAAGTGCCTCAAAAATAGCAAGACTTGATTCTTGTCCAGATTTTAAAGAGACGCTTTCAGAAAAGTCACAAACAAGACTCCAATTATCTCTTACAAACTCGGGTTCGATTGCCGAATCGTGGCTGACAGCACCCTTTGCACGCTGCCATCTTGTGTTTCCAATCCATCCAGCTCCTACTTCGAACAATTCTCCAGATAAACCTAGCTCTTCAGATGCAAGGAGCAGAACCAATGGTGATACCTGGTTGGCAGAGAACTTGTTGAGGTCAGTATTTTTGAAAATAGTACGTGTCATAGCAGTTTCGGCATGCGGAGCAATCGCATTACAGAAAACGTTGTTCTTTCTACCTTCAATTGCTAAGGTTCTTGTAAACGCTAGAATAGCACTTTTGGCAGCTGCATAGTTTGCTTGACCAAAGTTCCCATATATCCCTGAAGTAGAAGTGGTGTTGATAATGAAGCCAGTTTTCTTTTCGTTGAATATTGGCCAAACAAGCTTGCACAATCTGAAAGTGGCCAGCAGATGTATCTGCAACACTTTGTCCCATTCAGCGACTGTCATCTTGGCAAACGATCTATCTCTGAGTATTCCGGCATTATTCACCAGAACATCCACTGTTCCAAAGGAATCAAGTGCTGTCTTCACAACTTTGTCAGCTTGTTCGTAAACATCATGTTTCGAAGAGACTGCGGTACCGCCAAAGCTCTTGATCTCATCCACCACGGAAGTAGGATCACTGAAATCGTTCACAACAACTTTAGCACCATAACGAGCAAACCAAAGAGCATGTGATCTCCCCAGCCCACTACCGGCTCCTGTCACTATAACCACTTTGCCTTTGAGAGACTCAATCTTTATTTTACCTTGATCGTTTTCTGGAAGTTTCTTGCCAATTTCGTATATTGAGTTGTAGTCGTTCAACTGAGTAGGATGCTGACTCTTGCTGTCAAAATTCATCACATCATCAAATTTATTCAAAATCGCTTCTGGAGTGAGAGAGTCATCAGGCTTTAAGAATAGACCATTGCTTCTCTCCCATCTTATTTGGCCGAAGAATCCCGCTGCCACCTCATATATGGATCCTGTAGATCTAGATGAGTCTGAACTAAGAAATAAAACCAAGGGGGTGATTTTTTCTGGAAGCAGTTTATTCAAAACATCGGGAGGCAATATAGTTTCAGTCATTCGGGATTTCGCTAATGGGGCTATTGAATTCACTTGAATGTTATACTTCAACCCCTCCTTGGCCAACGTCTCTCCGAGTCCTACCTGTCCAAGTTTAGCGGCAGAGTAGTTAGCCTGACCAAAGTTACCGTAAAGCCCAGCAGGAGACGTCGTCATAACAATCCGGCCGTACTTTTGTTTTTGAAATATCGGCCAGCACAGCTTTGTTAGTTGAAATGAGCCATTCAAATGTACATCAATAACGTCCTGGAACTGCTTCTCAGTCATGTTCTTGAATGAGGAGTCTTTCAGGATCCCTGCGTTGTTGATCAATATATGAACAGTCCCAAAATTATCCAACGCAGTCTGCAGTATTCCTTTGGGATTTGTGACAATATTATCGTAGTTTGAGACAGCGATACCGTTAGCGGCGGTAATCTCCTCAACAACAACATCTGCAGCTCTAGTTGAAGTTCCAGATCCTTGTAAAGACCCCCCAAGGTCATTGACTACAACCTTCGCACCTCTAGCTGCAAAGCTAAGAGCATATTGCCTTCCAAGACCACCACCGGCTCCAGTAATGATCACAACTTTGCCGTTGAATTCAATTTTGCCTTCCGTCATCTATTGAATTTATGCTGTTCGGTTCTTCGATATCCTCTTATGACCTTTACTATACAACTAACAAGTTAGTGGGAGAGGCAACGGGAAAAATGATGATACTTATGCATTTGATTTCTTATCACATGGTCACTTTTTTGACGTTCACCCTCGTATTCTGTGCCTTCATACTCTTCTCACAACTGACCTTGCTAATTCAGAAGGCATTATTATTATTAGAGCATGTGAAAAGTTCTTGCCAAAATGTGGGGTAACAGAGCTCATTTAAATGGCAGTGCACCATTTAGAAAATACAGAACAAAAGCCGGTGTACAGATGTAGATCAGTCCAAGTCTTCGCCGTTGCTGTCCTCCTCCTCAGCATCATCAACATCCTCTTCTTCCTCTTCATCCTCGCTAGAGACCTCAGCCCCAAGATCTTGAAGCTGCTTCTTAAGCCTCTTATTCTTCTCGTCTAGCTCGCTCATAACCAACATCATATCATCGAGATCACCTTTTGGGACAACACCCTCAAGCTTGTTGTTCAGCTTGGCGAGCTCAGATTTATAAAACTTTAAAGAATCATCTTTAGCCTGATCCTCTTTCTTGAGTTCACTAAGACTGACCTCAAGAGATCTGGATTTGGCCTCAGCATCAGCTAGCTTCTTGTTGTTTTTGCTTAGCTGAGTGGTAACGTCATCCATATCCTTGAGATGCCTGGCCTCAAGTTCCTTTTTTGCAAGATCTCCAGAGTTGTTCTGTTTTACGATATTCTTTTCCAATAGCTCATTCTGATCTTTCAGTTTCTGGATTTGAGCGGTGGCCGATGATGAAGATTTGGCAATCACGGCCTGCAGCCCATCTTTCTCATTTGTGATTAACATAAGCTGATGCTTCAGACCTTCAGCCTCCTTTTCGCGCAGAGACTTCTCTGCAGCTGAATTATCTTCGTTTTCTCTTTGCAATGACCGTAGCTCCTGCACCTTCAGATCATACTTCATTTGTAATGAATCATGATTTATCTTGAGTTCTTTTAGTTGTTCAGACTTTGCGGTCTTTATGGTTGATAAATCGGAGTTGAGAATTCTGATTTCATCTTGTAATGATTCAATTTTGATAGCTTTCTGATCAAAGGCTCCTTTCACATTTTCAAGCTCTTGTTCTGCAACAGCCGAAGCCTTTTGCAATTGAGAAACATTGTTTTCAGATTCTAACAACTTTGATTTGTTCAACTCTAGCTCTCCCTTGAGAGACGTGATCAAGTTGTCTAGTTCAACAATCTTCTGATCTTTGGACTTCAGATCTTTTTTGATGAGACCATTCTCTTCAAGTAAAGAAGCAAAGTTCTGTCCTTGCTGATCTTTAAAGCTCTCAGATATGGACACATCCCTTTTCAAGCTCTCGATTGTTATCTTCAACTCTTTCATATCATCCGTTGTATGGGTTAGCTGTTGTGCAAGTTCCCTATTTCGAGCTATAAGTTTATTCTTCGTGGATTCAAGAGCTTCAATCTTTGAGCCTTTCACTGTGTCCATTTTTTTAAGCTCACCTTCTAGTAGGGTAATCTTCTCAGAGTATTCTTTGACTACAGCTTCAGAGCCTGAATTCAAAAACTCTCTCTCCTTCTCCATGTCCTTTGCCTTTTCTGCCAGTGATTCTCTTAACAAGGCCAAATCTTCCTCTAATTCTTTGATTTTGGTAGAAGAAGTCTCCTCCTGACTCTCTAGGTTGGAGCTAAGTATTTCCGAAGACCTCTTTTCCTTCTTCAACTCATCCTTAACAAAATTCAACTCAGAAACACCGGACTCAATTGATTTTTCATATTTGGTTATATCAGCTTTCAATTCCTCTATTATGGTCTTACTATCTCTCTCGCTCTTCTCTTGTGTTTTAATCGCTTCAGAAAGATCACTAGTCTTCCTGGTCAAATCTCGGATCATATCTTGAGATGTTACTATCACCGCTTCTTTCTCTGCCACAGCCGCCGAAAGTTCTTTCACTTGAAGTTGACAAGACTCCCCCTCATCAGAAAGCGATTTGATTGAATCTTTAGCCTCTTTAAGTGATCCCACGACTATATCATATTCTCCTTGAAGTTGAGATAATTCCTGGTTTGACTTCTCCTGATTTTCTCTGTGCTGCATAACTTTCTCCCTTAAAGAGCTGATTTCTGATTGATGTTGAGTTTTCAGATCCTCAACTGATTTTCCGTGCGAGTCCACCGACTTCGTGTGATAAGACTTGTAGTCATCAAACTCTTTCTTCAACAACAAAGAAGCTTCTTCCAGATCCTTCTTTAGCTTCACTGTCTCTTCCAGCTTCATGAGAATTTCGTCTTTCTGCGTCTTGACTAATTTCAGTTGTTCATTTACCTCATGTATGGCCTTCTTGGAGCTGTCCTCCGTGGTCTCTAGTCTTTTTACAAGACCTGCCATTTCAGCAGTCAAATCCTTGTTTCTTGAAACCAGATTGTCCTTTTCTGAGCGTAGTTTGTGAAGTTCTTCAGTTCGAGTATTCGACTCACTCTT
The DNA here is from genome assembly GCA_030559035.1 of Ogataea wickerhamii. Taxonomy (NCBI): domain Eukaryota; kingdom Fungi; phylum Ascomycota; class Pichiomycetes; order Pichiales; family Pichiaceae; genus Ogataea; species Ogataea wickerhamii. Next base: position 58,405 of record JAKTQX010000021.1, read on the forward strand.
GAAGGCATGTAGCTCAGATGCACAAGAGTCCTTCTCATGATTGACCTTCTCGAGTAACTCTGCTGCTTGCCTAAGTTTACCTGATACTTGCTCCTTTTCTTGCTCCAAATCCTTCACCTTCAGAACCAAATCATCATAGCTCTTTCTTAATTTATTGTAGTTATCATGACTAGTGTTAAGATCTGATGAAAGAGCGGAGATTTTTTTCTCTAGTCCTTGTGCACTCGACTCACCCTCTTTGATGGAAGAGTTCAATTTAGCTTCAAGAATTTCTCGAGCTTTGATATGTCTGGCTGTTTCCTTTTCCATGTTTTTGATAGTCTTCTGGAGTGATTCATTTTCTTTGGAAAGTTGCATTAGTTCTCTGCTCATTTTATTAATACCGTCCTCTGCTTTTGTTTTCTGTTGCTCCGTTAAATTAAGCTTCTCGCTAAGTTGTTTAACGGAAGCTTCAAAGCTTGCCGATTTCGATGCTGAATCTTGGTGTTGTGAACGAACCGAAGCTAGTTGACTTTCAAGACTCTTCGCTTTCTCTTGTAATTTTACCATGTCATCAGTGCTTTTCATGAAATTAGTCTCTAATTGATCATGCTCATGTTGAAGTTCCTCAAGCTGACCTTTTGTTTCCTCATAGATCTTGGACAATTCCTCATAATCGTCACTCAACCTTTGAATTTCAGAAAGTTGCTTTTCTTCGATTTCGTTCGAGGATACTTTGAACTCCCTGAACTCGTCAGACAGCAAGCTGAACCCCTCTTGTAGTTTTTCATAACTTGAGTAGTCTAAAGTACGTTCAGGCTCCGTCGCCGGGTCATGCATAATCGAGGCTTTGATTCTTTTGAAGTTAATCTTGATCAGTGAAACAAATATGGAGTCAAAGTAGACTTCAGGAAGCCCCGACTCATCTCTATCAGGGTTTAAAGCAGTCATTTCATCATAACTGCTGAACGCTGGAGTTTGCTCAAGTTGCTGTATCTTCAAAGTAAAAGCGTTGGGACCAATCATGCTCCTCAGTAAGGAGTTAAGCTGCACTCTTGAGATTGGCGAATCTTTTCTAGTGAATTCATAAACAATGCCTAACATCAATGTAATCATCCCCTGAACTAGGATGTTCTCCTTTGAAGTATCGGCAAAATATGCGAGAAGCTGATCCAAAATAGATGAGTCGCTTAAGAACATGTCAACTGCCTTGAAGTTCTCCCAGAACCAGGTACTTAATAACATCATATATGCAGTAGGAACTCTGGCATCTTGTAACTTCAAAGAGGCACAGAGAGCCTGCCCGATTGCTTCGATTATGGTCAAGATATCTTCATCAGCATTCTCATCTCCGACTTTGATACTCAACACAGAATCCCTTGCCTCCGGATAATCTTCGAACAAATAGAGCAAGAGAACAGAAGCAAACCAAACTTTGTATGGATTTAGCTGTACCTCGCTATTAACACCAATCAATGATTGGAATATATTGGCTTCCAAGAGCTTTGATGAATTGCTAGAGAGAGAGGACTTGCTATTGTTACGCCCCTCTTTTGCGTCATCAAGAACGATGGGCTCATGTGAGCTCTCTGCATTATCGGCCGCATTACTGAGAGTATTTTCCTTGCTTGTATCTGCCTCGCTCTCATACTCACCATCACTCAAAGAGATGCCATTCAGCTTGCTAAAGTTGAATATCTGATCATTCAAAAAAGCACCCTTGGCATCATTGTTATTCTGAAAATACGCATGTAAAACAATAGATGAGGCGATTCTGAGATCGAAGATATGTACTGAATTCACATAAAGACACCAGTTCAAAAGCGCCTGAGTCACTGGGATAACATCCTCAAATCGCTGAGCGGTATTCGGTAGCGATGGGTCCAAATACGGTACATCGATTTGAGAAAACTGAAATTGGTTCTCTTGATGCGATCTTATTATGTCGGCTGTTGTTAATAATGAGTTGACTCGAATGACGTTGGGAATGTTTAAAGAAAAAACTAGTCGAAGAGCAAGCATTAAAATCCCGGAGGAAACAAGCGTAGCCTGTGCATCCATTATTGACTCAGTACCCTCTAGTACAAAAAGACGACATGTATCCAATGCTGTAATCAAGTTATGCAATCTCTGGTCATTCCAGACAACTGCGCCAAGCTCGCTCTCAGCCAATGGTTGATCGATCAAATGAGCCAGTTTTGGCATGCAGTTAGTCTCTAGAAAGAACTTCTGATTTGACGAGTTATATCTCAGAAGATTTGAGATTAGCGACAAGCAATCTTGGACCACTATATTTCCCTCAATGCCCCCTTCGTTTTCTATTATGAGGTACAATTTGTCTAATGTATTCTCAAAAGCTACCAGCTTCTGGATGTTGAAATTATCCTTGACCACCCCCATCAGAAGCAAAATAGTCTCATTTCGTATCGGCTCATAGGGATCACTTAATGAAGAACACAGCTTAGAAACTGCCAAAGGAGATTTTAGAACCAGTTCCTTTGTTCTCACAGGTCTCGAGGCGCACAACGCCTGCAGCAGCTGCAGAGTGTAGAGTTTGATGTGCATATCGTCCAACTCGAGAAAGTCCACAAGCAAATCTATGTTTGCGACGCTCATTGTCAGCTCGTCCGCTATCCACAACGAAAACTGATCGGCAACAATGTCTTTGGCCAGAACACTGGGAGATGGATATTTACCGTTCTTAACTCTTGATTGCGTGCTGATCCAATCCCGGGTCATATCCTGGTTTCCCTCTCCTCTGATAAACAGTATAAGAAGGGTCTCAAGAACTGCCTTGACGATGTCTGGGTCTGCAGCATCTTTGTGGAGAGTGGAGACTAGGCTCTTCAGGGCATAGGCAACCACGATCTCTCTATATTGTCTACTGAAGCTTTTCAATCCGAGAACTGCTGCTCTTCGGTCTAGCAGCAGTACAGAGTGTGAAAGTCGATCAACAAGAGTGGTAATTGAGTTGTTGACCTCCTTTTCTGTCGCACTGCTCGTACTCATGAAGTTCTGCAGTAATTCCATCCTGGTGCTTTTCGATCATCAAACACCCACCGTGCGCAGTTCTTTCAAAATACGCTTTCAGTCCAGTTAAGACCTCTATATATCCACTATTATCAAGGGAGTAAGAACATCAACAGACAAAATTAGCAAAAACTCCTCCTGGAGCTTCTCTCTATCTGAAGTTCTACACATCTGTCAACAATAAAAATTGTAGATCGTTTTTATTTCTATATCTAACAGAGCGACGTGATTTAAGTCCTCAACCTGATGGAATCTGGAAAAAAAAATATTTACTGTAACATAAATCAAATCTCTTTATATACCCAGCTTTCCACCTATGATCCCTTTAATGGCATCGTTCTTGGTTTCAGAAACAAACTTGTCAAACTCGTCGTTCAGATCACTGACGTACGTCTCAAGTCGACCACTAGTAGAGTCAATCTTATTTTGTGTAATTTGCGACCATCTCGAAACACTTTTTCCGACAGAATTGCCAGTAACAGGTGGAACAGGTTTTTGTGCCAGCTCTGGATGCTGGTGCAATGCATTTGGATCGTAATACTTTGGCTTTGAAGTTCCTAGAAAGCTGTAGTTGGCGGGGTTGTATGCAGAAATGTCCCAGGCAAGTTGATATTCTATCAGCTTGGTGGTAGTTGGTCTTTCTCTGCCAATCAGTAGCTGGTACAACTTGGCATACGTCAGTGACACAACTCCTTTCACAAACTGACTCATCAAAGGTCTTCCAGGCACAAGAATGTTTCTCAAGAACAGATTGTGTTCGCCGTGCATGCTCTCCAGAGCAAGAACAGGCTTTCTGAGCTTCATAATGTTAACCAACGCCGCTTCTCGTTCATTGATTCTCAAAAAGACGTCACCGAGCGGCAAAACCGAGCTCTGATTGGCATACTTGCTTTCGATTCGATAGGGGATCCGTTTTGCAGAAATCTCAGATAGCGATGGAATCGTCAGTACAACCAGTTTCCTGCTGTTACCTAAAATGACAATGATGCAGAACCCGACACCTCCTGCTGGAATCTTGGCTCCCGTGATACCAACTTTCGATACATCTCCTTTGGAGTAGGTTTTGTGTGCAAGCTTTGAGCCGTTCTTAACCACTCTGATGTCTGAATCGGAACACACAATGACTAAGGGAGGAACAATGTCAGAGTCTAATGGGGCCGTGCTGATTTGCTGTATAGTCGGATTGCATGGACGACCAGTGCTTGAATTGAGTGGAATAATTGATCTAATCTCAGTATCATTGGTATCAAGCTGCTCAACAAATGAAACAGCGTATCTTTGTCGAACGTCTGCCGTAATCTCGTAAGTGATTAATCTTCCTATCCTTGTTCCAACGTACATAAGGATTGAGCAGCGTTGATTGTTATGAAGCTCGCCATATGCAAATTCAATAGCTGTTGGGGCGGTGGCGATTGATAGCCCATTGTCTTCTAATAGACTGCTATGTATGATCACATTCCCTCGTCTGTCAACAACAACAAGCCTTCCTGATTCATATCCAATACCAACAAATCCGATATTGCTATTGCATAAAGCCGTCACTTTGCCATTTCCCATAGGCTTTACCAGTACTTTAGGCATGAAAGCCTTCTTGAGATCTCTTGGAGCTCGATCGCTTATATCAATAATCTGTTTTTCAGTCTTTGTTGCAGATAACTCCCAGGAACTCAATCGCCTGTTCAAATCTCCTTCTTTCGGTTGATAGTTCTTGTTTTTCTGAAATGAGAACAAGAGAACGTCGCTGTTGTAAAGACTACAAGCTAGCTCTAACTGTTCAGCAGCAAACGAAATGCTTGAAATCGAATATTCCGGTGAATCATCCAGTAGAATCTGAGAAATGTCAATCTCGATAACAGCAGAGCTGTCAAGTTCACCTTCTGATGAATTCCATAGTCTGATATAACCACTCTCATGACCGGATATGATGACAGACCCAACGTCGGCTCTGTATTTCGGTCTACCAGGTATTCCTCCTTTAAGTATGGATTTCTCGATCGTGCTTGCATTTGTGATACCGTTCAAGACCCTTTTGTCAATGTATGAAGAGGACGAGAATGTTATTCTTGGATTCAGCCAGGAAACAGTGGAAGGGAAATGACTAGCTTTCAATGATAGAGACCCAGTCGGATAGTTGAGGAACTTCATCGTGCCGTCAGTTAGGATCAATGCAATCAGCTGTGGGCCATGATTGCCACTGAAATACGGCGAAGCTTCTCCCAAGGGAACAAAGTGACGAATATCCGCCGTAGAGTGGATAGCAAAAATGCTCTGCTGAAGTGGATGTGAGTAATACTTTGCCATTTGCGCATAGGAAGACATGGTGTAGGAAATCATTTTGCCAAAATCCATTCTAACTAGCTGATGATAGCCTTCTGATTCATATGCATCCCCACCACAAAGGAGTAACGATGTTCTTTCTGGGTCTGCCTCACAGATCCATGAAACCTGTTTTATCTGCGTGATTCTTTGCTGCTGCGGCTTATGGGTTTCTCCGGTTGGAGTATCGATGTAACTGTCAAACGGCGATCTAGCCAAAATGAGTTCTGAAGTTAGCGCATCCCAAAACACTAGCGAGTTGTCGTTATGTATGGTTATAATATGAAGTCCATTTGGATGCCATAAGGAATCAATCACCTCCGGAATGTAGTTTCCATGAGGGTCGTAGTTGTATGTAGCATTTTCTCCCCCGGCTGCGCCTCGAGGTAGCCTGTATATAAACTTGTTGACAACCTGGTTTCGGGAAAGATTGAAACTTATCGTAAGCTTTGAGTAGGAGACTAACAGTGTTCCCATATCTCTCGGGTTTATCTTGATAGAAGAAACATGCACATCCGACTCTAAGATGAAGTCATTGTACTGCTGTTCTCTAAGAGATAGAATTGTTTCTCTTCCTGTTTCGATATTGTAAGATTTGACAAATCCGTTATCAAATCCAACATACAAAAACTCAAGTGAGTAATCAGTGTCAAAGGCTGTTATCAGATGAGGGGCATTGATTGTATACAACACGGATTTGGAGTAAAGTGAAATAACATAAATCGTGCTAACCGTGTCGATGGCAATCAAGTAGATTCCTTTTATAAACCTCAGCGCACGAATAGGATTGATGGCCTGTAACTTCATAACGTGTGACACTCTTGACTGACCAAAAATGTGAAGATGGTTCAGATCTGTCACCATAGCCATCAGGCTCTGAGCAGGATCAAAAGCTACAGTCCTGACATTTCCTGCGATTCCGTAAGTTTCCAGTTCATCAATGTCGAAGGCTAAGTTCTCCAGACCTGATGAGAATCCAAGCCCCCCTGACCGCAGTTTTGTAGACAAACTGCCCAGTGAAGGTTTTGCGGACGCGATCTTAGAGAAGCCGGAAGTGGGCGAAGATGAAGCAGAACTTGCTCGATCATCGGAGATCGCGTTGTGGTCAGAGCCGTCGGAGCGTTCGCTCTTGTTTTTGTCGAAGATCTTGAGTTTTTTCTTGAACATCAACTGGTGTAATTGCGAACACTCGTACAGAGAAGTATACCGTATTTCAGTTCGGTGCTAGAAGGTATAATCAATGAGATTAAAACACCAAATTCAGTATTTTGATATTCTGACGTAATATAGAGAAAACATTTATATCTGTACTTGCTTCAGCGTTTTAGCAACCTTACACCAGACAACCTACGCTCTACAATCAAAAGCTACCGTTAACAGAGTATAGTAACATTCATTTTGCCCTAGAAGGACGATCCGGCCAGCAAAGTCGCTGCACTTTTAGCATCCACATTAGAAATCTCAGAAGAAACATCAGCTTTTGAATCTGCAGAAAGAGCCTCATTAGCGTTACCAAGGCCCGTATCAAAGCTCTTCCTTGGTCGCGAGTTCCAGGAGTCTGAAGAGTCCCCGGATGTAGAAGGGTTATCTTGGCGTATATTGAGAGGTAGACCTTCACGCCCGAGCCTGCTGAGGGATTCATGAGGATTTATTATTTTGTTTGTTGAGAGCAAATGTAGCTTTTTACGCTCTTGTTGGATTTGTCTTTGGGCAACAGCTTTAAACATCTTTTTGGTCACACTGACAAGGTAAGCGAGGTACTCCTGAGACTCCACTAGCATTTCGTAGGTGGTCCTCTTGACCTGATACTTTAGTTCCTTCTCATAGTTGGATGCAAGCTCTAAAGATCGGATGGCTTCATCTATCTTGATGGGGTCAATCACTGATCTCGTTTTGAGACGCGCAATCGTTGTGTACTTCTTTCTTGTATTCTCCTCAGAGTTTGTCAGTTCCCTCATCAACAAATGTCTATTCGTCAGTGACTCCTTTATGTTATAACAATCATCAGACACAATCTGAAGAGTTTCTGTTAGCTGTGCATTGTAGTCGATCTCTTTGATCAAGTCATACTCATTGAACAGCTGGAAAACCTTATTAAACCTCGCCCAAACTTTACCCATCTCGGCATTCTCTTCTAGAGGAGTCAGATCACCAATCTTAGCGTAAAACTCGGCATTTATGCTAGCGGAGTGCTTCTGCAACTTTAAAAGTTTGTCCAATTTCTCTAAAAACTTTTGAAGAAGCACATACAGTGACTTGATCATTGGTCTGTAGGCTGCCAACTCTTGAGAAGCATCGTAAGGCGGTTGAAATTGCTTCAAAGTTCTTCTCTTGAGACCGGTAGCCATTACGGAGTTGCTAGAAGGCTTCGTTTTTGAAGGAGCATAGCTGAAATCATTCTGTTCAGCAAACAATACAATCTCCTGATTGCGTATGAGTATTGGGTTGGAACAAATACGGTCAAACCAGTTCTGAACAGAGCCGATAAGACTTGTCATAAATTCTGGCGACCCAGGGTTATAAAGAGTCGGGATCGTTGGGAGAGCAGGAACAAACACCTCAATGTTGTTGAATATAAGATATTTGTAAAGAGCTTCTATCTCTTTGAATGACCTTCTCACATCTTTATAGCTACTCTTTCTGAAACCTGGAATGTTTTTGACTTCAATGCTGAACTTCACAATGGGGTTTTTGACCAATCCGTTTGTATTTTTTTCTATCTCGGTAACATTGAAACGAAGGGCAAACGAGTTCTTATTCAATCTTTCAGGCAAGAACCGTTTTAGATCCGAATCTGTTGGATAATGATTGAAGGAAGAGTTGAGGTCTGAGTCCTCCTTATTTGGACGATTCTGAGCCTCCCCGGAATCTTGAGACAGCAATGTTGCTTTGGAGTTCGTGTTCACTGTGCCAGAATCTTCCTGTGTCTTGATCCCAGATTGGGAATAGGCTTGCTTTGCAGGCGCAGGCTCATCTTGCGGGCTTTCATCTGGATGAGGAGCTTGAATGATTGCGCTGCTCTCAGCAAACGGATTGTTGTCAAAGTCATCTGGTTCGTATGGAACAGCAGAAGTCATTTTTAGATACTTTGCCGACTTGGATTTGGACGCAATCGGTCCTGATTATGCCAATCTCAGAGATTTTATATACTGTTTCTCGCTGAAAACAAAATGCTGGAAGCTACTTATTCAAGTGAGTGCCTGCGACCTTCTAATATAAAAAGACGAGGACGGGCGGCCGTCGACGTCACTTACGGAGTAAAATATCGCGTCGACAATTTTCACGGCGTCGACGCGATATCCCTCTATCAAATAAAACACCAAACTCCGTTACTGCGTAGAAGAAAGAAATGGATTAAAATGTACATTTCCCTTCCATCGCCTGTTCTGTTACTGTTTGCCTTTGAAGACTAACTAACAGAAACTATGTTTGGTCTTGGAACCTTGTTCTACTGTAAGTATCACGGACCTGTCTGACGCCATAATGCCTTTTCCCCTAACAAAAACACTCAATAAGTTATCCTATTTGCTGTTAATGGGATAGCTGTTCTAAGTGAGGACAGATTTCTGAATCGAATTGGATGGAGCACCAACCTGACACATACTAGCACCTCGCCGTTTGATTCAGGCTCAGGGTACCTTGGCTCTATGACGCCTGATACTGGATCAGTAGGACAGATCAAGACGAGGTTGATAAACCTTATTGGAGCAACAAGGACACTTCTCAGATTTCCTCTAATTCTCGTCAATGTTTTGGTCATTTTCTATGAGCTGATACTGGGTTGATGGTTTCCCATCTTAGCCTTACTACTCGTCTAAAATATATAACTCTTAATCAACACAAACTTTTTAAGAGACCCATATTTATAAAGTACTAACGCTATCATTATCATCAAGTCTATCTCTCTTTCTTTTTATCGGCAATGAACCGGCTGAGAAAATCATCATTCTTGTCATCCCACGTAGACATTGCTTTGCTATAATTGCCGCCAACCTCATTCTTCAACTTTTCAAACATCAAAATGGTGTCATATATCAGAAAATACTGCCGCAAATTCTGAACCATGGAAATCCGCTGAGAACGCAAATTTGAAATAGTATCATAAACTAAATCTTCATTATTGGCGTTGCTGGTACCATTCAAAAGCATGTCGACAACTAAATCAATAGCGCAAAAGCATCCCGTGCGTCCACAACCTGCGGAACAATGCACTAGAATAGGGACAGATTCTGTGTGTGTTTCTGCCAAAATGTACCTTTTAAGCCCCACCAGAGCAATCAGATCGCACGAACTAATCAGTGCCCCATAATCTGGCCAGGAGAGAACATGAATTTGGATCACTTCATGAGGCGGCTTATTGCCTATGCTGAGTCGCAATCTTCTGGCGACACAGCTGCATTTCGTGTTGGCTGTCAGCTTAAACTGCTCTAGCTCCTCAACAAGCTCGAGTTCTATGATAACACCGTTTGATGAGTAGCTACCAGGTATCCAGTATGGGGCACATTTCTCAACCTCATTCTCCTTTTCTGGAGTGAGAGACAGAATGAAAGATACCTTGTGGTCCAAAACAACTTTCCAGAAGTCTCCAATTGTCTCAGCAAGAGGGCCTTGAGAAGCGATGTAGTTGCTTTCGGAGCGAGGATTGTTCAGGTATGAGGCGTTAATGTAAGATGAGTCCCTGTCTAACTCCTCGTCATCTGGGTCATATTTCATGATCTTGACTCTAGCATGCTCAAAGGGGAAGATATCTTTATATCTATTTTTCCTTCCTAGTTCAACTCCTGTAGAGAAGAAAGGGGTGTCAGGGGTGACAGTACTCACACCTGCATGCCTTGATAGAGCCTGGTTTAGTCGCTCCAGCTCTTGTACTTGCAATTCATTGAACTTTCTCGAAAGCACAGATGCTCCCATATCATTTCCAATTACATTGTTCAACCATTTAGGCAGCGTTGCAGACTCTGCCGTGCCAATCTCTGTTGTTAGATGTAGAGTTGAATCAGGTCTAGCAGTCAAGAGCTCTTCGTGGTGGTGCGATTTGAAAAAAGGGGTATTAGATGTATCAGGGAGAGAGAAGTGAGTGAGACCCAGAGACGGCGCAGGAGACTTGAGTCTGGAAGGCCTTGCTCTATAATTTTCTTCAGAGGAGTCGATTGACGAATGAGGGACGGTGCAAGTCTGCATTTTAGATGCGTCGCTAGAAACAGGTGATTCTGGGATGCCAGCAGTAGTTCCCGATTCCACCAACGATGGAAACTTGTCACGAAACTCGTCGAATCCTCCTTTTAGAATGGATACCGAAGAATTCCAAGAAGCGTATTGGCAAAACTTCCCAGCCAAGCTGCTGACTGACAAGGACGCTGTGGTTGTCGAGTTCGTAGACGAGTCATAGAGTACAAGGCTTGGCAACGTATCGATAGAATTCCCCATATATTTCGAAAAGAGGGCTTTCTCCTCAGATGTCAGTGTAGCAATACATCTGTCTAGATTGAACGTGGCTCTTTTGAGCAGTGTAGAAGGGAGACATAAGTTGACTGCACCTTGAAGATGCCCCTTGCAATAATCCTGGAAAGGTCTGACATCTACGAGAAGAAGCTCTTGAATTTCTTTCTCCATGGGAGACTGTCTCCAGGTTTGCATCAGCTGAGAACATTGTTCAGCTGATATTAAAGTGCATTCAGAGGGTAAATCGTACTTGACATCCCGAAATCTGTTTGGTCGTTGCTGTGTGGAGTCACCATGGCTGCGAAACTTTTTGAGTGATAAGGAGGATGAATTCACAACGGATGAAAGAGGACAGCATTGATCTTCATGTTTAGAATTGAACTGCATGTTTGTCGCAGATTTTGGAGTAAGCAAGGCAGCCGATTGCGAAGCTCTGATACGGTCCCTCTCATCTTTTGATTTGAACACATGATCGCATTGCTTAGAAAAAGACATATGGGAGTTCACGGCCCTAGAGCTGAAAGCGTGTGAGGGAGTGACAATAGACTGATTTTCCTCATCTTCCTCCTTGATTTGTAGTGTCATTAGTTGTGGTGTCTCTAGCAAAGTCTCAGAGCTAGCGATGGAGAGATGTCGTGAGGACATCGGGTGATGGAGATCGGACTGTGAGTCGACTAGAGTGGAATCAGACGTCAGTGAAGATATAGAGTCTGAGAATTTCTGGTGTGCGGGGATCGGCGGGTTGGATAGCTGAGTATCCGAACCAGACAATGATGCATCAGAGGGATCGCGTTCTGAGCTCTGTCGGAGAGGGCTTGAGCCTCGAGATACGTGAGCTGGAAAGGTGTATCTCGGGGAACGTGTCAACGAGGACATGTCTGTAGATTGATGGGTAGAGCACGGAGCAATGAGCCTTCAAAAGAGAGGCAAATTAGCCACTCTAGCAAAATTTAACAAGCAGAAGGGGGAGGTTTCTATGAATACTGTTCAGTTTTAGAGAGTATTGGTAGAAACCAGGCGAACCAGCGCGGACAGCGCAACACCACAAAGCAGTTACAGCCAGAATAACTAGTTGCGCCCTGTCCAGGATAGTCTCAACGTGGACCTCTTTGTTATGACAAACAAGGCCCTTCAGGAGTGGTCACAGCGCCAATTTTTGCCAGATGAATTATTTATGACCAATGTTTCCGAAACAAATTCCTACCAAAGCCCTCGCACATCGATGCATATCCCTAGCCATACGTGTGGCGCACCACCTCCTACAAAAATTCCAGGTTCGTCCCGGACAGCACCGCCGGTGCCAGTACGGGCCCAGTTTGCCGCGCTGTGCAGTGAGGTGTACTCACTCGGGCGTCTTCGGGTAGCTACGCGGCTGTTACCGGCGTCCCTCACAATTAATGAGCCCGTGGCGGTGCACATGAAATTGCCGCCTGGCCACGCACGGAGTAGACCTAAAAAGATACATAAACAACCTAAGCCGCATTACTATGACGTAATTATGCACAAGAATAGGTAAAAAGAACTGCCTGTTCTAGAACCTCTTACAAGAAGCACAGAAGAGGTTTCAGCTCATTTAGGCTATTTCTGAAGCGTTCCCAGTATCGAGAACGCAGTAAGTAATTAACAAACATTGTTCACCCAACTTTTCCAGACTTTTGTTGCTTAACACCAGACCGGCCGCTACTTCATGGGACTTCACCGTGTCCATGTTTCAAAAGAGGCTCGGGAAGTCAGCTTCTCATACCCGAGGCCCAGGCGGAGATTAAAAAATGTCACTCTCAAAATATATCACACACACAATGTCACCATCACAGCAGCAGCATGCTGCGCAACCATGCATCGTTATGTGGCCACTTCGAAATTACCCTGCAATGAACTGATAACCTAGCTGTTTCACCTCGCTTTTCGCTCTAGACTTTCTAATAATGTCACATCACATCGATTACGGTCATATGTCTTATCTGAAACTCCATCCCCTCATCCTCACACCATCGGATAATCTATATGCGTCCTTTTCAGACCTATGTGAACCACCGTTGGTGAGGACATGTCTTTATCTCTTCAGGAATGTTCAACACGTTGATCTCTGGGGATCGCGGGACAAGGATATATTCATGCTCAAATTCTTGAAGCCGAGACCTTCAACGATCTATATATCTGCACCATACTGAGCACTAGCTTCAAACATAACTCTTAATCGTGGTATAACACGCTTGATTGTTTTTGAGGAGCGTACGGGAATAACAATATTTAATGATCTAACTTGATACAATAAAAGTCTCCTCTCTGATCAGCGCTTCGTAGTTTTCTATGGCTTAGGGTCTGAGGTCAATAACCGTCTGAATTGATTGAAACATTGAAACCGATTTCTATTCATGTTACCAAAGAGAAAGTTAACGAGAAAAAAAAAACCAGATCAGGCAAGCTGGCAGGAGCATAGGCATTAACGCACCACCATGTAAAAACAAGAGTTAGATAACCTCTTTTTTCTTACCCTCTGAAGGAAATTTGTTTTTGACATAATGAACATCTCTGCACCTCTCAATTGACTTAGGTAAGTATTGCCTTGTTGGTTACCTTATATTATTTTACCTTGTGTCAGGACAACTGAACTATCTGATCTTATATGTCAGCTCCTTCAACTTCTGACTCACCGGAGATTATTTGTACAGGCCTTTGGCCAGAACTTCCAAAGTCCTACTATTCATGAGCCTGCACTTGTTAAGCTCCCGTTATAGGCTAATATGTGTGCCGTTAAGAGAGACGAACCTTTGTTCCTCATCGATACGGATCCCCCACTTCTTTCTCCGGATATTGTCTCCAGTCCGTCATCATGCTCAGACTGCACCACTGCAGCAGAAAATGATGATCTGAGGTCCGATTTGTTGCCGGTAACGTCACCATCGCATCTTCGTACTGTTCCAATAAAGTCCAGGCTCTCGGAACATTTGTCCCTACTGCGAAACAAAGCGCCACCTAGTTTAGAGAGTTTCTCTGAAAATACAAAATCCCCCAAAGCAACAGTACAGGCGGATTTGTTTGCCTCTGCATTGGCGTCATCTCCTCCAGTTTTACCTCCTTTAGCCCTTCCGTCACTGTTGAAGAAAAAGAATGGAAGTAACGAAAATCTTAGTGATCACAGTGGTTCCGACACTGAAAAGAAAACTTTGAAATCTATCCTTAGCAAGGGAGTAAGACGACTGTCAAGGTCAGGCTCAGGAGATTCAGATCTGGGAACTGTGATTTCCCTTCCTGTACCACGCTCTGACAATGGAGACGAGGAAATGTTTGCTGGGGATATTGACCCTACAACCGTTCCCCAAGAATTGATTGATCCAGGAATTGAGATGCTTAGAATAACGCACAGGAAAAAGATCAAACGCTTATTGAAGTTTGATATTGACCGTAACTGCCTTTTTTGGAACAATAAAACATCTTCATACCTCAATATTGATACCATCAAAAACATTAGAACTGGAGACGATGCACGAAATTACAGAGAAGAATTCAAAGTGTCTTCAGATTATGGAGATTTATGGATTACAATCATCTTTTATAATAACGCCAAACTAAACAATATCAAAGCATTGCACGTTATTGCCACTAGCAAGCAAGACTACGACGTCTTCCTGATGGCTCTCCGTAACTTGGTTTATTTACGAAAGCAGTTGCACAGAAGTCTCTCTAGTACCACTGACAGCGATCTCTTCACCCGACTTCAGTGGAGAAATAAGATGACCAGCGAGGACCGTCTTTCCTTTGAAGGGATACTGAAGCTTACTGCTAAGTTGCACATCCATATTAGTCCTAGTGTTCTCCGTGAACTTTTTGACTCGCTGGATGAAAGGTCAGAGGGCTATTTGAACTTTTTGCAATTCAAGGAGTTTGTACAGCTTCTTCGACATAGAAAGGAATTTGTTGATATATTTGAAGAAGTCCCAAAGTCACATCCCGAGCGGATTTCAAGGGTTGAATTTGAAAGATTTTTGACATTTACCCAGGAGGAATATTATAATGACGAACGCCAAGTTTTCAAGTTGTTTGATAAGTTTTCTCAGAGCAAAGAATATTTGAACTTGGAAGACTTCAGTAACTTCCTGGTAAGCTCTCACACGTCGCATAAAGCTCACATATCTGAGGATTATTCCAGGCCTTTGAATGAGTATTACATTTCGTCTTCTCATAACACATACCTCATGGGCTGGCAGCTTAGTGGAAACTCTTCTATAGAAGGATATGTGAGGGCACTACAAAGAGGATGCAGATGCATTGAGATTGACCTTTGGGATGGTGTTTCTGGGCCTATCGTAACTCATGGTCGAACTTTAACATCTTCAATCGAGTTCCAGACAGTTGTTGATGTTGTCAGAAAGTATTCATTTATTACGTCGCCTTATCCGGTAATATTATCGTTGGAAATCAGATGCAATGCTGAAAACCAAAGACTTGTGGCCACAGTATTGAAAGACACCCTGCAGGATCTTCTTTTGACGGAGCCAATTACAGATAGTAAGTTGATACTTCCCTCACCAGAAGAACTCAAACATCGTATACTTGTTAAGGTGAAAAAAGCTACTGGTTTCTTCAAGCAATCTACACTCGACTTAGGCCTTGACGACCTTAGCTTCAGTTCCGCTTCATCTGCTTCTTCATCCTTCAGTGACGAGGCTACACCTTTACAAGCTAGCTCGTCTTCAAGCTCGGCCTTGAGCAGAATTATTCCAAAAAGACAACGCTCAGTTCCAATTGTCCCCGAACTTGCTAAACTAGGCGTTTATGTTCAGGGGACTAAATTCAGAAATTTCTCGTTACCAGAATCCAAAACCTTCAATCATTGTTTCTCTTTCAGTGAGAAGTCCGTTACCAAGATGATGAGAGAGGATTCAAAATTTGGCGCTATCTTGAAGCATAACGTTAAGTTTTTAACTAGAGTTTACCCCTCAATGTATAGAATTCGTTCGAGGAACTTCAGTCCCATAGTTT
Organism: Ogataea wickerhamii; assembly: GCA_030559035.1. NCBI lineage: Eukaryota > Fungi > Ascomycota > Pichiomycetes > Pichiales > Pichiaceae > Ogataea > Ogataea wickerhamii. Next base: position 74,155 of record JAKTQX010000021.1, read on the forward strand.
TCTGGGAATTAGGCTGTCAGATGGTGGCCACCAATTGGCAAAATTATGATCTTGGCCAACAGTTGAATGAGTCACTGTTCAATATTGGAACCAGCTCTGGGTACGTCTTGAAGCCTTCATCTCAGAGAGCTGACATCTCGAAGCAAAAGAAGGATGACAATCTTGATGCCTTAAGGTTGAGCAGACGCTGCTTTTTGTCGGTGGAAGTTGTCAGTGCCCAACAGCTTCCAAAACCTAAAGATTTTAAGTTTGATACGTTTGATCCCTATGTGGAGATGGAGGTTTACAGCCACGAGGTATCAGACGCGACCGTTACCGCCAAATCGGGGGCCTCTGGTTCAGTCAAGTTGAGGAACATGTCACCTCAATCGACCACAGATTCGAAAATTACCAATAACTCGATTGTCGATCAGGTTTTTGATCGCTCATCACCGTCTGTGATCTTCAAAACCCCGGCTGTTGAGAAGAACGGGTTCAATCCAATCTGGAATCAGACATTCCGAGCAAACTACCTCTCGAACGATTCCAATCTAGTGTTTGTGAGATTTCTCATAAAATGTGTCAAACAGGATTCTGATAACCTGATTGGTACCTGCTGTTGCAAGCTTGATTATCTCAAAAAAGGCTACAAACACTTGCCCATTTACGATTCTCACGGAGAAGAGTATATATTCTCCACGCTTTTTGTCAAGATTGACTATGGAGACGCCTGATGGTTGAATGATTAATTTATGATATTCTCTAAAAGTAGGACATTATATCGTCGTTATCGCTTCCAGCAGGAGCACTTACAGTTCTTTCACTCCCTGCCTTAAGCTCTCGCCTTATTTCAGGTCCAATATCTTTATGGCCCCTCTGTCTAACAATCTCCATGAGGAAATCTCTCTGATCCTCAGTAATGTCGTTTTTGTATCTTTGTGCAAAGGCCAAGAATGCTTTATGCCATACTAAGGGCATTGGAGGAGATTGTTTCAGCAGTCGCTGTTCTGATATCTGAGCATCATCCTCGAGAATAACGTCGCTTTTATTCTGATCAGTGATAACTCTGAACCTCATGAAGTAAAACACGATATCATCGATTGTTTGATAAGGCAATGCATACTTCTTCTCAATGAGAATTCTGATAAAAACTGTGATTGCAGGATCGTATTCGTGCTCAAGTAACCAAGAAAGGGCAACAGATGAGTGTTGAACGGGAATGGAGCACTTTGTTAAGATCGACCCAACAATCATCGCCTCTCTAGTAGTACAACCATCCTCTATCAAAGGAAACAAGAATCCCTTGAAAAACGCTGCAGGCTTATAGAGCGATTTCTTAAGGGCCCTATACAGATGGTAGTTCAGCTTGCGATCCACACTGTCCTCTATGTCCTGTCTCACTCTAGGCAGAAGAACAAGGTTCACAAATCTTTGAGACTTGTTGGAGGTCAGGTTAGAAACAAATAGTCTGGTTGCCTCATAACAGGCCTGTGGGGTCCATGCCTCTGGATTGGTGACAAAAACCAGGTCTTCCCAGTTCTTGATAGTAGGAAGGACCTTGAAGAGTTTCGGGAGCTTACCATGCCTCCACGCCTTCAGACTTTCACCAACCTTCTCATACGCCTCTATAACCCTAGGAGGTAAGAATACTTTATCTTGGGGACGCTCGGTGCTTTTCTGGTTGTCAGAAGTGATCTTTTCGTTTAGCTTGGCCATCACTTTGTCTGCCAGATTGAAGCTTCCCAAAGGATCAGAGTTGGACTTGAAATATGAATCAAACAACTCAAGATCTCCTTCTTCTATTTCTTCAACCTCTTCCTCTTCGGCATAATACTCTGCCTCGTGTTCACTCAGTTCTTCGTATTCGTTTTCAGACTCGCTGTCAGACTCGTGCGATAAGATCTTGAATCTAGGCTTTGTGCTAAGCTCGGCATGCTCTTCCTCGGTCGCTATTTCGTTTTGCTGTTCTCGTGCAAGAAGCAGCACCTTGCGTGAGGATGCTGCATCCAATGTCATTGCTTCCTCGTTATCTTCATCTTCAACATTTTTATCCCTTTTTGATTTTTTCTGGCCTCTGGCTCTTAGTTTGCCTCCACTTTCGACGATGTCTCTATAAAGGGGAACATGGGAGGATTTTTCCCTCGTATCCTGAGTGCTGACCTTTCCCATTTTGCAGCAGATATTACGTCAGTACTGAGTTCTTCAACCACCAGGAAAGATCACTTTAGACACCACCTTCAGATATGAATCTTCATTTTTTTTTCACTAGAAGGAGCATCAAAAAAAAAAAAAAAAAAAAAAAAAAATATTTCTCCTGAAAACCCGATCATATTTTAGCAGATATCCTTCGACGTTTTCTCTTTCGAGAGATCTCGAGAAGAATAAAGAGGAGAATGATCTCCTTATAATACAACTTCTTCTCTCGAATTGAGTGGCAACAGTTGGCTTACTACTTTTGAAACATACCAGGTGGTCTATTGCAATGGTGGCACTGAACAGACATGCTAAGGCTAACGGAACAAAAAGAGCTGCATCCTCTTTAGCCTCAGAAGGAAACGTTGTTCCTACCCCTGCTAAGAAAGCAAGATACTCCAAGTCGTTCCAGTCAATTCGTGCGTCGAGACTGAAATCCATCAACTCAATTCCGGAGGCTAGAACAGATCTGCTGGATGTCTTTGTATGGGGATCTGGTTCTATGTGTGAGCTTGGACTGGGACCCGCAGCTAAGACTAAGGAGGTCAAAAGGCCCCGACTCAATCCATATCTCAACAAAGACGAGATTGGTGTCGTCGATATAGCCGTAGGAGGAATGCATACACTTGTTCTGGACCACAAAAACAGAGTCTGGTCTTGGGGTGGCAACGATTTAGGGGTTCTGGGAAGAGACACGTCTAAGGCAGGGCTGGAGCAACTGAGAAGTGCTGATGCTGAAGATGATGACGAGGATGGAGACCTGAACGCCGCAGAGTCTACACCTGGTATTGTTGAGGGCCTGCCTCAGGAGAAGAAGATTGTGCAACTAGTAGCCACTGACAATCTCTCGGCTGTTCTGCTTGAAACTGGTGAGGTGTACGCCTGGGGTACGTTCAGGTGTAATGAAGGTATACTAGGGTTTAGCAGAGACGCCGAAATCCAGAGAATCCCTACTCGTATTCCGGCATTTGAAAACATAGCTCAGCTGGCTGCAGGAAAAGATCACATCTTGGGACTAGACACAAAGGGGATAGTTTATGCTTGGGGGAATGGGCAACAATTCCAGCTTGGAAGAAAAATTGTCGAGAGAACTCGAATGACCTCATTGGAGCCTCGATCTTTTGGACTCAAAAAGGTCAAGTTTATCGGCTCAGGGGAGTTCCACTCATTCGCAATAACCACAGATGGAAGAGTCTTAAGCTGGGGACTCAACCAGTATGGACAGTGTGGTATTGCTGTCGATATCGAAGATGGAGCCGTCGTGTCCAAACCGACAGAGATCACCTCTTTGAGAAACAGTGACATTGTCTACATTACTGGAGGGGAACACCACTCGCTTGCCTTATCCTCGTCGGGGGATGTCTACACCTTTGGTCGTTATGATATGAAGGAAATTGGGATCGAAGAGTCAAAACTGCCACTTGATGATGTGGTAAAAGATACATATGGAAACGTGAGATCTTTACCTGTCCCCACAAAACTTAAGACCCTTCCTAAATGCAAAACAGTAGCTGCAGGATCCCACCACTCCGTTGCACTTACAGAAGACGGTGTGGCATATTCTTGGGGTTTTGCTGATACATACGCCTTGGGATTGGGGAACTTAGATGAGGATGTTGCAAAGCCTACTAGAATTGATAATACCGCAACGAGGGAATACGATATCAAAGTTGTTGGATGTGGGGGCCAGTTCAGTGTTAGTGGGGGGGTCAAGATATCTGGAGAACAGGCTGAAGACAGACTAGACAAAATTGAGGAGTTTGAGGAGTCATTGGAGTAATGATGAGAACCCAAGGAATGAGAGAATTCTATTTTGAAGTATTTTTACAATAGAGAGCTAGCCATGAGGAGAAGAAGACAAGGAGCTTCAAGCTACAGCTTAGTATCATCTATTCTCACGGAGAGGCCGTGCTCTGTCATATACTTTTTGACATCACCAACAGTGTACTCTCCCCGGTGAAACATCCCTGCCCCTAAGGCAGCATCCACCGTTGTATTTTTAAAAACCTGGACAAAATGATCTGGTTTTCCTGCTCCACTAGAGGCGATGACAGGAATCGAAACAGCACTCTTGATCTGGTTGATTAACTCGAAATCATAGCCGGAGTTCGATCCGTCTTTGTCAATACAATTAAGCAGTATTTCTCCAGCTCCTAGAGCTTCACAGGCTTGACAGAGCTCATAGGCTCCCAGTTCGTGTACTTTACGTCCGCCTTGAGATGTGACTTTGTAATAACAGTATTGCTCGCCGTTAGGTCCTGGCGTAGTTGTCTTGATTGTTCTGTAGCTGAGTTTGGATGGATCCGATACGTAAAACCGTTTTGGGTCCACCGAAATCACAACTGCTTGAATTCCATAAGACTTAGAAATCGTCTCAATTGGCGTCTCACCAGTCGGTTTCTTCCCATTGGCTATATAATTCTCAGCCGCAACAACAGCATCGGAGCCAATGGACACCTTGTCTGCACCAGCACGGAAGTAAAGCGTTGCAACATCCAATGCCGGAACCAGTGATCCGTCAGGGTCAATGACATCCTTGATTCCTCCTCCGACTGTGAGCGGGACGAAACACGTTTTGGCGGCGAGCTTCAACACATCCAGCATCGGCGTGTCTCTAATAGGCGAATTTCTGAACGAAGTGATGTTCAAGAACGTTACTTCATCGGCTCCCTGCTTATAGTACCTCTCAGCCATTTCCACGGGTTTGCCCAGGTTTCTTACGTCCCTCTCATCGCCCTTTTCTCTTACATCATATTGGTCTCCCTTCGTCACCACCAGGTCTCCTCTGTCATTTGTTCTAACATCAAGACACGCGATTATGCGGTGTGTCAGGCCGGTTTGTGTTGTTTCAACTTCGGAGTACACTTTTTCTGGATGTGGAAGCTCAGTGATGCGTTCCTGCCTCAGAAAGGCCCTAATGAGCTTCAAGCCCGCTGTTCCAGATTTCTCCGGGTGGAATTGAGTCGCAAAGATATTGTCCTTAGAAATTGCAGCTACAAACTGCTCCGTCCCGTAGGTAGACACTGCAACATCAAATCCCTGCGTCTTGAGGATCTGAAGCTGCGATAAGTCAACAATAGCGGCATATGAGTGGACAAAATAGTACCTAGCGTGAGGGTCGATGTTATACAAAGTCTCGTTCCTGGCGTTTAGATCACTCAGACACGTGCGATTCCAGCCGATCTCTGGAACAGACTTGTCGCTGGAATCAAATCTGGTCAAGTCCGCTTCAATCAATCCTAATCCTTCAGTGTCTGGAGATTCTTCGGAGCCTTTAAATAGTACTTGCAGACCAACACATATACCCATAAGCGGTCTCCCAGACTCTATATAGCGTCTAATAGGGATCTCAAAGCCTTTAGATCTGAGTTGTGTCATGAAATGACCAAACGCTCCCACCCCGGGCAGGATCAGCTTACTGGCCGTCTCCAAAGCCTTGTCGCTAGAATCGCTGATGAACTTAACGTCGTAGCCCAAATATTCGATCGCATTCTGTAAAGATCGCAGATTTCCGCTCTTCAGATCGATGACATGGATTATCTCCCTACTCATTTGATCGGGAAGCTTATAGCAGCTGTCAGCATATGGGGATGTATCTTTGCAATGGAGTACAATGACTCTTTTCTTCATGGACGTTGAAAAATATAAGTGCACTTGAAAAAAAACCTGCACAGCCTAGAACTATACTTTCTATTACAAGGAGATAAATACACAAAAACACTCTTACTTTTTGGCCTGGAGAATCCGTCTGGCTTTCACAGCTTCCGAGAGTTCCTTCAGCATATCGACAGTAGTCTCCCATGATACGCAGCCATCTGTCACAGAGACACCGTATTTGAGTTTCGACTTATCTTTAGGGATGGACTGTTTTCCCTCGTTGATATTCGACTCTATCATTAATCCAATGATGATTGTTTCCCCGTTGGCTACTTGGCGCGCAACCTCCCTGGAAACAATCGGCTGGTTTCTGTAATCCTTGTTTGAATTTCCATGAGAACAGTCTACCATCAGTGAAACTCCTTCCGGTAGCTTTTCTTTCGCCTCCTGAACCGATTTCTCATCGTAGTTTGTACCCGTCTTTCCTCCTCTCAAAATGACGAAGCACTGGTCATTTCCTTTGGTTGTGGTGATGGCAGCGAGACCGTGTTTTGTTACCCCCATAAAGTGGTGTGAGCACGCAGCGGCTTGGGTTGCGTCCACTGCAACATCGATCGAGCCATCTGTTCCATTCTTGAATCCAATAGGGAAAGAGAGACCAGAGGCAAGCTCTCTATGGAGTTGAGACTCTGTGGTTCTGGCTCCAATTGCACCAAAGGATAGCAAGTCGCTGAGGAATTGTGGAGAAATAGTGTCAAGCATCTCCGAGCCGATAGGCATTCCCTCGTTGGTTAGATCCACAAACAATTTTCTGGAGATCTTGAGACCCTTATTGATATTGAAAGTCGTATCGAGATCTGGGTCGTTGATCAAACCTTTCCAGCCCACAGTGGTTCTTGGCTTCTCCAGATACGCTCTCATGATTATAACAAGCTCAGTCGATAGCTCATCAGACAGGCTCTTGAGTCTTCTCACATACTCTAGAGCAGCGACAGGATCATGCAGGGAGCAGGGTCCAACGATTACCAATAGACGGTCATCCTGCTGCTTGATGATGGCTGCAGCATCTCTTCTACCTTTCACAACAGCTGCAAGAGACTGCTTTGTGGCTGCAACTTCGTTTGTAAGCAGCGCAGGGGATACTAGAGGCTCGTAACCAGCTATTCTCACATCATCGTACTCCTCGGGCTGGGGAGTGCGAGGCTTGCTGTCAAAATTCAATAATCCCTGATGCACAAGGGCAAATTGTTAGTCTAACTGCGTGGGGAACACTCGGATATCACCTATACATACGTTCATCCTTGGTCGTTTCTCTGGGGATTTACTAGTTCTCCCTCAAGATAATCAAGAGATCAATCTGACTCACACCCTCTTTATAGAACCCCACGTTAAATGTGAGAGCTGAAAAATTTTCGACACTCTATTACACCAGCGCTGACGTAAGTATCTGCTTTCTTTAGTTGCACGTGTCGGTGATAAATATTTCAGCACGCATATGGATCTGTATGTGTAAAGCAGACGCTGAACAAATAAAGGGGAAATGAGAACCAACAAGCGACGGTCAGGGGGTGATGAATAAACGGCATGACAGTTGCTGTTGGCTTATCCCTCGCGAAACCTGACAGCTGAAGGGGAGCCTGTTCACGAATTTTGGAGCACGCAAGGACATTACACAATGAACAGCCCCCGGCTTTGTGGGAATGACGCGTGCTGTGTGCCCAACAAAGGGCGGGTGGACCGCAGCTAGAGCCACCTTTACCAGCTTATGAGACGTGCTCTCATGTAATCTGGTGTGGGATTGCAGGATCTTGTCAAGATCAAGACCACCGCTCCTGCCAGACATCTCACCGCTGATTTTGGCAGAAGCTATCCGTCCTTCCAGATGGGCCCCGCCACACAGGGTGATCTGCTGTCACACAGGGCGATCTGCTGTTTCCAGATTTGTAAGGCTTGTTCTGGTGGCCTTGATACATCTGGAAATGGCTGATTACAACAGAAGACCAGTAACGTTTCTGGCAATGGTGACCACTGGTGCTGAAGATTACTCAGCGCCGATCGACGAGCCGTACCACCCTAGTGGTTCCGTAGTAGCTCGCTCTGCAAATGGGGCTGCTACGACCAACTAGCGTCCGCCTGCTCTCATTCGATTTGGAGTAACTAACTATTCTGAGTAGCACCAGATAGCAGTTATTCACTAATTGAATAATCACCACAGACATTTTTTTTCCACTTCTTACACAAACGGAAAGTTTAGTCAACACCGATAACGGAACTTGCAAATAATTGATTTGCAAAGTTGTTCTTAGAGAATCAGCTGAACGATCTGGAATGCCACGTGCTAGGACTAGTGGACTTCGGTAACATATCAGCATAATATGCCTAACAGCAGTTCTCCTCCTTCGGCCTCCAGTTACTCGGATGACGTAGAACTACATGAACTCAGGTTTGCAGAGAATTCCGCTCCGTCATCGCAAGATTTTACAAAAACACAATTCACTGGTATAGAAGGCGCACAAAGCACATCAGACGATGAGTTCGAGTTCGAGTACGACGCACATCAGTCTCGACTGCGGAATGTTGCAAACCGTACTAAGAGGTTCCTTTGGAAAGTATGGGCCGGGCCGAAAAGACCCGTAGACTCGCCTCCAAATCTTCACAACGATTACCTACAACAATTTGAACGATTTCCTCAGAGAATATCGGAATCGTTCCCAATGAAGCTGAAGCTACCGTTCATATTGGCGTACTATGCTTTCTGGCTTATAGCTCTCAGGCAAGCTATCACTCCTTACTTGACAGAACAATCAACATATCTGGATGAGACTACTAACGAGACCTTGGATATAATCAACTTATCATGTAGAGGAGAAGGCTCAATCTGGAGAGGCAGGAACGCTGCATGCGGTCTGAATGGCCGCAAATGCTCACCTTTTGACTCTAGAGAGGTCGTTTTCAGGTGTCCTGCTTTATGCGATACCGAGTCGATAACTTACTCCTCTATAAATGTTGGTGATCAAGGAAGTAAGTATCATAACTTCTACGTCGGAGGGGGCAAACTTCAAGACGGTGAAGTTCTCTCCAAACCCTATAGAGCCGACTCTTTCCCCTGTGGGGCTGCCATTCATGCTGGAGTGATCTCTCCTTTTGTTGGCGGGTGCGCAAGACTAAGATTTACCGGGTTCCAGAACAGTTTTAACTCAACAAAATCCCAATATCGCACCGATCCCTCAATTGAGTTTGACTCGTTTTTTCCTGCATCATTCCAGTTTGTGAAGAACCCAAAAGAGTGCCATAACTGCTATGATCCGCGAGTCTTGGTGGCACTTATAAACATTTTCTTAGGGATTCCAGTCATGTTCATGTCTCTAGAGGGGAAGTTGGCATTTTGGACATCATGCACTTCGGGATTTTGGACCATTCTGTTGATCTTCGACCCGCCAGTGACTGTGAAGGTTCAGGATCCTGAGTCGCTTCCCACGCTGGTTTCCAAAGGTTTTGAAAGATTCCTTCCATTGTGCTTTATTTTATTTGTCATGTGGAAGATATGTTGCAAGACCACATTAAGTTCTCCATCTTCTCCCATCTGCAAAACACTGATCTGGTACCCATTGTTCTGGGTGGGAATGCTGAACAACGTCACTTTTGATAGACTACCTGTTGATCGATTAACTCTGAACGATATCATGACACAGCCCGGGTCTCTCGCGGCAACCCTTTTCATAGCATCTCTCATATTATGTGGTGTTTTTGCGCAAGCGTATCAGTTGTGGGTGGTGGGGAAATTCAGAAGATATCTGATGGTATACTCGGGCCTACTTGTTTTGCTGTACCTCCTTGGGAATTTGCCTGGGCTCAATCTTCGTATTCATCACTACATCTTGGCCATGATTTTGATACCGGGAACAAACACGAAAGGGCTGTCGGCAATGCTATTCCAGGGCGTTCTTTTAGGACTGCTGGTTAACGGGGTGTGCCGGTGGGGGCTAGCTTCTATTGAGGAAACAGATCGCTCCTTGAGAAGATCTGACCCTTCAGGAGAAATACACCCACCAATATTTACAGGTTTTCGCCCGGAAAACAGTTCTATCTCTTGGCAACTGCCTGACTCAGAGCTTCCCAAGATGATAAACGGAGAGTTTATTTCGCCTCATGACCAGATGAATAAATACTCCTTATTGATAAACGACATAGAGAGATACAGTGGCTCCAATACTTCTATAAGTGTACCAGCATTGGCGCTGGAAAACAGGGAGTTTGGAAAGGAGCTGCAGCTGGCTCTTGAAGCCAGCGGAGACGTTAGATTGTACTTGCGGCTAGCGAGAGCAGGCGGAAACAAGCGCAGTGATTATACCAGGGCTGCAGTTCTGCAATATCCGTCAGGAGACTTCAAGCAGCCTGAACCGGGACTCACATAGACAAAGTCTGCACCACGCTTTAGGATTACCTGACTGTGGTAATATCAAATTGTTTTTTTGTTTCTATTGTAGTAAGCTTCAATGAAGCGCAGTTTGCTTTCATGACCAAGATCCTGGCCAATGAGCTTGATCTTGCCATAGTTGGTCATTACCTCCCTGAAGTTGCGGGCGTCCTGCGGCATTTTGAACAGTCTGAGCTTGTAGGAGACATTGAGCTTCAGATTTGCCAGCAGGGTGTGGATATAATGTACAGCTGATTTCGGTAGAGGTGTTGTGGTTAGGTAATCAGGTTGAGATTTGATGGTGATCAGGGAGGACTCGAAAGCCTGATTTTCAGACAGGAACTTGGAGATATTGAACTGAGATGGTGCAGGTAAGAGTGCCTTGTTATTTGAGGGTGTTCCCTCGAAGAAGAGGAAGACTGTTTTGCTGGCGAACTGGCTGAGGTCTTTGACGGAACCATTATCAGAGGAGAACAGTTTTGGGGGGTTCAAGGCGAACGCAAAGCAGCTGAGCCAGGAACCGATGTATCTGACATTTCCCAGGTTGTCCAGATAAAGAAAGACGGGGTCCGAGGCGTTGCTGGTGAGATATAGCACGAGGCCGTCAAGAGGAGAAGAGAGGTTCACAAGAATGAGTTTTCCAGAGCTGGGTCTGTAGCTGGATATCAGCTTCGCATTGGACTTTTTGACCCCGTCTACGAGGAACTCTATTTCTGCAACGTTCAGAAGGAGAAACAGTGCGCACCTGAGGACGGTTTTGTGGGCTGAAGGGATGATGACAGTGATCAGAGAAAAGACAGCGAACAGTAGAAGAAGGGGTAGTTTGATTAGCAGTGCGAGCTCACCAGCCACACGAGCGAGCAGGCCCGCATTTTTGGTGGAAGGCAGGAACGGAGATATTCCGGAGCCCCTGTCTCTCCAGTCACTGAGCTTCTCCATGATTGGCTTGTCGGGTGAACTCGTTCAAAGGTCTAGAAGTGTTTATATATATTATCGATTTACTCGTACGCTGAGGAAAAAAATAATTCAGCTCCAAAGTGCTGCGGCTGTGAGCAGTCAGTCACGTGCTCATGTTGCCCCGTTGTAGTTATAAGAGCAGCTAGAGATCCTCGGGAAAGGGTACCTTGAGAGTACGACTGATCTCCGGGTAGAAGTTGGTGAGCTTCACAAAGTAGTCGTGATAGTTCTGCTCGAATATCTCTGGCTTGATAGAAAGGGCCACCAAAAAGGTTATGAATCCAGAGTTTATGGAGTTGAGGGTAATCATGGTGATGAAGAAGCCCAGAATAAGCTGGAGGACAAACCCGGCAACCAGGAACTCTGGAGCGAGCCTGTCAAAGAGCGTCGTCGTGCGGTACAGCAGATAGTACACTCCTGTGCTTGTGATTGCGATGAGGATAGAGTAGAAGGTGAGGGTGGAGTCGATGAGCGAGTCGCTGACAAGCACCATGAGTCCCTTGTACTTGAGCATCTCGAATGTGTCCCTGGCGGACGACAAGTAGTCCTTGCCGTAGAGTGCAAGGTATGAGTAGGCGAACTTGTTGAACCACTTGATCCAGTATTCTGCCTCGTCTGCTATCCACTCGAAGACGGACAGCAGGCAGATGAGGGCGCACAGAACAGCGTTGTTCCCGTCCGAGTCGTCTCTGCTGTTGCGAACACGTCTCTCGTTCAGTTTGTCTTTCATCATTGTCAATGCCGCTCTCACTGTCTTGACGAGCGACACAATCAAGGACCCAAAACAGATGGAACCAAACGAAAAGGTGATGGCTCTTTTGAAAGAAGCCCAGGCCGGGTTTCTCGGCCGGACAGGAGATCTGTGGAAGAAGTACCACGTCCCGTACACCCCGCTGATGACAACGTGAGTCAGGTTCTCTATGACTTCAAAAATGAGATAGCCGGCAAATAGAACAAACAGGTTGATAGCTGTAGACGAGTTCGACATACAAACGTCGCTACCATCGCTGCTGTGAGGACAATTGGAGTCGTCTTTGTGAAGTCGGTCAACAAAGATTACGCTCGACACAATGAAGAAAGCAAACCCCACAATGCTTGAGAATATACAGCTCAGGAACGAGACAACCAGAGTTGAGGGATACTGTACCATGACCTCAACGATGATCCTCAGCAGCAAACTCGTGAAGCGCAGCTTGCTGAAGTTCTCAAAGAGAAACCAAACAGACAAAACACCGCCGACTCCGAGCATTGCCGAAGAAAACAGCCTGCCTGTCAGCAGAGATGTGAATGAAAGTCCAAATAGAGTCAGCGGCATGAGGAAGTACCCTATGAAAACAAAAAACATCGGAATGCTCCAGACCAGAAGCAACATGAGCATCGAGGAGATCGTGGGGACAGCAATGCATATAGCGATCAGGCGTAGTAGGAGCACCTTATCGTTAGGGCTCCACAGTATGTCCATTTCGTCATCCTGGCGAGCGAGCAGGAAAACATGTTTGCTGTTACGAAGGCTGCTTGTTGAGATGCCGGTCAGATAGACCAGCACTGCTATAGTGGCGAAGAAGATCAACGTGAAGAACCTGTCGTTGTACTTTGGCTGCTCCACTTTGAAAGCCTCTTCGAACTTCTCTGCTGGGACAGGAATCGCAGGTCTTTCAAAAGAGTACTGATACTGGGGAGGCGGGTCGTCGTCATCAGATATGTCCTCATAGGGTGTGTAGAGAGGAGGAGGATTCGTCCCCCTGCTGAATGACATGGTGAGCAGTGTCTGAATTGATGAGATGAAGAGTGTTTTTTTTGGAACGTTTATGTTATCTTAAATAGACATTTATATATATATTTTATTGCTGCAGCCGGGGGGGGGGGGGGGGGATAAAAAAAAAACCGGAGATTAAGTAAGGAGTTTGAGATACCGGAGAGCCGGGGGAGGGAGGAGATTGGAAAATAAAATTAGGCTGGTGTAGCGATGTTCGTATACGACCTTGCTGGAAGGAATAAAAAAATCCGGGGTACTCATATGAGAGAGGCGAGTTTTAAGAGCGCTGTTGAGAATATGAGCTACAACAGCTAAAGAAAAACGAAAAGAAGAGCACAGCATCAGGTGTATTTTGACTCTCCGGAAGAAGACTCTGTTGCTCCAACCTGGTGAGCCTTGTGGAAGAAGATGTCGAAGTCCTCAACCTCTTTCCACTCTTCAAACCACTTTTTCTCAAAGAGCTTGCAATCGGGAGTGGCTCTCACAGGGAAAAGAGCTGTAAGAAGCAACATCACAGACGAAGACGCTGCGTATCCCGTAAAGAAACTGAAATAGTAGACCTTGGTGGCTCCGATGGGCACCTTATGGGTTTCTGTGGCCCCGACGAACCCCACAATATTTGGTAGAATGCCGCACAAGTAGGCCACAACAGCTCTCCAGTTGATGCCGTAATTATAGAAGTAGGAGCTGCCCTTTTCAGCGACATACAAGTCCTCTAGTATCACGTAGCCCTTTCTGATGATGTAGTAGTCGCAGAAGTAGACACCTGCGATCGAAGAAAGAAAGACGGCGTAAGCAGAGAGATAGGTGGTGAACATACTGCTCGATGAGAGTAGTTTCCATGGGCAGATACAGTATCCGATAATAGCACAGATGAAGCCGCCTCTTCTTATGTTGATGTACTTTGGCATTAGTGCAGTCATATCCGTACCAGCCGAAAGAGAGTTTGCAGAGATATTAGTGCCTAGCTGTGCAATAGAGAATCCAAAGGCGATCAAAAAGACACCTCCTCTAGATCCCCTGCTGTTTCCATCAAGGAACTTAGACAGAACATCGAGCGGGTTCCAATATGTTTGTTTGTAGAGGATCGTAGATGCAGAGGAGACGAGAATACCAATGAGCGACGTGACAGAGAAAGAGACAGGAATCGTGATGAACTGGGACCAGATGGCAGAGTTCTTCTTGTGAGACATACGGGAGAAGTCGGGGGAGTTGACAATCAAAGTGGCGAAATTGGCCAGAGAGTTCATGACGCTGTTGACAAAGGCCCATCCAAAGGCAGAACCGCTGAGTTTCGAACCCTGGTGGATGACAGGCCCTCCTCCATCGGCTTTGACGAGAGTCCAAACCAGAAATGCGATTCCTGCGATAGGACAGACTATGGCTTTCAGAGTGAACAGGTGGCGAACTTTGTGGGGTCTCATGTAGATAGCGGGAAGCTGGAAGAGCCAGAAAAGGAAGAAGCCCAGCATACCGAAAGACGTGATGTCTCCAGACAGCTTGTTTGGGATTCTCTGTTCCAGATTGTTTCCAAAGATCGCTCTTAGCATGAGCTGCACACACTGGCCTCCCAGTACCGACTGAACCCCAAACCAGATACAGGCCATGACTACTCTGTTGATGACCGGCCATAGCGATCCCCAGATCCCCCAGGAAGATCTTGTAGCGACCGGAAACGAGACATGGTTATAGGCTCCGTAACGAGCTGACAGGGTGACAAAGCACCCACAGAAGAAGTATCCAAGCCACACAGTGATCCAGGTCACCCACCAGCTGAGACCGGCCTCGACCCCTGTGGCGGCGATCTGCCATGTGTTGATGTTGAACGAGTCAGCGATCCAGAACGTGGTGAAGTTCCACCACCTCCACGTTCTTCTTTTGGCTTCGAGAGGTCTCAGGTCGTAGTTGTACAGGAAGAGTTGGGCCGTGCTGAAGCCATCCATTCCTTTGAGCTCCAGGAACTTGAAGGTCTTCTTGAGCCAGGCGATCACCCCAGTGTTGCTGCCACTGCTGCTGCCAGCAACACCCGTCCCTTTGGACTCGTCATCGTCTCCAACGTCAACTTGGTACTGCTCCACCAGCTCTGGTTTCTTCTCATACGACTCCATTTCTGTGTAGTAGCAGGCTGCCTGCTTTTCTCTCTAGACCAATACACTTTGAGCAGCCGCAGAAGCAGCTAATATATAAGGGAGAACAAGATTTGCGCTTAGTGTATCAACGAGATACACTTTGTTGCTACTAGGGATAAAAGTTCCTATCTGCAAAAAACTCTCTATTGTGATGCGCCTTTCAATCAACAATAGGCCCACAACTAGACGGAGTGTGTGTATCTGTCCATATTAGGGCGTAGCTTATCTGGTTGCAAGTCGCTTGATACTCACTAGACTCTGCACACAGCCCCTGTTGTTCTGAGAGACTCTCGAGCCCGGCGCCAGCACACACATAATGCAGCACGATTGGCTGGATCCCGCAGCCGGCCCCTGCAGGAAGGTATTTAGCTGCCTAAACACACTCGGCTGCATCCGATAAGAAGAATTCGCCTGGGCACCTCGGCACTTTTGTGTCTACCGTGCACACCTAGGGGCAGGCTACCCGATAGTCAAGGAAACTTCAACACATCCCGAGCCTGCACCCGAACAATAGCCGCAGGGTTTATCGCACAATAGGGAGTTCTGCTATTGTTCTGCCCCCTGTCAGAACCCAGTTTTATTTTCTCTTTTTTCGCCATGTAGTTACGCGGCAATCGCAGAGAAACGGCGTTGGACTCAGAGCCGCAGCTTTTCTCAAAGTCAGGACAGATAGCATGCGAAAGAAAAACTTGGACTCGACTGTGCGCCGATCGACGGGTCGTACCAGGAGTTTTTCTCACCACGTTGAATTTTCGTATTGCAGAGACGCAACGAAAACCAAAATAAAAAAGTAGAGAAAGAGAAGCTTTTGCTCACACGCTATTTGCAGCAACCAAACCACCACTCACAGCCCCCCCCCCCCCCTCCTGCCAGAATGTCAGAAGAGTCGCAATCTGAGGCCCCCCGTATCGAAGAAACGGTCTCAGCGACCATCTCTGTCCTGACCCCGATCATATATGTCGCTGTCCTTCTGATCACGCTCATAATATTCTCTGTGGTTCACAGACGAAGAAAGATCCAGAAACTCGCGTCTATGAAACTGATATACGCCGACAACTATCAGAAGGACATATACTACGACCTGAAGAGCCGAACTGACCCAAAAGTCAACGACAAGGTGCTCAAGGCAGCCCTTGTAAGACGCGGAGCAGAGGCTATCAGAAGAATGATCAAACTCAAAGAGACCCAGCAGTACGTCAACGTCCTCTATCACAAGGGCTCCATAGGTGACGACACCTACGAGAGCTTCAACCTGCAAAACAAACTACAGGAGATAGAGCTACAGGAGATTGCGGCAGAGGCAGAGTCGTACAAGAAAGGATGGTCTCAGGTATTCTTCCCTATATGTCAAGAGGTGACTATGAATGAGGCTCTAAGAAGAAGACTCAACGCTCTTGTGCCTGCTAAGGAAATACTCTCGAGCCAGTGGATAGAGGAGCTCGACAAGGTGGAGAAGAAGGTCACTGAAGGATTGGGTAAGAAGTAGTGCATTGAAGTTATATAGATTTATATACAATATGCATGCCTTTTTGGTTTACTTGGATGCTAATAAAGACAGCCATTAGTTTCTTCTCTTGTTTTTCTTTGATACCACTTTCGTGAACGCCATGCTCCAGTCGTCCGGATCCTCATTGGCTCCGGAACTCATAGCCTCCTGCCAGTTAAAGTCCAGATCCTGGCTATTGATAAGATCTTCAACCTTACTCTTTCTTTTCAGAAACTCACTGGCAAATCTGCGTCCATCGATCGTAGCAGAGTTCGAGTAGATAGTGTCTGCTATGATCTCCTGAGACTCGACACCGTTAGGAAACTGGATTATGATCGAGAGAATATCCTCCTTCTTCACGCTCTTATTTAGATGACTGAGCTGTTGTCTGCACCAAGCTAAAAACTCCTGAGAAGGAGATAACTGTCCACTGGTAGACGAGCTCGAAGCCTGTACGCTCGAAACCTTCTTTGGAGCGGATCCAGGTGGTCCAGACGACGCAGACACAGATCTCAGTAAGTTGGGAGAAATGGCTGATGATGGCTGTTTGGTGATTCTAATGGGAGCAGGAGGAGCCTTGTGCTGGTTTTTGCTCACAACTGTCCAGCTGCCACCTCCTACAGCTGCAGCAAAAGAAGGTGTTTCATCCTGTCTTGACTGTGTTTTGTTTTTGGCCAGAAGTGACTGTTCCTCTTGCTGAATGTCGGCAAGAGTGGGCAGAGGCTCGGCCACACTATCTGAACGGCTGGAGCTATCCGCCCAGTGTGATGAGACAGGCAATGATTTTGATGTGTTTGAATGAGACTCCTTAGCAGCAAGCTTCAAAGCTAGAACTCTATCTGCCTCCTCCTGTTTCTTTAATTTTTCCTGTTCTAGTTTCCGCTTTGCGGCTTCCTCCTCTTGCACTTCTTGTAAAGACTTTATGGGTTTGGAGACTGTCTCCATTTGTGATGCCCAGGGAGCCCACGAAGTCTTTTGGACCTCTTTTGATTTTGACGATGTTGTTTTCAAATCCGCTTTCTCATTTTTTGCCGCAACACCAAGTACTAAACTGGCCGATTCCTGACTCTGTTCGTGATCCTCCGCTTGCTTTATTTCTTGAGACTTCACTGGTTCTTGCTCCACGATTACAGGTGAATGCGAATCAAATATCTCTACTGCTATCTCTGCCTCTTCTGCATGTTGTTCCTTCTGAGCTTGAACGGAGTTGTTGAATTCTTGATACGAGAGTGGATTCTCCGTCATCAAGTTGTCTCCCACTGGATTATAAGAGGTGGAGTCATGATTTAAGGACACCCCAATATTTGCAGCAGTATTTGATTGAAAGGCTGGCTGAGAGTAAAGACTCCCATTCAATAGATCTGAACCTCCTACCCAACCGTTATGTACAGCCAACTGAGGTTGATTGAAGTTGGAGGGTGCAAAAAAGTGGGACGAACTAGCAGTGGAATCGGCAGAAAAGACACTAGGATTTGACGCTGCTCCAAACGAATCACCAAACAAATTTTGAGTTGATGCAAGATGCTGATACGAAGGCTGTGTGTCAACCTGGGAGGTCAAATGTGAGTTTGCATTCAAATTTGAGGTTATTTTTGGAAGAGGTATTGCAAACGGACTAGCATATTCATTGATAGTTCTTGTGAAGTCAGCCAACGATTGGTAAGCTCTCTCATCTTCTCGACGAATATTCAACCCAAAGTCGAAGTACTTTAATGAGTACCATTGCTGCATCAAGGAGGAATCAAATGGCCCTTGCTCGTTATTAGAGGCATCCAAATAGTACCATCTGATTTCGGAAGGATCAATTGTCTCGGGAATGCCAGTAATGGCGATTCTCTGGGAAGGAAGCGTTGCAGTTTGTGTCCCAGTACCAGGAGAAGGAACGAATGAGCTCTGCTGGTCCAGCGATGGATTGATAGCACTGGTCGAGAACTGCTGATGGACAAGACGCTGAAAGAGGCTGTTGGATAGGCTAGCATGATCTAAAGTAACAGAAGCACCATTGGCTGGGTCAGGATTCCCCAGAAACCCCTGTTCAATATGTGATTCATCGACGGTCAATTTACTCAAGTCAGCAGCTAGATGATTATCAATACTGCTTTGGAGTGGCTGGTAATCATTTACAGGCTTCAGACCATTGAGAATGTCAGCATGTAGAGGAACGGAGATCTTTGTGGATCTGTAAGGTTCTGCACTTGAAGCAGCTGTGATCATATTCTGATCAACCAGATTCTTGTAGATATCCATCAGCTCCTTGACAGAATAGCTACGCTTCTGTGTCTCTACTGTATCTGGGTTTTGGGTTGCTGTTCCATTTTGAGATAGTTCCATACTGAACCCTGGCTCATTTCTTCGAGGAAATGTTAGTATTTGGCCCAGCACAGGTCTCAGAAAATAAAAAGCCCGTTGAAACTTACCGTGTGGAAAATGGTACAGAATGTGACATGCTGGAGGAGAATGTAGTGATTTTTGAGTGATCCTTGACATTAAAGATACAGAAATCTAAATAGCCTGCAGTGCAGAGTAGCAGACTTATTGCATCCTTGTCAAAACATCACTCTAGCTCAAGAGAGTTAGTTCTCTCTCTAGGAAAAACTTTTCCGATGACGTTAGCAGTTCAGATATTTGGCAGCCTGACCACGACCAGACCAGACCAGACGACATGTTTTGCAGCTGGAGGTTTCATTACATCAACTTGATAGACAATGAAAACACAGACACACAGAGTTGAATTCGGACTACAGGTTAGAGCTGTTCTTACATGATTCTGGAGAAAGTTAGTTGTGAGCGATGAGTAGATAAAGGAAGATAAAAAAGGGTGAAACTAACCGATCAAGTAGTTCAAGGGCATACGCATCAGGGACCATCGGGTGTGAATACAACGTTTCTAAATTCCAAACTTCTTTTCCAATTCGGTATGCATATCAACAACAGGCCGTGAGTCGAAACCTAATAAAAAAAAAGACAGAAATTGTTAGTAAAAAGGATCCATGCACAAAAAGCAAAACAGTCCTGAATGAAAGGTTCAAACTTACCTGTATAGATATCCTCCCAATCCACTGTGGTTTCCCTATTGAGCAGAATGTCTCTGTGTGGGTTGGCAACGCCTCCCAACAACGCAGGTCTGTAATTATTTTGCTCGATTAAAGTGAGCTCCATCTCTCTCTTTATGGGGTCAGCGGCTCCGAATATTCTTCTGTACGTTTCGAGCTGCGTTTGCCTCTGGTTCTCATCCCAGTTTTGAATTCTGGATTCCAGTGGATGTCTGTTGTTGATTTTTGACGATATTGATAGCGGACCTTCTCCTGAACGCAGTGCGTCATGCAGGGCTGGAACAGAGGGCGCAGTAAGTCCATAGGAGCTCACACTGACAGAAGCATCGGATTGGCCCTTTGGAATCGCACGAAGAACCGATTCCGATGGCATAGACTATTGAGGGCGTACAAGTTAGTATGGGATGACGATTGTGGCTGCATTGGACTGCACTTACCATGATGGGTAGATTAGGGAGCGAATGACGGGTGAACTGTCTCTGTACACACGCGCTGCGGTCGACCTTCCTCTTTCTTCTCTAGTTCTATCAATGGGGGACTTTGTCTTAGAGAGTTAGGTTTTGCCACTTTGAAATCTGGTACGAATTTATGAGAACGTAGATCAGTAAATTGTTTCTGTGTACGGGTGTGCCTTAGGTAATGCATGGACCAAGTTTAATTATGGTGCGTTTGTAGCCTCTTCTTCCGGAAAGCTGTTTGACACGTGACTGATGGACGAGTGTGAGATTTCAGTTCATCGGGGAGCTGTTCGTACAGAAGTAACCAGAATCGTGATGGTTACAGGTATAGTATTGTTGTTTGTTTAACACCGAGTTGAAGGTAAAAGAAAAAAAAAAAAAAAAGGATTTTCTACTTGTGAGATCCTAGATTAGTTGGTAGGTACAACGAAAAGACCGAACAGGACGCGTTCATAGGTTAAGACTTTTTGGAAACCACAGCTTTCTGCTTCAATTGTCAAGCAGCCATTTCGTGTTATCTGCTCACAGTAAGCTTCAAAAGAGATGTCTTGGGGTAAGTTGGAAACGAATTTTTAGCTCGCTAAGGCTGATACTAACGTAAAGGTTGTAGACGATGAGGATTTCGACATACCCGCTCCCAGCGAAACCAAGGTGGCTGAATCGTGGGAGATCGAAGGTAATGACGATGAGCCGTTGCTTGATTCATGGGACGTAGACTCAGAAGAGGAGAGAGAGAAGGAAGCTGTCAAGAAGAGTGCTCTTGAGGAACAGAAGAAGAAGAGAGAAGCTTCCAAGAAGACTACTAAGTCTAAAGGTGCTGAAAAGAAGAAGCTGCTGGATATCGACTTGGCAGACGAGAAAACCAGGCAACAGATGCTGAAGGAAGCAGAGCTGAACTCCGATCTGAACAACGCTGCGGATCTGTTTGATGGACTCGGAGTAGCTACCGAGCATCCAAGGGCCCGTGCACTCGCTGCCGAAAACGAGGCGAGATCGGCTGCATCTGCTTCACTGAAGCTAACCAAAGACACACCGCTGACAGCGCATCCGATATTTGAGGCTGAGACTAAGCAGGAGTATGAGAAGCTCAGAAAAGCTCTTTCGCCCGCCCTAACTGAACTATCGCAGAGATCTCCTCTCAATTATGCATCAGGTCTTGCGATTGACCTGGTTAGAGATATCTGTGGTCCTTTGAGCGTGGAGAACACACGAAAGGTGGTTTCCACATTGAATGCTATGATTACACAGAAAGTGAAGGACGAACGACAAGCCAGATTATCAAAGACCGGGGGAACTTCGACAGGGGGTGCCGGAAAGAAGAAGGCCAAGTCTCAAATCAACATTGGGGCTTCGTTCAAGAAGGATAGCGTGGACGACCTTCTCCCTGACGACGGTGATTTCGGGGATGATGACTTTATGTAATTTCATAGGGGCTACAGTATGCTCCACAGTATAGGTTATAAAGGCATTGATTTTGAGGTGACAGTGATGCTCTGACTGGGAATCTACATCTTTGTTGATGGTGATCCATTAATAGTATATAATAAACACTTCAAGACATTCTATGCCATAGCGCAACGACATCCATGGCTGTTCAGCACCTTAACGTAGCTTCTTGAAACCAATGTCGAATGCTCTTTCTCTGAAACACTGTCTGCAGATATTCAAGCCGTATTTTCTGATCAAACCAGAGTGGGAAGAGCAAACTCTGCACTGTCTTGAACCCTTTCCGTAGTTTCTTGGGTGTGAGTACCAAACGTTTTCGTGAGCCATATTGAATAAACTGGGTTGAGTTAGTATGGACTGAGTCTGGAGTGTGTTTGTCGAGCGGACAGCAAAGGTCCTTCTGTAGTACAAACAATTAGAGAACGGGGGGTCTTCCAATGGTGACGCTGTGAAAAAGATGGTGTACCTGCTGTTTCCGCCTGAAGAGTTTCTTGCTCTTCTTCCTATAAGACTTACCTCTTTTTGTGATATATAAGGAGTTGTAGTTCTGGTATTCTAAATCGTTCAAAACGTAGTAGCACTGCTTTAACTATAGGCTTTACTTTTCTGTACCATTTTTTTTTTTCATTCACTGACTACAAAAGTGCTCCCGGTGTCTTCAAAATTTTCACGTGGTGATCCCCGCCTGGATTCAGCAGGGGGAAGATACCGTTGTGGGAGGAGCGAGGCCGCCGACAAAAAAAAAACTTTTCACTGTCACATATGAGCCCTTCTTTGACCCTTTCCGCAGGCACGTGCTTTTCTTGTAAAACACTACATCCGTACACCCACAGCCTTGATGTGTATTTTTTTTTTTTTTTTTTTTTTTTTCCAGTTTACTTTACATCAATCATAGTATGTATTGGTAAGAAAATTTTCTAACACAGCATGTATATACAGCAAAACCAGCATCACTTACAGTCATATTACGAGAAGATACCGCTCTGATGGTGGAACACAGATCAACCGTCAAAAAGGCGAAGAAGAAGTTCAAAGCAGGCCATGCCTCCAAGAGGTCTTTGAAAGCAGCGAATAAAGGAAAGATTGAGAAGAAGACGGGTAATAACAAGGCTCTCAAGGTGCAAACCAAGATCGATCGAAAGAACTTATCGATACAATTGAAAAAGACCAAGATCTCCAAGACGCTCGGTGTGCGATCTCTGTTCAATGACAACAGCGACATCGAGCGAATTGTGACAGTTCTTCCGCTCACAAAAAATGTTTCAGGGCTAGACATTATCAACGGCATTCTGGGATCAATCGAAGAAGATGAAGGGCACCTTGTCTCTGAGCTGGTTTCAGTAACTTCAATTCATGTGAAGAGATTCAAGTCCAATATAAAAGTGATTCTTCCCGAGATGGACAATCTCCTCTCCATTCTGGACGCTTCGAGAGTTTCTGATTTTGTCATCTTTGGTATGAGCGCAACTGAGGAGGTTGATCAGCAAGTAGGGGAACAGATTGTGAGGGCAGTGGAGGCCCAAGGAATATCCACTGTTTTTGGGGTTATTCCAGATCTTTTGAGTGCTTACTCTAAGAGGTCTTTACAGCTTGATGTGCTAAAGTCACTAACCTCTTACTTTACTCATTTCTTTCCCGAGACAGAGAAGCTTTATGCACTTGAGTCCGATTCTGAGAGGCTCAATCTTCTCCGAAGTGTGTGTCAGAAGTTTCCAAAGTCTGCCAAGTCTCAAAGCACGAGAGGGTTCATGATTGCAGATGTCATAAACTATGAGCCTATGTTGGATGATTCCACAAAAGGGCACCTGGTGATTGAAGGTGTTGCTCGGGGAATTGGATTCCATCCAGACCGCTTAGTACACCTTCCCGGCTATGGAGACTGTGAGATTGTCAATATAGAAAAGGTTGGTTCGAAGCCCAAATCCGGCGGGGACCCCATGGATACGGAACAGAGTATATATTATCCTTCAGCGGACCGGGAGACATTAGACGAGCTGCAGTCCGGTATAGGGGAAGACATCGATGGTGATATAGATTTTGAAGGGGAGGAGTGGGAGGCGGATGCGAATTCAATCAGCGATGAGGAGCATGATACTCGGAAGCAGAGGCCACTTCCGAAGGGCGTATCAGAGTATCAAGCTCGGTGGTATCGTGATGAGGAGCTGGAACAGCTGATAGAGGAAAATGGTGAGTCAGAGGAACCAATGAGTGAGGATGACATGTCCGATACCATGGACCAAGAAGATGTCGAGTTTTCGGGAGAAGACGAGGCTCGACAGCTCGAAAAGTTCAAGCAGCGAGAGAGAGAAGAACGTGAGTTTCCTGACGAGATTGAGCTCGACCCTCAGGAGCCGGCTTCTGAGAGACTGAAACGATACAGGAGCGTGAAGTCCTTGGCCAACTGCGAATGGGACTATGACGAGAAGGATGACAAGCGGCCTTCCAATTGGGAGAGATACCTGAGGGTGAAAGATTATCGGGCCACCAAGAACAGGATCCTGCGACAGTGCCGGAACGAGGTTGTTGTCAAGCCGGGCGAGAGACTCAGGGTTCGTCTGTCAGTCAACGACGCTGGGTTTGTCGAGAGCATTGTGGATCCGAGAAGGAAGCCGTTCATTATTCATGCATTGTTGCAGCACGAGCATAAGCTCGGAGTGTGCAACTTCTCTATCCAGGGCTGGGAAAACTACGAAAAGCCAATACGGTCCAAGGATGAGATCATCGTCCAGTATGGGCCCCGCAGAATGGTGATCAGTCCTCTGTTCAACCAGGCCACCCACAACAGAAACAACGCGTCCAAGTTCGAGCGGTTCCTGCACCAAGGCTCCACGAGCATCGCTACTGCCGTGGTGCCTGTTTCGTTTGCCGACTCCGCTGCGCTCTTCTTCAGAGTCCTGGACACCGGGGCTGTCGAGCTGATCGGCCAGGGGTCGTATCTCAACTGCGACCACACGCGAATCCTGGCCAAGAGGGCCGTTCTGACCGGGGAGATATTCAAGGTGCACAAATCGGTCATCACCGTGCGATACATGTTCTTCAACTCTGACGACGTCAACCGGTACCGGGCGGTTCCGCTGTTCACCAAGATGGGCCGCTCGGGGATGATCAAAGAGTCGCTGGGAACCCACGGCTACTTCAAGGCGACGTTTGACGGGCGTCTGAACCCCCAAGACGTCGTAGGCATGGCCCTGTACAAAAGACTGTGGCCCAGAGAGAGCACGCTTCTGCGTTGACGCTGTGGCGCAGCAGCAGTCGTCCCCAGCCTGAGACAAGGAAGAAGCATAGAAGGAACCCGTAGAACAAGTAAATAAAATGCAAAGGGATAACAAAATAAAAAAAAATACTCACAGATACCATTTTGTAGACACCAGTAGACACACAGGCTTTGCAAAACAGCATTCAGCGATGAGCTTCGTGGCCCCCCAGCATTCCAGTCGGCCGGGTAAGTTCACCTGCACGTCGTGCCAGATTGTTCTGCCCACCGTGGAGCTGCAGCGAATCCACATGAAGTCGGAATGGCACCGGTACAACCTGAAGCGGAGGGTGGCCGGGCTCGAGTCCGTGAGCGCCTCTGTGTTTCACTCCAAGGTGGCTCTCCAGCACCACCAGAGCGTGTCGCAGAGCACCCAGGACGAGTACGGGTTCCACGTTCACAGAAAGACCAGAACCGGCCAGAAACAAGTGACCAAGAAGGACCTCAAGAGACTGTCCAGAAGAGCAGCACGACAGCAGACACAGGCGAGCGTCCTCCAGGGGAGCACCAGTCCGACGCCGTCTGTAGCCTCTTTCGACAGCTGGTTCTCGTACGGGGCCCCCTCGACGGTTGACTTGGCTACAGACGACAGCACCTCTGAAATATCGCGATCCGACCTGTTGGACCGCACAGACGTCTCCTCCTCAGAGGACGAGTCCCCGAACCATACCGACGAAGACCCGAGTGAGACCGCGGAAGTTGTGCCTCTGTCGTGCTGCTTTTACTGCGGTCGCGCCAACCGCGATGTCGAAGAAAACCTGCTCCACATGTCCTGTGACCACGGACTCTATATCCCAGAAAGAGAGTATCTCTCAGATCTCGAAGGACTGCTCCAGCATGTATCCCACAGGATATACACAGACAACGAATGTATAAAGTGTGGGTTTGTGGGGAAAAGCCTGGTTGGTATCCAGCAGCATATGCTGCAGAAGGGCCACTGTGTTCTGCCATACGAGACGAAGGAAGAACGCGAGACTTTGCACCGTTTCTACTCTGACACCGTGCAGCAGGAACATGGATACACCTCAGACGACTCTCAGTATACCACTGCCCTCGTCGACAAGTCTGGCGTGGAACTGCTCCTGCCCAACGGTCACAGAATTGGACACAGGAAAATGATCAACTACTACAAGCAAAACCTCCAAAGACAAAACAGGGATATAAGAGATGGCGAGCGCACATTGAGCCTGATGTATCCTGCTGTTCGGATGGACGCGGTGAAACATTTCGCAGACGACCGGTCTCAACAAGTCCTAGAAACTAGGCATCACTTTCACCACACTTCGCAGAATTTGAAAAGATGCAACAATCAGGAGTTCTATAAGAACCAAAGTCTCGGCTGATTTATTGCTTCTTGCCAAGTCTCCCTGAAAATTTAGTTATGTAATCGAGAGACTTCTTGGGAGTGGACAAATTGGAGCTAGCATCAATAGGTAAAACGCCCGAGGTGTCGGCCTTGTCTTTCAATCGGAGGCCACTTATGTTGGCTGATAAAGCGTCATCGTGCTTTGAGAGCCCTGGTTTCCGCAGCTGATTTTGTTTCTGGTCATTTTGCTTCTTTTGAAGATTGCGGAAATGTGTCAGCAAGTCCCTATCAATTGCGGAGCCAGCTTCACGCGATGCGGTTTCCGCTGGCTTCGCTGCAGACTCGTCATCAGAATCGTCCTGTAGGTCTAAATGCATAATCGGGGTGATTGAATTGAGTCTGTTCTGAAGACTCTTGAAAGAGTTTGACTGGGGTAGCAGCATCAGTATTCCATAAAGACATTTGAATAGGTATCTGTTCTTCTTGGGATTCAGTAGATCGAGCCTGAGCTTTGCAAAAACAGGAGACTCTAATAACTGGATCAAGAGATCGAGCTGAATGAGCAGATTCAACGAGATCTCGAAATCCGCCATATTCAGCACTATCTTGTAACTCAGATGATAGTTGGATGTCAACAACGTCAAAGACAGAACAGAAGGGGAGTTCAAAGACCAGCATTTGAATAAAGTATCAAACAGTTCAGGGTCCTCAGCTTTAATCAACTTCTCTCTGAGGCTTGACAATTCTGGGGCAATGATTAGATTATTGTTCAAGATCTGAATCATGATTGAGAAAAATGACAGGTTGGACTCCCCTTCTGATAAAACTTTCGATATCGACTTGTAGATTCTTTCAGAGTCCAGTGATTTGCAAATGGTTCTAATAATGAAATCAGCCCTAGTTTCCAAGATTTTCCTATCCTTTTTAAATAAATTCAACAGGTCAATCATGAACGATTGGAAGTAAGCATCGTCACTTTGATTGGATATCTTTGACAAGAGCTCCAGGTCCTTGTCGATGACATTGTCGGAGGGATCATTGAGTGCTCTAAGAAGGGTGACAAAAGTGTTTTCCGAGTGTTCCAAGAATTTCAGTGGGTTCTTATCATGCAACATAATGAGCCAGTTCAGTGCCGCAAGTCTCGTAGACTCCTTCTCATTCAGTAGCTGCAGCGTTAGCTGGTGGACTATCAGGGTATAATTAATCTCGTACTTGTCACTAGAGGCCAGCTCCATCAGCTGAGAGTTGAGGTCAACGGCAATTTCTTTCAGCTGCTTGTTCGAATGGGAAATAGTGGCAAGCAACACGGAGAGAAGCTTTGGCATGAACAAGATGAAGGACTCGGAAGAGATCTCCAGGAGGGTGATCAGCCATTGCAGGGAGACCAGCTGAATCAGCTCTTCTGAAGAATCCAGCGAGGATATCAGAATATCGATGATTTTTTGATAGTCGATATCAATGTCCTGGCCAGGTATGTACAAGTCGGATTCTGCTTCAGGCGGTGTACTGCTATCAATGTCCTTAGAGGAGTCGTGATCATCTCGCACCTGTCGCTCCTCTTTGACAATCTGCTTTATTTCAAAGACCCTTTTGATTTCGTGAAGGAGCAGTTTGAGGAAGTTCTCAGTCACGACCCTGACATCCTCCAGCGAAGAGCTCAAGTAAGATATGAGCGCGTCTAGAAACGATGGAAGATAGGATATGAGATCAAGACCAGGGATAGAATCCAGCAATCGCAGCCACGATACCAGGAACATCCGGGTATACGGATTGGTTGCGTACATGCGCTCTTTCAAAAGGGGAATGAATTTGGGTAGGGAGAACGCCTTGGGCACCTGCGACTCGTACACTTGCAGCGTTTTTCCTCTGGGGTCAATCACCTTTGAATTCGCAGGCTCTGCCGGAGCCGCCAGCACAGACACGTATGAGGCGGCTTTCTCGCTGGTGATGTCTTTGATGAGTCTGTCAAGGATGTCCGCGGCGTTCTTCACGCTGATGTCAACGTCTGCAACTAGCTTACACAGCACGTCGAATATCTCATTGAAGTATATGAGGGTCTCTCCCTTGGACACCTTTGCGATGTTGTAGAGTGCCTCGCAGGCGAAGTACCGCACCATCGAGTCCTGGTCACCAAAACACGCCAGCACGGGGTGCATTATGCTCTCCAGATACTTTGGAACCTCGTTCTGTCCCAGCGCAATGGCCACCGCTGCAAGCCCTATGAGGCCTCCGTATCTCGCGTTCGGCTGGTGCACGGCATACGCGTAGTCGTTCCGCAGCTGCTTGATGATCGCGCCAATCCTGTCGGAGTCTCCGACGTTGAGCGCGTCGCGGACGACGCGTTCCAGCTCGAGAGCGGCGGCCTTCCGCTTGTCGTAGATTCGATCGTTGAGACCTCGCTTGATGGATTTGTCTGCCGGTGGGGTGGGTTAGTAGGGGAGTGAAAACGGCGACGCGCAGAGTGTCACGTACCCATTATGGATGTGCTCGGCTGTGTGTACCGGCTGTGGTGGTCTTGGCTCAGGGGGGGGCGGGCGGACAAGGCACCTTGCTGCGTGCACAGGGTGCTATCGTATACTGTTTACATCTATCATTTGGTATTTTTTTTTCTTATACACTCAGGGAGAAAAGAACGTCGACCGACGCGTCGATAAGACAGGCACCACGACAGCAACCTGATGTCTGCTGTGTCCTCGCCAGCACAGGTCAAGACAGATGGCCTATTTCTGCAGCTTCTGGAGACTTTGGGAACAGAGGCAAGTAAAGTTAGTAAAAGCGTTCAGAGCAAAGAAAAAAATACACAACCCACGGATCAAGCAAAGCTACTTACATCTCGACAATCTGGATGTTGGTGTCTAGGAATCTGCTCAGGCAGTCGGTCATGCAGTTGGACTCGGCAGTACTCAGCTGATCGTTGTCGACGTTGGCGATGCACCGCTTGAAACACATGTCGGTGAAGTTAGTGACGGAGTTCTGAATTTTCATCTTGGACGTTTCCTGCTGGATGAACGTCGCGATGCTCTGTCTCGAGGGCTCGTCGAGCTGCTGTATGAGTTTCGGGTCGATCTCGCTCATGTCTTATGCTGCTGCTGTTGCTGCTGTTGCTGTTGCTGTTGCTGGTCTCGTGCAACTCAGAAAGAGACGTCTGTGCACGGACATTTAATTTTCTTGCCATGCTGAAAAATTTCAAGCACTTTCTGGCTCCACTGAGCAGCATTATCTGCTTGAGAGCCCAGCCGTAATATATTCTACAGTAAACACCTGAGCTGCTCCGATCCCGCGCCGTCTCTCAGCCGGCCCCCGCGTACGCGAAGAAGTTGTTCTCCTTCGCCTTCCGATACAGCATCCGCTCCACCGGGTCGCCGTGCTTCGTCTTGCTGTCCCGCTTGTACGCGTAGTCCAGCTTGATGGGCCGGTTCAGGATGGGCTTCCCGTTCATCTCGGCGACGGCCGTGTCGCTCGACTCGAAATCCTGGTAGTATACGAACCCGTGGCTCCAGTCCGACGTAGCAGACCGCACGACTCTGGGTGGCTTTCTGAACGCTCCAAAGTTCGAGAACGCCTGCGCCAGAGTCGCCTCGTCTGTCATGCTGTCCAGGTTGCCAACAAACAGGACCGGGCCGATGTCGTCGCTGCCGCCAGCGTGCTCCTGGTCGCTGCTGCCGTTGGCGGCCATCGTCCGCCTGATCCTCAGCGGCTTCTCGTACAGCGGTATCCCGTTGAGCAGGTTCAGCACGTACTCGGTGTCCTTGAGCGAGTGGTACTCCACGAAGCCAAAGCCCTGGTGCTGCCGCAGGATCTTGTCCTTCGGGAGCCGGACGCTTTTCACGGGTCCAAACTGGACAAAGAGCTCGTACAGCAGCGGCTCGTCCACAGAGGGATCTAGGTTCCCCACATACAGCGACTTCTCCTGGGAAGAAGACGACAGCTGGCGTTTTGCGGGCTGGTCCGTCATTTTCTGTGCTCACTTACGCAGCTGCTGGCTGGCTGGCTGTGCATTGTCTACACCAGGAAGCGTAGCCAGCCCAGCTGGAGGGGGTGGGGGAGGGACGCTGATAGAGATCGAGAAAGAAAAACACTCCTGGGAAAAGAGACAATTTTCAGCGTCGACCGGCGCGTTGGTCGACCGACGCGCCGGCCCCCCCCTTGAGCCCTGCGTACCTCTCTGTACAAAAACAAAACGCGTCATCTGGGTGCTCCCAGCCCTGCACCCGTTCATCTGTGGCAGCAACATCAGACATCCCCATAATACAAACCACACAACTGCCCTCTCCCCTTACTCCCGCATGTCACAGGAGCTCAGAGAGACAACGTACACAGCCACACTCACTCAGCAGATCGAGTTCAAGAAGAAACTGATAAGAGCTGCCAGAAAACAGATACAGCAGCTCTCAGACACAGACGAACATGCTGCACGCGAGCAGCAGGACCGCATCCGTACACTGGCTCTCTCAGAGACACTCAGCAAGCTCCCGTTCCAGGCATCCCGCAACGACTTGATAGGAGTGTCGCTGACGGAGTCCTCGTTCCTGGAGCAAATCGACAGTCTCTCTGAGTCGGCAGCGAGCCTATCAGAACGCAACATGTCGCTCTCGAGGCGGCTCGAACAGCTCAAACAGGCGCACTCTGTAATGGCGGCCCTCCAGAGCCAACTCAGAGCCAGAATACAGCAAGAGCTGGAAACCAGACAGTCTCTACAGGGGCACCAGCCTGCCGGCCCTTCCAGGATCCAGACATATAAAGAAAACATAGTCAAGCTGTCAGCGCGATCCAAGAAGCTCATTGAGCTCTCAAAAACACTCATCAGCGACTACGTGCTGAAGAACGAGTTCGATATCTTCTTCTCCGAAGAGGAGCTCGAGGTCAAAAAGACTCGGTTCCTCAAACTACTAGAAATCCTTCTCAACAACTCAATCTCCTCTCAAAGCTCTTCAAAATTCCTAGAAGTCGAGAATAAGGAAGACCCGCTCATCAGGTATCTCATCATGAACAACATCATCACAGCGGACACCAGAAACCCGAACAGAATCAAGCTACGAGACCTCACTACCAACATCTAAAAGAATGCAGAGGAAAAAAACCAACTCTTCACTTGTGTACTATTAATATAAAACTGTTTTTGTTTTTGTTGTTTGTGTTTCTTCTCAGTTCATGAAGTATAGTCGACGAAGTATAGATGCACAACTGTAAATGTAGCCAATATCTCTGTCACCAAACTCCCTGTAATTCACTCCAAAGCACGCAATCAAACATCCGCCCGTCTTGTGATACAGCTCCACATGGTCTTCTCTGACTTTGGCTGCTATTGCAGGATGTGACGAGTGTTGCAGTTGCGATCTGCTCATCCTTTTTCTTCTAACCAACTTCGCAGGCCTTCTATAGAACGGCATGCATACTCCCGAGTGATACCTGGCTTTAGGGTCTCTTGATTCATACATCACACCAAAGTCAGATCTGAACGCTTTGTAATGGAAACTGGGCTGATAGTTGGCAAGCGCAATACCTTCAGGTAAACCTTCCCCACCCAAAAGCTTCATGTTGATGCTCTCCTCTCCGGTACCCTGTAAATTGCTCTTGAACTTGTACGAGTCACTCTCGATTTCATTTTCCTTCGGAAACAAATCAGACTTGATTTTGAACAGCTCAGTGGCTCGGATGTTCATCACATACACACAGTTAAACCCAAACCTCTCAATGAGTATCTTGGAAAGCAATCTCGACGCAGAGCTGGCATTCATGCATGTCAACAAACTCCTCCACACATTCAAATCAATCAAATCACCATGAGGAGTACTATATTTACTGAAACGTAGATGACTGTGCTGCTGGTACCGACTTCCAGAACCGTCTCTTTCGAAAACCGATCCCATTATGTCGCTGCTAGTGGCTCTTCCGTACTTTTTCAACATGGACTTCGATTCGTCAGCTGCAAACTTGGAGGTGCTAGGTGTTTGGGAAGATGGCGCTACCTGAGAGGATGTGATCCCACTCCCAGTTGTAGACAGCGTTGTCGGATAAGCATCATCCAAGTACTCCATAATTTCACCCGCAATCTGTTGTAAGATGGTAACTGTATTTTCCTCAATCTTGTTTCTTGGGAAAGAGTCAAATATGGAAAACACCCCAATAACGTCTTTCGAAGGTGTGGATAAAGGAACCGCAAGATAATATCTTATGTGGGGAGGACCCCTTACAAGAGGGTTGCTCTCTGTGCGCCAGTCTTTCGAAGCATCCAAGAGAGCGAAACATCCAGCTGACAATATTGCGTGGGCATCGATAGAGATGTTTCTGGCGCACTCCTTGAAACCAAGATTATGCTGATGCTTCACAAGCTGGCATCTGGTGTCAATCAGACTGATCGAAGCGCCACAGCATTCAAACATTTTCATGGTTTTAAAAAGCAGCGAGTTGAATCTTGCAGTGTTTCCCCAGTGTGGTAGAGAAGCATAAGCGTCAACCGCCTTGAGCCTTCTAGCCTCGTTGTAGGCCTCTGGGGGCTTGAGCAAAGTAGTGCTGGCAAAGCATGAAGGACATGGAACGGTCGATAGGTTCCATTTCCCCTTGCTATACGCCTCTAGAAACGTTTCTCTTGTCAGCGGAACAGCCGTAAGTGACTTGCTCTGCAGGATGATCGGAGATAGCTGCTCCTGATAATGCGACGAGCCCGCGACGTAGTTCCCAGACGGCAAATTTCTAGTCTGGCTTCTTGTGTGACCAGATCTGGCGGTTCTTGGGCCACTCACTACGAGCCGCGCTCCTCCATCACCCGTTCCACCTTTGCGGCCAACATCCAGCATCGTTCCACGTCTTAAGCAATGCCTTATTGAACCTTTTGCGGTTCTATCAAGGATGCGGACCTTCCTGCTATCTCTCCTTTCTACCCGCTCACACGAGAAAAAAAATACATTAACCACCCTTTTCCCCCCTCCAAATTTTTGTAACCGCGGTAATCCCAGAACTCATCAAAAAATATGCCAGCAGAGATCACAGGTACACGTTACTCGGGCACAGGCTTATTTGGGCTGGGCAGACCCCTGATCCTCTTCGCTGTTCTTGCTGTTTTCCTCCGGAACAGAATCCAGATTCGGGTCCGCAGCAGCAGCACTATCAGCAGCCGTCGACGAAGCCTCGCGCTCCTGGCGGGCACGCTCCTCCTCCAAAGAGAGCCGTATCGCTAGGGCCAGCTCTGGGTCCATATTTGGATCATCCAGTCCAAACAGGTCTGTGCTGCCTCCTGCCCCACCATCGATAGCTCCCTCCTCGTGGAACATGGCTGACCGATCCACCACCTCGTACAACAGAGTGGGCCCAGGAGGAATCGTCACCAAGTGCGAGGACTCGTGGCTATTTACAGAAGAGGTGAATTTCTCAAGCTTGTCTGTGTTTATTCGCTCCTCTCCAAAGTTGATGAAGTCCACATTCACATTGTTTTTTTTCAGTCTCTTCGCCAGCCTATCAAGACTGGCCTCGTCTTCCTGTATAGGTGATCCCGCAAACACAACCACACGCTGCTTCTGGGCTTTGTTTTGTCTATTTTTGAGGGCCAAACAGGCAACCTGGATTCCGTTGATGAGATTCGACTGTCCTCCGATTTTGCACTCGTGAAGCCCGCGGATGATCTTGCCGAACTCTGTGGTCAGGTTGCTGATCACACGGGGCGACTCGCCCGACATTGACATCAGCCCCACAGTGTTTTCAGGGTTAGCCTTCGTTTTTCGCCGGAATATTAGTTCAACAGCGTCCAGCTGAGCCTGGTATCTTGTCGTCAGATAGTCTCCGTTCCGCATGTACTCCGAGTTGTCGATGACGATCATTGTCGCTTCGAGCACCATGTTGAGAGTTGTCACTACGTTCTGTCTGCGTTCCTTTTGCTGATTACTCGCTTCCTCTTCCTTTTCTTCAGTTACTTAATTGTCTTTTTCCTTCTCAATCCCCCAAGCTCTTTTTCGCCACTGGTTTTAGTCGCGCGTCGCACAGTTTTTTGTTTACTTTCGCATTTCCCCAAGTTGTTGTGAGCACAAACCTTTTATACCAACGCTCACAGCAACAAAGGAGATCTGCTCACCTCCTCAAAGACCAATGAAACCGTACAAAGGCTCAGACCGTGCAAGGCCCCCAAAACGACTGACAAGCGCTCAGAAACAGCGGATCCTGGCCCGGTTCAGCTCCGAAATCAAACAACGCGAACAGCACTTCATAGAAGCCTCTCAGAGCCACGCACGCCAGGTCAGATCGAAACTCGAAAACAGACTCAACAGAGTGTTGCGCCGGTTCTGGGACCTCAAGGTGAGAAGCATCCTGGAGCTCGAAAGAGAGCTGCCTGCTGACGGCATCACGTTGGCCGGGGTACTACGCAGCATAGAGCTGAGCCAAAGCCAAAGCCAAAGCCAAAGTCACTCCTCGGCCTACAGGGACAACAAAATATCCAAAGAAAAGTTACAATAAATAGTTATAAATGAATCCACCTCTAGACGTCCTCGTTCAAATCATCCCAGAAGTACTTGCCCTCCAATGTCGGCTTGATGATTCCTGCTCTGATTATGAAGTCCCCGAAATGCTCCCCGTCGTATCTCTCAACAGACCACTTCTGGAACATCGGAACTAGTATACTGAGAATCTCCTGCTCAGTGACGTTGGTCTTGAACAGCTTGTTGAGCCGTTCTCCCTTGTATCCACCTCCCAGCATAAGATTGTACGTTCCCAAAGCTTTTCCGATCAACGCAACTTCTGCCAGCCATGGTCTGGCACATCCGTTGGGACATCCCGTCATTCTCATCACAATAGAGTCGTTCCTCAGTCCAAGCTTCTCAAGCTCAACCTCCAGCTTGCCAATAAGAACAGGCAGGTATCTTTCCGATTCGGCCATAGCCAGACCACAGGTTGGAAGAGCCACACATGATGACGACGAAAGACGTAGAGCCGAATGATTCAAGTTGTCCAGCTTGTAGTCTTTAAGAAGCTGCTTCACAGCAACCATATGTTCATCAGGAATGCTCGAAATCAAAATATGCTGGTTTCCCGTCAGTCTGAACTCTCCAACGCCATTCGCATTCATGTAGTGCGCAATCTTGTTCAGTCCCAACTTTTGAGGCTTATCGGCAACATCTTCAATTCTACCGTTTTCAACAAAACAGGTATAATGGTTTAGCCCAAGCTCGTCCTTAGTCCATCCAAAATAGTCAATATTTGAGTCAATTTTGAACGGTCTGGCATCGCCAAACTTCTTACCCCATAACTCCTCAACCTTCGCTTTGTATGTATCAACTCCCATATCGTCGATCGTATACTTTAATCTAGCATGCTTTCTGTTTTTTCTATCGCCATGATCTCTCTGAACGAGCATGATCTTTTCACACACAAGAGGCAAATCCTCAACGCGAGCAAATCCGAACATCGATCCTGTTCTAGGATATGTCTTCGTGTTGTTGTGTGTGGTTCCCATACCTCCTCCAACAAGCACATTGTACCCAATAATCTCATTCTCCTCCACAATAGCAATCAGTCCAACATCATGAGCCCAGACATCAACATCGTTGTAAGGGGGTAGTGTAAGAACAATCTTGTACTTTCTTGGCAAGTACGTTGGTCCGTAAAGAGGCTCGCTGTCTTGAAGAGTATCACCACCTACCTTGATCTTCTTAGGCCCATATCCTTCCCTCTCAACTCCAGTTAGGTCATTCAACCACAGCTCGTGATAGGCTGTGGTGGATGGCAGCAGATGTTCCGAGATTGCCTTTGACGTAGCAAGAAGCTGAGAGTGCAAATGCTGGTTTGATGGCAATGCGGAACACATAACGTTTCTGCAAACATCACCACAGGCAGCTAATGTGTCCATGAGAGAAGAATTGATCCCCTTGATAGTCTTTTTGAGATCAACCTTCAACAGACCATGAAGCTGGAACGTGGCTCTGGTAGTGATCTTGAAAGTTCCATTACCTGTTGTAGAAGCCAGTTCATCCATTTTGAGCCACTGTTCTGGTGTTGCAACTCCTCCAGGTAACCTGACTCT
The DNA here is from genome assembly GCA_030559035.1 of Ogataea wickerhamii. Taxonomy (NCBI): domain Eukaryota; kingdom Fungi; phylum Ascomycota; class Pichiomycetes; order Pichiales; family Pichiaceae; genus Ogataea; species Ogataea wickerhamii. Next base: position 110,194 of record JAKTQX010000021.1, read on the forward strand.
TGCCATGAAAGAGTATGCAGGCTCAATGCCTTCTTTCTTTCTCTGCTCACGCAAATCACGGTCATCCTGCATATAAATACCATGAAATTTGGTAAGCTGTTGATCTGAGGCCGAAATAGCACCAGTGGTGGTATCTTCCAGTCCCTCTTTTATTGTTCCTCTTAAGAAGTTGGAGTTGACTTTGATGTCTTCATTTGTAATAGGAGGTGGCTCATCAGCGTTTTCAACAGATACGCCCAATGCCTCCCAGACCTGTGGCTCCCAAGCGTTATATCCGGTATTAAATCCATCAGCATCCTGATCATCTCCTAGCCCCAATTCACATAGTACAATACCTCCTAAAAGCTTGAGTTTATTGAACAAATCTTTGCAAGGTTTATTGTAATAATGGGCATCCTCCTTTCTTGGCCAATACTTAGAGTCTCCGAGACCAAAAGTGGAAAACTTCAAGTTGGAGAAGTCAGTAGTGGCGGATCTCAAAGCCTCCCAAAATTGTTTACCGTTTGTAGGAAGTTCACCCTGTCCAGAAGTGGATGTGATGAACACAATGTTGGACTCCAACTGTAAATCATCTAGGGAAATGTCGTCCATGGCTAGTACTTTAGTTTTTAAACCCTTGCTTGCACCTCTTCTGGCAAGCTTCTTGGCCAAAGCCTCAGCATTACCACCATCAGACGCAAATGCCACGGTGAGAGGGTCGCCACTCAAGTTTTCAAGTAACTTTGTGAATGCCAATTTGGATTCATTCTTGATCTTTGAGTCAACCCTATTGTTGAACGATTTCAAATTGAAATCAAGCTTCGCACTCTTGGAGGCCAGTAATGTCAGTTTGTTCTCTCTGTCGAGGAAAGCCTGCAACTCCTTTCTGATAAAGGAAGAATCTAACTTGAACACATTCTCCTCTTTTTCAGCCAGTGGATTATATCTATACAATGGCCAGTAGCCAACGTCGACTGCCTTTTTAGTTTCCTTCAGAATTTCCAAGTGCTCACCCAAGTCGGGCAAATATGCCAAAACAACCGCTGGTCCACGTGAGAACTTTTCTGCCTCAATGAAAGATGTTAGAGTCTGGGAATAGGACGAATATAGAGCGACAGATGCCACATATGAGTTTCCATAGTTCATTGCGTACAGCCCGACATTCTTCTTTCCTTGCTTGCGATTGAGTGACGAATCAGAGTCAATGATTAGCAGCTTGATATTTTTTCCTTCCTTTAGAATCTGATGCAAAGTGGAAAGACCTTGATCATAGCACCACTTGTCGGAGCCAATAATCCACGTGGATTTGATGGTGAAATATTTCTTTAGATCCAATAACGACTTGATGAGAGGGGAATGTGGTTCCTTTTCAAGTAAGTCAACAATACCAGACCCATCAATCTGTACAGACTCTTTAGCCTTTATGAGCCATCCAGTAAACTTTCTGCTGATTTCAGGACTCAAAGAATTCAAGTTGGACTCCACAAGCTCTGTGAGTTTGGATCTTTGTTTCTCCTCAAACAAAAACTTACCGAGAGCATATTCTGGGGAAGGATTCAGTTGAAAATCGTTCAAGATGGATAGTGTAGGAACTGCCTGATGTAATAGCTTCACATAAACGTCTTGATTCAGGTTTTCCTCTGCGATAGAAGAGGAGGAAGAATGAGAAAAAGATTTTCCTAAAGAAAGAGCCTGGATTGGCTTCTCTAGACGGGAGTTGGAGTCAAGTACATCCAAAACAGAAGCAATGTTGGAATCGTCTAACTCCTGAACCTGAGAGGAAATCACCTTTTTGAACTTTGGAATAGCGTCTAGCACGTCCAGAAACAAAGACTGGAACTGAAGACTGATTGAGGACTGTTCTAATAGTTGCAACACAGAGACACTAGAAGGCAGAAGAGCCTGTAACTTTTGTAGAGCAAAAGGTCTGTAAACCTTGATGGAAACAAGTGCAACTGAAGAACTTAGTCTGGACAAAAAGTTGTCTGGGTTTCCAAGCAGCAAATAAACCTGCTCAGTTCTGAAAAACCACGACGAGTTCAATAACTCAAACTCCGCATAATGCTTTCCAGATACGGCACTCAAAGCAGTAAATGAATCATCCAATGTGGAGCCTGAGAAGCCCTCGTAGCACTGTATTACGTCACTATCATTATAAGGGGCCAGTTGCTCGGGGTACGGCTTGTAAAAGTGCAGCACAGATTTATCGGTGAACTTCGATATCAAGAACGCCAAAAGAGTGAAATCATAACTTTCCTTCGCAGATGAGGAGATCAGTATAGGAAATCCCAGATCTTTGCAAGCTGTGACTGCAGCATAATCATCGTTTGTGAGAAGTGTGTTGATAATGAAATTTTGAGTGGAGTTCACTAAAGTGGGCAAGTTCTTCAACAGGTCCTGGGACTTCACTCCCATGAGTGCAGAGTACTGCTCCTCAGCAAAATCCAAACTGTCATTAGACGATAGAAATTCAACAGATGTCCCGCCAAGCTCTTGTTTGAGGGCTGCTGAAGGACTGATAGAATAAATCTTAAACGGAGAAGGCTCTCCAAGAGCCAGCGCTAGCCGGCAAAGAGCAGACTCCTGAGCAATGCTCATCTTCTCAAAGCCAAGATTTAGATAGCTCTGACGCTGCTTGACTCCTTAAGTTCCTTAACAACAGCAAGAAAGGTTTGTTATTTGTGATAGTCTATATAGATGACTTACTTTTGATAGCCTTAAGATGAGAAAAAAAATTCAGATCCCCACACAGTCCCCGTGCCACAACATACTACGGCTAGTGCCCCTTAAATTCAGGTGGCTGGTGTGGACGGATGTCTTTCACATCCCGTGCCGGAAAAAATACTGTAGCACATTTAACCACCCAATGACCACTTCTTTGCAAAAAAGCTGCGGTCATTGGCTCAACATGATGTGGCGGTGCAAGAAGAAAATCAGCTTTGCGTCAGATCACGTGATCATTTTTTTCAAAAATCTCAAAACCCGTTTTATGGTGTAGAGATGTGGAGTGGGGATCAAAATGAATAGACGGCTTTTGAAGAAAACGGGGTTCGATTCTTTTGAGAACATGTAAATAAATATAGCAAAGAGATGGTGTGACATCTAAATAGTATCAGTTACGTGTTGGGGTTAAGGTATAGGTTACAATGTGTAGGCATAAGGACTGGTGGAAGCACTAGATCGATGTAGGATCACGCTTGGAAAATTTGAGGATCACATCGTCCTGTGGGAAAATAGTAGCAAACACCTTGATTTTTTCACTGAGTTCAGTTACTTTATGATCGATGTTACGGAACATCGCAGCCTTACCGATCAGGGCAGTGAATGTGAGCCACACATAGGTTTGCCCTAGACACGCGTGAGTGCCGGTGCCAAAGACAAGCCAGTTCTTCTTCGCTTCCCAAGCTGTAGAGCCTTCTTCCCACCTTTCTGGAACAAAATCATCTGGGTTATCATAAACTTCAGGATCGTGAAGAGCGGGATACAGAGTTGGAATGACCATGGCTCCCTTTGGAACAGTGTAGGAATCGCTCAGAGGGTATGATTTTTTAACCATGTAAGGAACCATTAGAACCGGAGGTCTGTAACGCAGAGTTTCTCGCACAACTGTGTGGGTATACTTCATCTGCTCTATTAGTTCCCCGTCAAGAGGCTTGTATGGGTCCCCGTCTCTCACTCTGAGTTGTTCTTCTCTGATTTTTTGCATGACATCTGGTCTATCAGCCACGATCTGGAACAACCAGCAGCATAGTGAAGACGAGGCATCCTGGGAAGCAAACAAAAAGGTGAAAACCGCCTCGGAGATCTCCTTGTTGGAGAACACTCTGACAGAGGATTTGCCCTTAGCATCTGACGAAGCGTCGCTCTGTTCGCCATTCATAAGCAGCACCCAGGAGTCAATAACACATTTTGGCTCTTCGTTCTTGGCCATACGATCCTTGGACATCTGAGCACACACCTCGAGAATTTTCATGGTCATATCAGCAGTTTGTTTACCGTACCAGGTTTTGGTATAAGGAATAATAATAGGGAAGTTAACCAACTCGAGCGCAGCGGTCACTTTATAATAGTTGTCGGCGATTTCCTTGATTTGCTCCTTGGTGATGTAGTCTCCGCAAAACGTCTTCAGTGACAAGGCGCACATCAACTCTCTGAACTCTGGGAAGAACTCAATGGAACCTTTCTCTGTGAGTTCAACGAATTTTTCCAGGTACTCGTCTATGATTTTCTCCTGCTCCGGAATGTACGTCTCCAAAGCAGCTTTGGTGAATAACCGGTTCAACCCCTTTCTGTAGTCGACATGGGCCTTCCCGTCTAAAAAGACCCAGTTAGTAGGTCTAAGAATCTTCACAGCAACGTCAACAACGCATGGCTTCACATATGACGGGGACATGAAAATCTTTCTGGCCAAATCTCTTGTTGAAGCAATAACAACAAACTTGTGAAAGATCGAAACGCATGAAAGTGGACCGGATTTCCACTTGGAGTGGTATTCCTCAAACTTAGGGTCCAAACTCTCGAGGAAAGGACCAATCACCGGCCATATTTTCCATTTTGGACCGGCAATATCCCCCTTTCTTATTTGATACGCCACCTGGTCATAGATAAGTCCCGCTACCACAAGAGTGGCAATCAGCTGAGTCCATGTGATTTGAGCCCAGCTTGAAGCCAAAGAGTCAATCACAGGACCCAAACCGTCGATGTTTCTCAATGAGCTGGTGTAGGCGGTCAGTCCCGCAGTGGAAGAGTTGACGGTTACGTAATCCATCGCAGCAGATGTCTCAGCTATGACTGGAAGAAGGAACGAGAGGAAGGTGGAAGTTGGGACAGTTAAGTAGTCACAACTCCATCAAGGGAATACGGTTTTTATGTATTGACGTATAATTAATGTACACACAAAGGTTTGGACGGAACGAGGAAAAACAGCTTATTTTTCTCAAAAATTTTATGGTCGTGCGCCGTGAGCCGTAACAGATACGAGCGAAACGAGCCATCATACAGATGGCTTTTTCTGGGGCCGACGCCATAACGACGGGAGATCGACGCGTCAAGTTTTGCTAGGTTAGATCGAACGCGGGAGAGCTCGATCAACATGAGAAAACTCGATATCTGGATGACGCCATAGGTGCTACTCAGCCATGGCTCGGTCTACAGTGGATAGAGAATATAAGAAAATGTTTATTTGATAGTCAGCTCACTATTTTCAAGATAACTGTCTTTCCATATGATGGCCAACACAACAAGAATAAGGAAGTTCACATGGTAAGAGTAGGACTGGAAATTCACAATCTCGTTGAACTTTTCAGAAATATAATCAGACAGGATCCGTGCTCTCATGAAAAAGCCAAAGATACACATTACCGAAATAAGCAAGACCGAAATGAGCAGCTTTGCGCGTATGACAGCGTTTTTGATCAGCTTATACGACTGGAACACCCAATACGTGCAAACAAAATAAACGACGGCCATCTGGCAAAAGATAATGTTTCCCAGGAGTGTGGTTTTGCCGTTTAAAATGGAGTAGATCATAGACTCTTCTAGGTCAAAAGCCAGTAGTTCCAAAATAAACAGCACGCAGGTCAGATTGATGTAGGGGATCTTTCTGAAGTCTTTAAAATCGGCGAAAAACAGATAGCCGCTAGACATCAACATCAGAGTGTGCACGATCCAGACCGTGAACAATGTGCTGGAAGCCAGGCTGATAAAATCAATTATTGAAGTGGCCATTCCGCTGTAAAGACCGTAACCATACTTATTGATTCTGGTGTAGTAAATGCAGCTGCAAAAGTAAAGGAATGCTGTACCTGCAATGAATGTTAGTATTTTGATCTGCAACGCGAAGTTGCGCATCTTAATTGATCTAAGTAGGACAGCGTTGGCCTTGTCGGCGTGTGACTTCCTCCAAACGTAGTATCCATATAAGAAGAAAAACGCCAAATGAAGCAGAAACATAAGTATTTGCAGATGCAAATAGTGATAGTCAGATACCAGCAGATATCCAAACGACTGCTGCCAATCAGCCACAACTTCAAAATGCTGTGTAGACGCTGGTATCCCAGAGGCTGAGAAAACTAAGCAGTAAATTGCGGTTTGGCCAACTTCGAAAACATGGCCACTCCCCTCAAGAGCTTCAGGATCCAGTTCAATGTGTTCGAGCAGCTTTTCGTATTTTTCTCCATCGATCAGATCTGTGAGAGTTGTCTTGGACTGGCTCTCGTTCTGTGGATATGAGCACATCTTCTTTTTCAGGGCCTCTTCATCGCACACTTTCAGCATTGGAGGGGAATCCAGGGTAATTTTATTCAGATCCACTGCAGAGATTATCAGAGTATCAACTTTCACTTTGGGTTCTGTCTTTGGGAATCTTATGGTGATCGATGGCTGTAGGTGTTCTGATAGCCAATACACCTTGGATTTCTCATAGTCAGCAATGTAAGCGCATGTTTGGAAAGTTTTATCGTTTTCTAGGAAATATACATCTTCAATTGCTAAAGACAGCGGTAACAGAGCCAGCAAAAGCCAGGTCATGTACCCGTTCTTCAAGAGACTCATTTCTGTCGGCTGTTTCACCCCCAGACGCTCAAAAAACTCTTTCCCATCTTTGTTCGGTTTCTACTAGTTGGGTGCATTATTAGTTGTGTGTTTTTATTGTGGGACGGACGCGATTGGAAAAAAGGATTTGATGATCATATAATGAATTACGTAAGGTGCAACCCCAGACGTTAGTGTTTTCCGTTCTGGAGACGAGACAGACTATGGAAGCACTGTAGAGGGGTAGTCGGCTCGGATAGTATAGCCGTCGCCAGAGCAGTGAGCGTTACAGGGATAGTTGGTAGTAAAGAGCTGTCTCAACAAAGCTGGCAGTATGAGAACACGATTTCAAAATAGCAAGATTTTAAGAACAAGCTAGGGGGAAGAAGAGGGTATGAGATACTGATCATGATACAAGAAACACGTAGACAGCACCACCCAGCTTTATCAGAGCCGGGCCAGCAGGCACTGCGCTAGAACTAGTAGACAGATATCTCCCTGTGAGTGCGTCCGGAAGCGAAGGAAGAAGCAAAGCAAGAAGCAACTTGTTGAGATCAGTCGATCGTCGCGTCGTGAGAGCGGAATTGCGAATTTTCGGAACTGTGATAAAGAAAAAGAAAGACTAGATAACCAAGCTATCTGGCCACGCTATCTACCAAGGTTAATCTACCAAGTCTCATGAAAGAAAAGCACTAAAAGAGGAATAAATAAAAATCACTGAGATACATGTTCTGAGTGTTCTCAGCCTATAAATATAAAATTAGTTCGGGATCTGTTGTCTGTAGGGTCGAAACTCCAAAATACACGATAGCGATGTAGGGACTGGCAATATGCACCAGAGTCGCAATCGGAACTAAAAGCAGAATCAGGGTCACGTAGACATCCTTGCCCCAAACAGTCTAGAGAGAGACATGGGCTTCCGATGGGGAGCGTTTTGTCCGAAAATGATGCTTAGTGAGAGGGCTTCCCACCGTCAGAGAGAGCTGCTGTCTTTCACTATCTCAGATAGAAGAACGCACCCAGGGCAAGTGCCAAACCCAGCGCTGCAATAAGCGGCAGATTGGAACTCTGAGTGCCGTCATCAACTGCAACCTTTGTCTTTGGAATTACTCCTCCTTCCAGCTCACCAACCAGTAATCCTTCAAGAATCTCCTTTGCATCGTCTGTGTGGCCAATATCGTCGAAAGGCTCTGTGGCATCACCCCCAGCACAGTCCATAATCACTTCCTCTCCACCGGGATGCTCATCGAGATACTCTCCGCAGTCGTACACTTTTCCGTCAATCACGATGTAGATATCGTCTCTGGTGTTATGACGAGCTACCTCTTCTGCACTTATGATCTTCGACATATTTATACCAAACAAAACCAGCCTTTCGTGATTTATGATCAGCCTTAGCCGTTGACCTGACTGGTTTATAAGATCCCAACTCCGAAACAACAAGTCTAGCTGGCAATGAGGAGAAGATTAAAACATTCTTTTCGTATAAAGGGAGTCAGCATCCTCAAGTACCAAATTTCCGCTTCGCACAAGGTTGAGTTTTCCACGTAACTGTTGAGAATATCTGCCATTTCTGGACGCGTGCTCGTAAATAAATTCCTTTTTGGGTTTAGAATTGCATAGTAGAGTGAAATGCCAGAATGAAAAACAGATGGGACCGTGCGCCACTACGAACGAATTTGCGGAGTGGCGGTGCTGAAAAGTTGGTAACAGAGTTTTTTTTTTTTTTTTAGTGTTCCCAAACAATAGCGAGAGATAAAAATTTTATCTCATCTTTAAAGATGAACAATACCAAGCCAGTAGGACAGTTGATGTTGTTTGGTAGGATACAGATGCAAAATGGCTGTTAGAAAAACAACACCCAGCGCAGCATCCAAGAGTGCCGATAAGGCCAAGGTTTCGAGAGCCTTGCGCACTCCTCTGTCAAGCAAAAAGGTATCAACAAGATCTCCGATCTTCACTAGAAGCAAACAGATCAGCAACAAACTAAAAGAAGTAGAACAGCAACAGCCGGAGTCAGAGTCGGAGTCAGAGTCGGAGCCAGAGTCGGAGCCACAGGTACAGCCAGAAGATGATTCAGAAGTCGATGACAAAATAGAGCTTCCTAGTGAATCAGAGGATGAGAAGGAGGATGAGCAGGCCAGCGATGACGAGAAAATACAGGGTTTGGAAGACTCTGCTGCAAAAACCGCTCAGAATATACACTCAGTTACCAAGCCTTCAGTCAATGGGTCTGGTTCTTTGTCGTCAAAATCCAAAAAGAACAAGCACGGGGTTGTATATGTGGGTAGAATTCCTCACGGGTTCTATGAGGAAGAACTTAGGAAGTACTTCAAGCAGTTTGGAGATATAACGAGGTTGAGATTATCGAGAAACAAAAAGACAGGAAAGTCCAAACACTACGCTTTTTTGGAATTTGAGGATCTCGAGACTGCCAAAGTAGCTGCGGAGACAATGAACAACTACTTGATCTTCAACCATATGTTGAAATGCTCAGTTCTTCCACAGGAGAAGATCAGTGATACGCTTTTCCGAGGCTCCAACTCCAAATTCAAACCTGTTCCTTGGAGCAAGATTTCGCAAGCTAGAAACGATAGACCCAAGACTGCTGACAGATGGAGTAAGCTAGAGAAGAAGTACAGACAGTTGAACGAGAAGAAGCAGGCCAAGTTGAAGGCCCAAGGTATTGATTACGATATAAGCGCAGTATAATTTACTCTACTTTTTTTTTGTGGTGTAAAGGTGTAGACGATTTTGTCTCTTTCTTTCTTAAAAAGCGAGAGAATTGACTGATAGGAGGTGCTGGGCACACAGGCAAAAGAGCCTATTGGGTAACGATGTCTCCCAAGCCTTTCAACCATCCTGTCTTTGAGAAGCTGGAGGGCTATGACTTTTATCTTTGCTCAAGTTCTCCAAGAAGACTTGACATTCTCGAGCTGTTGGGATTCCACCCTGAGGTGAGATCTCCTAGCTTCGAAGAGAATCTTGCTAAATCGGAGTATACTGTAAAAGGGTACGTGACCAGCACAGCGCTGGGCAAAAACGTTTCCGTGTGGGAAGAACTGGAGCGAGAAAAGGAAGGTAAGAACCTGCTCCTACTCGCTTCAGATACCGTAGTGGAAAATGATGGCATTATTTACGAAAAGCCCAAAAGCAAGGAAGAGAACTTCCAAACAATCCGGCTTCTTCGCGACTCCCAGAAGCCTGTTCGCGTGATATCAGCAGTTGTTCTAAGACTTTTCGATGGTACAACACAGAATGAGCCTGACAAGTGTAAGGTTGTTAGCTTCACCGAGACAACCGAGATCATTATGCAGAAAAATGTGACTGACGACTTCATTAGGTCTTATACGGAGTCTGAAGAAGGTTTACAGGTGGCGGGGGGATTCAAGATTCAGGGATACGGCGCCCTCATGATGCAGGAAATCAAGGGAGACTATTACAACGTGGTGGGGCTTCCTTATACTAGGACATTTCAGACGATTTGTGATATTTTGGACTGCAATTTGTAGACCGCAGTAGAAGACATATAGATATGTACACCATAGATACTCCAACTAGTTGTGTACCAGCAGCAGCTCCGACACCAGCCTATGCTGACGGAAGTGGAGAAAGCAAGCTGACAAGGTTAGGCTTGCTGGAAGATGATTGCCATCCGAGGTAGATGATGAACGGAAGCCATCCGTAATGAGCAATGGTCTTGGTAACATCGAGCACCTTTCCCAATCTTTCGTTGGACTCCTCCGAGAGGTTCAAGCCGAGCATCTTTGTTGTGAAGAGACCTGTTTGTGTCTGGATAATGCAGTGCAAACTGTACTTCTTTCGATGTGTAGATATAGTAGAGCTTTGTGCAATTTCGGAGAAACATTGAAAAGAAAATTTGCTTGTAGGATTGAAATCAACTTTTTCGGTGGCGCCTATCGACCCCATTCGTCGTAAGGAAAAGATCAATCCGCTGATTTCCTAGCTAGACATCCGAAAAATTACTTGGTGAGGTTGCGTAGTGAGATTTATTTGTTCCAGTGGACAGAGGAAGCAGATTTGAAAGGTTTCCGACATATAAGCGTTTAAAGCAACGGAACAAGGTTCTTATTGCACGACACGAAACAGTTCAGCTGGCGTCAGTGATCCTAGATAACATCGAAGACCACCTAATCTCACCTTTCTGTCATTTGTTCCTCTGTTTTTTCTGGCACCACTTCCAGGCTGTCTTTTACGGTCACCATGTCCACCATTGCTACTCTCAGAACTGCTACTAGACCTCTACTCAGACTCCCACGGGTCTCTGTGTTCAGATGTTCTGCCGCGGCCAGATTCTACGCTTCCAAGTTCCCGGAACACACTGTCATTACCATGCCTGCTTTGTCTCCAACCATGACACAAGGTAACATTGTCAAATGGCACAAGCAGGTAGGCGACAAGCTGGCTCCCGGGGAATCCATTGCGGAGGTCGAAACTGACAAGGCTGCCATGGACTTTGAGTTCCAGGAAGATGGATATCTGGCCAAGATTTTGGTTGGTGACGGGTCGCAGGATATTCCGGTGGGAAAGCCTGTTGCGGTTTACGTCGAAGAAGAGGGAGATGTCGCGGCCTTTGCTGACTTTACAAGCGCTGATGCCGGAGGAGATACTGGTGCTGCTGCTGCTGCGGCAGCCCCTGCAGAGGCACAGAAGGAGGAAGCCCCGGCTCCAAAAGCCGACGCACCAGCACCTTCAAAGAGTAGCTCCCCATCAACTCCAGCTCCAACCGGAAGAATACTCGCATCCCCTCTAGCCAAGACAATTGCACTGGAAAAAGGCATCTCGCTCAAGGACATCAAAGGTACGGGTCCCAACAATAGAATCACGGCCAAGGATGTCGAGTCGTACAAGCCCGCACCGTCTACTGGCACAGCCTCGGTCGCGTCGGCTCCTGGCACTACAGCCACAATTGGATCAGCCTTCACTGATATCCCATTAACCAATATGAGAAAGGTGATCTCCAGAAGACTACTAGAGTCGAAGCAAACTGCGCCTGATTATCTTGTCTCTTCTACGGTTTCTGTTTCCAAGCTTCTCAAGCTCAGAGCATCGTTGAACGCAGCAGGTGTCAATAGATATAAGATCTCTGTCAACGACCTACTGATCAAGGCCATTGCCAAGGCAAGCGAGAGAGTCCCAGAAGTGAACTCGTACTATTTAGAATCCGAGGGTGTTATCAGACAGTTCACCAACGTTGATGTCTCTGTCGCCGTTGCCACCCCTACAGGTCTGATCACTCCCATCGTGAAAAATGCCCACACTAAAGGACTAGAGGCTATTTCCAAGGAGATGAAGGACCTGGGTAAACGGGCTAAGGAAAACAAACTGGCTCCCGAAGAGTTCCAAGGTGGAACCATCACTATTTCGAACTTGGGAATGAACCCTGCTGTGACTCTCTTCACCTCCATTTTGAATCCACCCCAGTCAGCTATCATTGCTGTGGGAACCGTCGACAAAAAGGCTGTTCCAGACAAAGCTAGCCCTCACGGGTTTGTGTTCGATGATGTCTTGAACGTCACTGGTACTTTTGACCATAGAACTGTCGATGGAGCCAAAGGTGGTGAGTTCATCAATGCCTTGAAGACCATCATTGAAAATCCTTTGGAAATGCTGCTCTAGGTATCTCTCTAGAAATGAGTTATGGTCTTTGACCTGTTTTTGTTTTGTATGTTCATCTCTTTTTTCTTATCACGACCTGTCAAAATAAAGAATAGTTCCTCTTGTAGTCTCCATTTTAATCTTTTTTATCAATACCCTCCCTCCTATGCATGCATGTTGAAAATAAAAATAAAATATTGTGTAAACTAAGAGCCCCTTTTGAGTGTGGCTTGATTACCTGGCAATTTAAGCAGACGCTGTTTGTCTGAAAATTAGCTTCTTCTATCACAGCACAGTGCTAGTGACTATGGACCTTAGGTTCTATACGGTTTGATCAGATGAGTTTCGTGTATGTGGGAGTGTTCAACTTGGATGAAGTTGATCTCACATATCTGGTTATATTTTCCTCCTTGCTCACCATCCTGCTGTTGTTTGCGCTCTTCTTTCTCATCTACTACATCTTCTTCAGAGAATCGCTACTCAGGGGCACAGCACTAGACGATCACTCTATTCCAGATTTGCTAAAGTACAGCGCTTCTAATTATCAAGATGACGCCTTATACAACGCCCTCACTACAACCGACAAGCTGAGATTCGACCTGGCTAGACGGTTCTACGATGAAAACCCGCCTGTTCTGTACTTCAACAGCTCTCCGGAAGATATCGACACCACGTATCTGCTGATAAGAGACAGAGGAATAACCTGTTTTTATTTCGACAGCTTCCAAGATCAGTTGGCGGACCTGATACAGAACGCTCAAGACAGTCAAAACCAGAGAGATGAAGACCCTGATGAGAGAACCAGCCTCCTTCCACTATCCCGCAAAGGACAACGAGCACCGGACTACTCTCAGGCAAACTTTCGCAAACTGCCCTTCCACGTGGAAGATCTCACAGACGTTTCCTTCACAACGACAGAGATGAGTTCTGCTATTCTCAATCTCCCGCTTCCGTTGCGGAATAGAAAAAATGACACGGTCTACTTTGAAACTAAGCTTTTTGAGTTCAACCCGGAAACATCACTGGTCTCAATCGGTTTGAGCACCAAGCCGTATCCTAACTTCGAGCTACCGGGGCTCTTTCCTTACTCTGTTGCTGTCCAGACCGACGGGGCTCTGAGACTAAGCAACAAACCATTTCCTAACGATAAAGACCTCCCGATCATACTGCCTCAGCTTATTGAAGGTGATGTCATAGGACTAGGTTACAAATCCACGAGCGGTTCCGTTTATGTGACCCACAATGGTAAGAAAATAATAGAAGTTGTGCGAGGTTTCAAAACAGAGATTTATCCTTGTATCGGATCAGTTGGTGGTCCTTGTAAGGTATCAGTTAACCTGGGACAGTTGGGGTTTGTTTTTATCGAGGCCAATGTGAAGAAGCTTGGGTTCTGTGAAAACCAGAATGAAGGACTGATAGGAGCGCCTCCCTTTTATGCACCGACGAATATAAAGAACGATGTGCTACTTGACCAAGGTGAACTGCTGCCCCCACATTACCCTTCTGAAGAGGAAACGTTTTTTGGTCCGAAGTTGCTTGCTGAGAAAGCGTCCAAACAGATAAGCAAAGATCAGGAGGGTTCCTCTTTTGTACCCAACTCAGATAATGACGACGGCGACGGCTACGACGACGACGACGATGATGATGGATCTGTCCCCGATTCCATCGCTCCTAGCGCGAAAACTCCCCAGTCTGATCCTCCTTCATATCATTCAGACACTTCTGATAACGAAAAGGCCACATCCGAGGATGGACGAGCCGATTCGCTTTCTTTCGCCAATCCCCGAACAGGTTCTCGTCGAATGTCCGAGGCGGTTATGGACTCTACGGACTACGAAAGAAGGATAAACGATATACGATCCAATTCTGCTACTCCTGTTTTCAACAATCTGGAAACTGCAATGGAGAACCTCCCGGTTAGACAGTCAGAATCAGCTTCACCTTCAGTTTATCAAGAGGACCGTACTGGGACTTCTACAGATAGAACAGGGCTTGGCACAGCAACGAAGTCCAAAAGTAAGAAATCAACCAAAAGCAGGAGAAAGGGCGGTCCAAAGCAGAGAGGAAAGAAACATAAAACGGTCTTCTGATACCTCCTCATAATGTATTTTTTAAAAAGCATCATGTCTGCCACAATATGTCACGGGTGAGAAAAAAACAAGTTTCATGAGCGGTGATTTTTTCAACCATGAATGAAGTTCAAGAAGGGAGACTGAAGAAGGCTGGACTTTGATGGTGTGCTAACTCATAGCGCAACGATTGACATCTAATCTTATGACGAAAATAAAGCAGATCGACGACTTTCTAGAAAAGTCACTGCTGGCGCTGCAGGCGAACCCGGATCGGGTATCTGTTTCCATGACGTTTACTCACTCCAAGCCAAGAAGTCAAGAAAAGCCGAAACGGGCTCTCATCAGATGTAAAGTTTATAACGATAACCTCGGGATATGTCTGAATTTCAAGACCCACAAGGGGAAGGAGTTCTCTAGATTGATAAACACATTCGGACCAAGAGGATCAGCACTTACCAAAAACAAGAATGATGCCGCGACTGTTTTGAAAATTGATGGCTTCTGCGCTGTAATGTCTCAGATTGAAGAGAAGGATTTGCCCAGTATACCGATTGCAAACAGCACAGCGGTTGATGAAGCACCGAGTGCTGATACTCCGAGTGAGACAGCAAAAAAGTCAAAGAAGACCAAAAAGAAGGGCAAAAAACGTTGAGAAAAACTCATTATGGCATAGCTTACGAAAGTCAAAGCTCTAGATACATGGGTGAAAGTGGTTTATGTAGAGAGAGAGTCCGTTATTCGAAACCCCTGGAGCGGTCACCATGGGGCGTTTGTTCTTTCGGATGGCTGGGACACTGAGAACAAGTCATTTGGTCGATTCTTTTGATAGATTTTAATGTCTTCTGAGGGCTCCCACGGGGAGTTGGTTCGGCCGCTGGGCTTTGGGACGTCTGGTTTCACGCTGGGTGTTTCTTTCTGAGTCGGATAGCATACACGGCAACTTTCAGGACTGTCTTCATCCGCCGACTCGTTTTGCTCATGAGCCTGGAAGTCGACAGCTTTTGAGGAAGGCCGTTTCTGTTCAACCTTGATAATTCCTTCTCCAACAGTTATAACCGCATACACTTCGCTGGGAAGACTAGCGTTTTGGGTAATCATTTGTTCTTTCTGTTTCTCCGAGAGCGATTTCTCCTGCCTCAACTTTCTCAGTTCCCGCTCGCCCTGAGCTAGTTTCTTTTCAGTGTCACTTATGCGCTTCTCGATAGTCTCCTCACTAGTAGCATCGACAATCTTGTATTTGTCAGGCTTGACCTCAGAATTCAGTAGCTGCGCTCTTAGAGACAACGTCTCAGAGTAGTACTTGTCGAACTTCTGCTTGATCAGCTCAGTAGCAGACCTGAGTCGTCGATTGTCATCTTCTGAACGTTCCAGACGGGCCTTCATCACATCTCTCTCCTGTCTGAGAAGTATCGCCTCCTCTCTCAGTCGGCTATTCTGCCTTTGGGCCTCTGTGCTCTCTCGACTGATTTTTCGAATCAGGTCCATCAGCTTCTTTGCCTCAGGTTCACTGTCCCCGTTGAGACTCAGCGCCTTGTATGTCTGTTCGAACAGTGCGTCATCAGCAGTGCTCTTCTTGAGATAGTTCTGCTTATCGGACTCAAAGATGCCATTGATGAGTTTCTCCGACTCCTTCAAGTCAAGCGCCTGTTTTCCGCTACTCTTTCGAACAGGACTCAGACTGTAGCTCTTGTGCGAGGACCTGCCGTATTCTATGGAGTCGTCAGAGTCCCCGGAAGAGGCCCGCACACTGTCAGGGTCCAAAAAGTACTTCAAGTACTTCCCGGGAACGTTCTGTCGCAGGACGGGTTCGTAGTCTCCAACATCCTTCCAGAACTTGTCGCTGTTCAGGACCTTCCCCCTCATGTTACCAAACGGAAGTGGCCTTCCGTCTAGAACAGCTTGGTAGTTCTCTTGGTACTCTCTCAATGGAAGCGTGTCTAACATTACGTGAGCTTTGAAGATATGAAGCGCGTCTGGTGAGGATGACTCAGCAGCAGACGGGAAACGGGCTTCTGGAGCAACTGCTTGTGGATTTATGCTGATTCAGACAAGCTGTCTTATAGGCGAGTTTGCATACTAAACAGATGGTGTCTTTCTGTCCTTTTGATTCACCTCTTTTAATTGTAAACAAAGGGTACCACAAAATAAAATAAGATAAAATAAAAACATGAATATAGAAAGTTTTATGCGCCACCTGTGCCACAGCACCAGCCACGTCTTTGGTTATTCATCTACTGCAAGAAGACACAGACAAATGAGCCATATTAGTTTAATCAGAGAATACAAAGAAATGTACGACGCGGTGAAGCCCGCAAAGTGATGCAGTTGGATCCCCAGGCAACATCACTCCAATGGAGACATGAGGCAGAGGATCCTGTAGTTGGATCGTGGTGAACAAAGTGGGAAATGGAAGTAACAAAGAAAACGACAGAAACGGGTATTAAAACAAGCCAAGGACGAAAACGGCAGCACCCAGGACAGAGAGACCGTCGGCTGCGAAGTTTGCAGCTGCGGCCGCGGTTGAGACTGCCGAAGATCTGGTGACGAGAGAGGAGGCGGGGGATGGGATCGCAGAAGATGAAGATGTAGCTGCAGAGGATGAAGATGTAGCTGCAGAAGAAGAGGATGAAGCTGCAGATGAAGAGGATGGGGCAGCAGATGAAGAGGATGGGGCAGCGGATGAAGAGGATGGGGCAGCGGATGAGGAAGATGGAGCCGCAGAAGAAGAGGGTGGAGCTGCAGATGAGGAAGATGGAGCTGCAGAAGAAGAGGATGAAGCTGCAGAAGATGAGGATGGGGTAGCGGATGAAGAGGATGGAGCTGCAGAAGATGAAGCAGAGGATGAAGCAGATGATGAAGAAGACGAAGAAGATGGAGCAGCAGATGATGAAGAAGATGAAGATGAAGAAGATGGAGCAGCAGATGATGAAGCAGATGAAGAAGATGAAGCAGCAGATGATGAAGCAGATGATGAAGCCGATGATGAAGCAGATGATGAAGCAGATGATGAAGCAGAGGCAGATGATGAACCACTAGCAACAGAAGCCCCCACTCCAGAACATGCAGAGCTGAAGGCGGAATATGCAGTACTGTACAAACCTTGTGGACATTTGTCAGAGAGACAAGACTTTACAGCCGAAGCCTCATTAGAACAAACACATGCCACTTGGTTCAACGAAGAGCAGTCCGAGGACTTCTGGACAACCTGCGAGACACAGGCAAGCAAACAGGCAGGCGGAGTCGCTACTGTTGGTGAAACCAACGAGAAAAGGGCCAACGCCAGTGGCAAGATTCCGACAGAAGATCTCATGTTTTTGCAATGTCTAAAACAAGAAACAAATCAGCACAAATCAACAAGCGAATGATGATATAGATAACACAAGAACCAAAGAATGTATGCGGTCTGGGTTCGTAGGACTTCTTTCAAAAAACACTCTCTAATATGACTGCCTGAAGTTCCAAGCTACTACTATTAGATCAGTGAAAAAAAAACACACACTCTCCCAGAAAGTTTCTCCTCATGATTCAGTGAAACCTTTGTTTGTTTTCCTTTTTTTTTTAAGTCTCCTTGGAAATAGAGATTACCCGGTCGCAATTTCTGCTAAAAATAGTAGTAGAGTCAGGAGATTCTAGCCAGCCAGACTCCCTTGAGAGCGGTTACCCGGACGCCGTGATTTTGATAACTCCCTTTCGACCTCGCTCGACGCGTCTACCCGAACGGAGGGATACTTGAAAGAAGATAGATAAACCAACTAACTGCATGATTTGATTATCTACTTAGATGCCAGGAGTTGAGCACTCCAGCAAATATCCGTGTCCCTACCTCTGACTATGCCGCCTATGTCCGCGCACCGCATACTGAAAGAGGTCCAGAACTTCCACTCCACGGACTCTTTCGTGCTGGTGCAGCCTACAGATGACATCAACAGGTTCTACATAGACATGAAGATCAATGACAATCCGATCTATCCCCCAAACGAAACATATCGTTTGCGATTTGTGCTCGACGACGAGTACCCGTTCCGCCAGCCACAGGTCCAGTTTGTCGACTGTGGCAGGCAGTTCGGTATTCCGATCCACCCCCATATATACTCAAACGGTCACATATGTCTGAACATCCTCTACGATGGCTGGACTCCTGCAAACACCATGCACTCGATCGGGTTGTCCGTCCAGAGCATGCTCAGCGGTAATAAGGAGAGAAAGAGACCCGATGGCGACAGCAGCTACTGCTCCAAAGCTCCCGCTAACCCGCTCCGATCTCACTGGGTGTTTGATGATGACACGGTCTGACATCCTTCCGCGTATATATATATGCCGCACTAAATTATCTGTAGGCTCTCTTTTTTTTTTTCTTTCCCCAAGAGGAATCCTTTGATTGCATTTTTCCGTCGTCAACTTAGCTTCTTCCCAGTCAGAGCGAGAACCACAGAGTCTCAGCAGCATCGCCATTCACTAGCATACAACAGGAACGCAGTTGACGTGAGAAGCTATCTCAAGTTCCGCATACGCTTTTGTCGCTCCCTGAGCATCCTCTCTTTTTGTCGCCCTCGACTCTTCTTCCCCCCCTTGTTTATGTTCTCTGCTTCTCGCAGTCTATATTACAGAGCATTCCTGCACAGTTCCTTACAACGAGGCAATCATTCCAGCAGCACGAAATCCTTCCAAATGTCGACCGCAACCGCTTCAGCTAAAGGGTTCACTGTCGTCTCCGAGAAGCTCGAGAAACCTGACATTGACAATAGAAATTACAGACTCATCCGCCTGAAGTCCAACAATCTCACTGCATTGCTGATATCAGACCCCACCACTGACAAGTCTGCAGCAGCATTGGACGTCAATGTGGGCTCTTTCAACGACCCGAAATCTCTGCCAGGGCTGGCTCACTTTTGCGAGCATTTGCTCTTTATGGGGACGGAAAAATATCCTTCCGAAAACGAATACAGCTCTTATCTGTCTAAAAACTCCGGTTACAGCAACGCCTTTACCTCTTCCCAACACACAAACTACTACTTTGAGATAACCAACAATGCTTTGGAAGGTGCTTTAGATCGGTTTGCCCAGTTTTTCATCTCGCCTCTGTTTGATCCCGGCTGTAAGGACCGGGAGATCAATGCCGTCGACTCTGAAAACAAAAAAAACTTGCAGAATGACAGTTGGCGATTATACCAACTTTCCAAATCCTTGACCAGTCCTGACCACCCTTATAATGGCTTCTCTACCGGTAACAAGGTCACTTTGGGAGAAAAACCCTTACAGGACGGTCTCGATGTGAGGGAAGAACTCATTAGTTTTCACTCAAAGTATTATTCCTCCAACTTGATGAAACTCGTTATCATCTCTGATAAATCTTTAGATCTACTGACGTCTTGGGCCGTAGATAAGTTCTCAGCTATTGAAGACAAAGAGTTGCAGGCACCGTTCTATCCGAATTCTCCCTTTGGCAATGATGCCTATGTCGGAAACCTGATCAAAGCGAAACCTATCATGGATACTAGAACCATCCAGTTAACCTTCCCTATACCGGATGCCTCCCCTGACTGGGAATTTGCTCCCACCAGATATCTATCACATTTACTTGGTCATGAGTCTGAAGGCTCATTGCTGTTCAATTTCAAAAAAAAGGGATGGGCCAACTCATTGACCTGTTACGGAATGAACATATCAAGTGGTTTTTCTGAGTTTGTACTGGAGATCGAACTGACTCCTGAAGGGTTGAACAACTATAATGAAATCATAAAAGACGTTTTCAAATACGTGAAAATGCTTGCACTGGAAGGACCCCAGGAGTGGATCTTCAAAGAGCTGCACGATGAGTCTATCTCCAGTTTTAAGTTCAGGCAAAAGTCAGGAGCTAGTAGCACGGCCTCAAAACTGGCAGGAAGTCTTCACGGGCTTGACTATTACAATACCGACATCGATCCTCTGGGTAAAGCTTCTGCCGTTCCTTCAACTTCGTCTATCCCTCCAGAGTTCTTGTTAAGTACCTCAATCGTGAGAAAGTATGACCCGGAATTGCTCACCAAGTTTTCATCATTTATTCGTCCTTCAAATTTCACCACCACAATTGTGGCCAAAGAGGTTTTTGAAGGCGAGACTGACAACAATAAAACCGAAGAGTGGTACGGTACAGAGTTTATCAAATCACCTCTGAGTGCTGATCTTCTTTCCGATTTGAGTGAAATTTATGATAAAGGACTGAATTTAGATAATTCTTTTCGGCTGCCAGACAAAAACAGCTTCATTGCCACTGATTTCAATCTGGTGGAAAAACCTAGGGATGAATCCAAAGTGATAGTTTACCCTAAAATAATCAATGCTGATGGTGACTCCAAGTTGTGGTATAAAGTAAACACTGCTCTAGGTGGACCGAGGGCCGCCGTTACTTTGAAATTCAATCTTCCGGGATCTACTTCAACTCCTTTGAACTCTCTTTTGCTTTCCCTTTTTGTTGAGCTCCTGGAAGACGAACTAAACAGCGTTTCCTATCTTGCTTCCATTGCAGGATTGTCTCACGAGTTCAATGTTGCCCGAGATGGTATAAGCCTGGACGTGACTGGATATTCCCATAAACTGAACACTCTTTTGGAGAGATTAGTTGAAACTTTAGTTCAATTTTCAAGGGATGATTCGTTATGGGACGAGTCCCGGAAAGAAAGATTCGAGGCTATTAGAGAGAAGTCATTTAGAAATCTCAAGAATTTTGGCTTTTCTGTGCCATACAGTCAGGTGGGACCCATGGTTTCTGCGTTAATTTACGACAACTCCTGGTTGATTGAAGACCAGATTCAGTTTTTTGACGCAGCAACTTTTGATACTCTTAGGAGTTTTGCTTCGAATCTTTTCAGCATATGTTTTGTCGAGGCTCTGGTTGTCGGAAATTATACTAAGCAGGATGCATCTAAAATCATTGGCTCAGTGGAGTCGAAATTATCCAAGTCTCACAGTTTCACACAATCTCAGTTTACCAGAGGCAGAACTTTGTTTTTGCCAAAGAATTCTCACTATCACTACTTCAAAAAAAACGATGATGCTGAAAATGTGAATTCGTGTATCGAGATGTTTATTCAGCTTGGCGAGATACATGAGAAAGAGGATAGAGTTTTGGCTGAGCTGATTGCACAAATAATTCAGGAACCTTTCTTCAATAGACTGAGAACCAAGGAACAGCTCGGATATGTGGTATTTTCGGGAGTCAGAGAGACAAGAACCACGTTTGGATTGAGAATGCTTGTTCAAAGTGAGAGATCGACTTTATATCTTGGAGAAAGAATCAAAAGTTTTTTAATCAAGACTGGCAAGAAGAATAAGGAGATGACAGAGGAGGAATTCAAGAAGCATGTCGAAGCGGTGATATCTAAGAAGAAACAAAAAGTGCGCAATCTCAAAGAGGAAAGATCCAGGTTCTGGAATCGGATTGCCAGTGGGTTTTACGACTTGAATAGAAGGGAAACCGATGTTGAGATCTTGGAGAAGCTGAAGCTTCAGGACGTCATTGATTTCTTTGATGCCAGAATTCTGGATACAGCTGCGAACGGAACGCTTGCGGTTCACTTGCAGAGCCAGGTCTCTCCGTCGCTGGCGCCAGAAGCAGCTTGGGCCAGCTTCTTGTCGAACTTCCTATATGACTATCCCGAGTACGACGAGCTAGACATCAACTCGAGCGACTTGGAGGAACTAGTAAGCTCAAAACTGGAAGGGAGCGCTGGAGTAAGCGAAGAAGTACTACTGTCCTTGATTCAAGATGCTCGATTCAAGAAACTGGTCCCGGAGTTCAAGCATGAGAAGGAGCTTGTGGAATCGTTCAAGGTAGGGCTATCGAAGGATTATCTCTCCAAAGACCTGATTGCAGATGACGTCATCATCAAGCACATTGGAGAGTGGAAATGCACTGTTCCCCTGACTGCAGCTCCTACAGCTGAGATTCTGAAAGAGTTTTTGGACGAGTCTTTTGTGGAATCCAAGCTGTAGTAGATATAGCAAACAGTTATTTAGTTAGATATATTTATTTATTTATTTATTTTCATTTCTCTGCTGCTATAATTTCTGATCTTTACACACCCTCCTACTGATAAAGAAAAAGACTATACAAATAAGCTAATCGTTAATTTGAAATAAGTAGGGTTCTCGTTTTGATTATAGGCGCTAACATTGATTGCTCTGAAGCAGGCAACTGGCCCAGCCGCAGTTGCAAGTCTCAATCAACAACTGAGTGCTGATCTAAGCACCGGGCGCTTTCATATCAGCCAGCACCCGTTTTCCCCGTGTCGTTAGGACACAATCCTAAGCTTTTCTGTCAAACATGGTTAGTGAGACGGGTCCGGTTTCCCAGAGGGCGTCTCCTGGATCCCTGTTGCCCCAGAACGAGGAATCACAGCCTTTGCTAGCATGCGCGCAGCATTCGCATCAGTACACCACAGAAGCGGGAGACCCGCACTATCAATTCAGAACTCACAGCCCCAGCAATCGCCCCAAGTGTACTCTGATACGGGCTATCATGCTGGGCCTGATAGTGGCCCTGCTGATCAATGTGGTCTATCTGGCTTCTATAACCGGCTCACTGATGGAGTCCGCTCTCAGATTCGAGGTTGAACATATCCAAGTGGATCACATCTCGTCCTCGGCAGCCAGCATAACGTTATTTGCCGACATGGAGTTTCGCTACAGCGAGGTAAGTTCCTCGTACCACCGAGCATGGATGTCAATGATGAGTCGCGTAGGCGACATGAGCGTCCGACCGGAGTCGAGGGTTCCCATAAACATATCCATCAACAACGAAAACAGCACGCATCTCTCAGATATTGAGATGCTCGATGATGTTACTATCAGTTTGAAAGACTCCGTGACAAATCATCTAAATGTCAGGGCACTAGTCTTTCCGTTTCCAGAACCACTAGCACAGTTCATAAACACGGTCTCGCAACGCCGCGAAGAAGTGCTCACACTCGAACTCACAGTCAGCTGTAATTTCCGAGTCTGGCATCCTAGCATATTTTCAGTGAGATCCGTACCACTGACATACACCGAATACAGAGATCTCAACGTGTCTCAGATAGTGGGACAGCTGACCGAGCGTCTTGAGGTTGCGGATCTGACCATTACTCCTTACGCAGATGGCTCGGGCTACTCTGGAAATGCGACTGTCGCTGTGCCCGCCTTGGACGTGGTTGACGTCGATCTAGATTCAATGAACTGGCAGATACATACTTCTGGGTGTGATGCAGCTAATCATGTTCCTTTTGCTGTACTCACCAATGGGGCCGTATCCGTCAATGCTGGAGAGCCAACCAATATATTTATTGCATTTGATATACCAACAATATTCCCAGAACTGACCAGACCCTGTGGAGACAACAAGCTTTCACCTATCAACATGATGTTGCTGAACATTATCAACAATGACAAGATGTCTGTGTTTGCCTCAGGTCTCAATAATGACCCTCTAGACACGAGCTGGCTACATAGGTTGACAAATGCGCTGAATCTCGAACTCAATCTCACGCCTTCCAAGGTGGTCCCCATTCGAGAATCTACTGACCTGAAAGGAATCGAGGTTTCTGGCGCGGGGATCGGGATTGATCAGGATATTCCCTTTGTTAATGCAACTATTGGTCTTGATCTGAAGTTTCCTGACTTCTTCATGAACATCAGGAATGCAGATATCAAAGCAATTAGAGGCAATATATCATTGGTTTTAGACGACTCTGTAATTTGCACAATCTCTATGCAAGCATGGCAGAAGTCTCATCTAGATTTGTCACCGTCTGTTTTCAACATAGAATTGAACAACGCGAGCCTGAGCATAGTGGATCCGGACCGAGTGGGAATATTGGTTGCCAGAATCGTTAATGGCGATCAAACAGAAATACTGGTTCACGGCACACTAGATGTTATTTTAGAGTCACCCTTTATCAGCACCACGTTGGAAATGCTCAGTATAACTTCAAATATCACGTACCAGGCCGGCCCTTTCAATGGTATGTACGATGATGTGGATGTTAGTCTCAACACAATATCGCTACTTGGGTCATCATCAATAACCGCAGAACTTTTCATTGATGTTTCCTTGATGAACATGCTCAATATAAGTTTTGATAACATGCTGGAGTCAACCAAGATGGACCTTAATTTTAACGGCTCTGATATAGGAAGTGTCGATGTGGGCATGTTTGAATTAGCGCCTGACATGTCCTCTAACCTAACAGCCAAGCTAACGCTGTTGTCCAACACAGAGGAGGAGAAGTCCAAGCTGGAAGTTCTTTTTGGAAACTATCTGTCGGGGAATTCTCCTGTGATAACAGTTACAGGAAACGATATCCGAGGCTGTCCGACCTTGTCGAGAGCATTTTCGCATATCCAGCTGCCCATAAAGATCCCTCAGTTTTCAGATTCCAACAACCTCGTCACAGAGGAGGAGCCTGAGGAACGAACATCGTCGCTTTTCATAGTTGATTGCACGATGCATCTAATGTCTTCCGAATTGGAACTGACAGTATACAATCCAATCAACAACTCTGACGTTGTCATTGACATAATCCAAGGCAAGGCTTCTTCAGATAAGACTACACTTGGATACATAAGTAAGGAGCAGACGATTATAGTTCCGCCTGGGCTTTATCATACCCCACGAATACCTATATCGTATGCCACCACCGGGATCGGGGCCGATATATTACGGAAAGCCATTAACGGAAAGCTGAGTATCGATACGAGCGCTTTACTGAGGGTTCATCTTGGAAAGTTTGAGATGGAACTACTATACAAAGGGAATGGGACAGAGGCTAAAATTCGTCTGTGAAAGAAGATCCGCTATTCTTGGCTTCTGACTGCCTCAGAGTTTTTTTTTTTATCCGAAAATCAATAACCCCGCTAAAGCGCACCAGAAAGAGTTCTGCAGTTATTTTGTGGAGAAACGAAAGCACCAACTAAACAACCGCAAAAAAAAAAACAGAATTACAACAAAGGATTTTTACCCGGATTCTTACGTTTTGGGCGCTGTTGAAACTCTTCACTTCAGTACAGAACAGCCTCTATACCGCTAGAGTACACTCACTGCACCACAAGAGAACAGCAACAACTGCTGCGGGTTCCCGAAGTGTTGCGTGTCTTCATCTCTCGCTCCAAAGATGGCTAGCAATCAAGAAACAGCCGAAATAGAGGCTCCCAAGCTCCCGGGTAATTATTCTGCCCGGAAGCAGAACAGGTGGATCCCAGCAGCAATAGTGTCTACTCCTAGTGATGATACACTTAACACTGAGCAGCATATTCTGGTGGCAGCCTCTCCTCCTAGCAAAGACAAGCTGATCTTCAACGAGCCCTCTCATATCCATGAGGACGTGGACGAGATCCACAATTCTGTTTCGAAGTTCCACGTTTCGCCCGCTCAACTCTACTCCACGGACTCTGGAAGACTGTACCATGCAGGGTCAATTTGTCTAGCACTAGTGGGCCAGCCTGCAAGAGGTAAGACAAACCTCTCCATCAGTCTGTGTCGCTATCTAAGATGGCTTGGAGTGAGAGCAAATTTGTTCCACTTAGGTGACTATAGACGGCAGATTGACGGAGTCCCTAACGAGTTTTTCGACCCCAAGCCAGAGACTGAAGAGGCTGTACTTGCACGGAAGAGCTTGACTAATCAGGTTGTCCACGATATGCTGGATTTTTTCCATAACGACTTGGGACAGATTGCTATATATGACGCTGTTAATGGGGTGAGCTCACAGCGTATCGAGCTTGCTGAGCGCCTGAAAAAGGAGAATGTCAAAGTTATATTTATTGAGAGTCTGATCGACGACGAGGATTTGCTACAACGAAACATTGCAGATGCAGCGAAGTCACCAGATTATTTGAACTGGGATGCACAGGAGGCAATACAGGATTACAAGAAAAGAATTCAAATGGTGAGCCATTCGTATGAGGAGATGGACGAGTCTGATCTGACGTACATCAAGTTCATCAATTTTGGGGAGAGGCTATTCATCAACCGATCCAAATATGATCTCTTGACAGCCAAGATACTGTTCTACCTGATGAATTCTAAGATCAAGTCCGGCTCGATATATTTTGCAAGATGCTCAAATAATAAACTAAAGTATAAGAGTGATCCTCCACTGAACAGCTCCGGTAAGTCCTACGCTACCAAGCTGACTTCAAGTCTGATCAAGCACCTGAAGAGCAGTGGCCATGAGAAATTGCCCTCCAATCTCAAAGTGTGGACTTCAACACGATTGCGGACAACACAAATGGCACAGGTTTTCATCGACATGGGCGTAGACGTTCGCCACAGACCCGAGTTGACGCAGTTGAACCCTGGCGATGCGGAGGGGCTCTCAGACGAGGAATTACAGGCCAAGTATCCAAGTGACTACAAACACCACCTTGCCGATCCCTACCATCATCGGTACCCGCGGGCAGAGTGCTACCATGATCTTGCCCTGAAGCTGGAACCATTGATCATGGAGATTGAGAGAATGACGAACGATATCCTAATCATAGCGGACGAGACCATCATTCGGGTGTTCTACGGATACCTGATGGCTTCCTCGAGCAGTGACATTCCATTCCTGAGCTTCCCTCAGTCGGAGATAATCAAGATTACGTATAATGCTTATATGAATCGTGCGGTTAGAATCCCTATAGAGGGTGTTGATGTCGATTGAAGTGTCTACCTCTTATTCATGTCGCAGCCTCTGTTTGCCAACTCATCGGCTTTTTCGTTCCCGTAAATTCCAGAATGGCCTCTTACGTGCACAAATTCAAGTTCACCTCTTCCCCTTTTAGTATAGTACTCATTGATCTCTGTGAGAGAGAGGAGCGCGAGAACTATGATGTCCTTGTTTTCAACAGGCTTCTTCTGGGCCGTTTTCCAGCCGTTTCGCATCCAGACAAGGCACCATTTTGTGAGACAGTTGATGGTGTACATGGAATCTGTGCAAATCCGGTATTTAGGAATACCCACATCGGCGTAATCGCTGTCAATCTCCCGCGAGATTATATTGAGTGCGACGCAAACGGCCGTGAGCTCTGCCAGCTGGTTGGTTTGCCTGGACTCTTGGAGCGGTGCGGCCACGTTTCGTGGGTCGTCGTCCCCAAAGAATACCCCATACCCGGCAACGGATGAGCCCTGTGACTGGTTATTGCGTGACGCACCGTCAGTGAACACGTCCCAGACGTCCTCTTTGTCGTGGTGCGCACTGGCCCCCGCGCTCTGGCCACTCTTCTCCTTGGCCTCATCGTGTCCTTTCAGATAGTTCTCTGCGTCTGCCAGGGAGACGAACTTGCGGAACTCTGCGTGGGGATAGCCTGTGACGCTCGCGGAGCATTGTCCCCACGTTGTGAAGAGGCCAGTTTGGCGACCATTGCGGACCGCGTACCAGGACTTGGCCATCGTGGGCGGAGGTGCACGCTTCCTGGCGAGTGAAGCAACCAGCGTGTGGCTGAGAGTGACGGTGAGTGTGCGTCTCGCGATGACGCCGGAGCTTAACATGAGCCATCGGGGAGAAGAAAGTCAGCTTGATGCTTTGAAAAAAAGAATATGCTGAAAAAGAATTAAAAAAAAAAAAACTTAGCTCTGTTGAGCTTTCTTCCTCGTTCAGCCCTTACATACAACCAACCAAGAGCCATGACAAAACCGTTCACCGGATCGTGTTCCTGTGGAGCCATCAGGCTGCAAGTTCCCGGTCCTGCCAAAGCGACCTTTGTGTGCTACTGCGGAGACTGCAGAAAGTTCTCGGGCAATCTGGGCCAGTACATGGGGGAGTACAACGTGCAAGAGCTGGTCGTGTGGGACGACGACGCGTCGATGAAGCAGCAGGTGATCACAAACACCACTAGCGGGAAGCCCAAGACGCGCTATCTCTGCGGAGCGTGCGGGTCCACCATCTACACTGTGCTGGGCTCCGGGGATGCCCACACTATTTACGTGCGAGTCACGCTTCTCGACACCGGCTTCGAGACGTTTCCGCACCCGACGATCCTGTTCGCCGCTGAAAGAGAGCGGTTTACGGGGGAACGCACTACGGAGACTTCAGGCTGCGGGTGGAGTTAGCTCCGTCACCACCGTACGGGGTTAGCCAGCGAAGAAACGAACAGGTGAAACAAGCCTAAAGGCCTGTTATCTAGTGGGGGGGGGGGGTAAAACCCGAGGTAATTCCGTCAAATAAGCAGCAACTCAAACCGGTTTGGTGGATGCACGACGACAGTGTCAAGACATTTCGTTAACTCCAGATCAAAATGCACACCGGAGATAATTGATGAGGCTGCGGCAACAGCAGAAATTGCAACGCGGGTGCATCGTCTGAGAGTCATCGAGACAATCTTCAATATGAGGTATATAAAGGCACCTGGTTTGTGTTTGTGAAGCTGGTTCATTCTTGTGGCAATAAAACGGTAGAAACGATCTGTTCTATAGCCACCGTTTTTTGGATATATATTGACACCAAACAAAAGCACAAGACAGTACCAAAACATCTCGAAATGTCTTTACAACACCCAATTGACTCTGGTTTCACTGCCTCGTCGACCGCAGAAGACGTCATCAAGGGAATAGACCTTCACGGAAAGAATGTGCTGATCACAGGTGGCTACTCTGGAATCGGGAAGGAGGCCGTCAGAGTGTTCCTCAGTGCGGGCGCTCATGTTGTTGTTCCCGTGAGAGAGAAGGAGAGAGGTGTCGAGGCACTTGGCCATCTGGCCGATAAGGTTGAGATTGCTCTTCTCGAACTGACTGATCCGGACTCAGTCCAGGCTCTTGCCGACAGCTACGTGAAGTCTGGCAGACCCCTCCACATTCTTATTTTGAATGCAGGAATCATGGCTTGTGACTTGAAGAGAGACAGCAGGGGCTACGAATACCAGTTCTCTACCAATCATCTCGGCCACTTTCAACTGACTCTCGGTCTATGGCCCGCGCTCAAGAAGGCCAATGGTGCTCGTGTGGTCTCTCTCTCCTCCGTGGGCCACGGGTTCTCCAGCGTGCATTTTGACGACCCAAACTACAACAGCATCAAATACCACCCCTTCGATGCGTATGGGCAGTCTAAAACCTCCAACATCCTTTTTGCAGTGAAGCTTGACCAGCTCGGAAAGCCACACAATATCAGAGCGTTTGCAGTCCACCCAGGAGTCATTGAGACAAACCTCGCTAGATACCTGAGTACCGAGTCTCTGGTTTTCCTGGGCTACAAATTGGAGGATGGCGAGCTGAAGGAGCCTGACTATCAGATTGCCTGGAAGTCCGTTCCTCAGGGAGCATCAACAGAAGTGTGGGCGGCTACAAACCCCAAGCTGAAGGATATCGGTGGAGTGTTTTGCTCTGACAACAACATCACCGGATCTGTCGACAAACTGGATCCATTGCGTGAGACTCCTAATGTCACCAAGTATGCGATCGATCCCGTTGCTGCCGACAAGCTGTGGAAACTCTCTGAGCAACTTGTTGGAGTTCAGTTCCAAGCATAGTTTCTGTCTATATACTACCACACTTTTGATAAATTGAAGAAAGTACCCAGTAATCATCCCCGTGCAAGCTAGCTATGTGCTTCGTCGTTGCTTTCGAAAGCCATGGTGAGCGTGTCGTTGTAGACGTTTTCACTATCGTTGACCTTGAATGCTCCAGGATAAAGCTCTGGCAGCTCTTTGCAGTAGTCCGGGAACTCCCATATTCTCCCTTCCCAGTTTGACTCTACAGCGCGTGTCTTGAGCTTCTTCTGTTCGGACACCGTCTCGCACTCTCTCCACACCCGGAGGACGTTCAGACCCATGAACTTTGATATTTCGTCCTCACTAGCACCCGTAGCTTCCCAGACCATCTTGACGAGGTCCGGAAACTTGGAGACGTCTTCCAGTCCCTTTGGGCCCTCCGGAATGCCGTCGAAGTCGGACCCGATTCCAACATGGTCCCATCCGATTGTTTCAATGATGTGGATCACGTGGGCGGCAGCTTCCGCTATAGTCACTTCTTCCTTTCCGCTCCTGAAGATGAAGCCCGGGAAGAAGTTGACGCAAACAACTCCTCCGTTCCTCTTCACCATCTGCAGGACATCGTCTCTCACGTTTCTCTCGTGGTGAGTCAAGGCATAGGCAGAGCTGTGCGAAAATATCACCGGGGCCTCTGCCACTCCCAGGACGTCAACCATGGTTTTGTGCGATACATGGCTCAGATCCACCATCATGCCGAGTCGGTTCATCTCTTTGATACATTGAGCTCCGTACTCGGTCAAGCCCTTGTCCTCCTTGCCAGCGGTAACCGACGAAGCAGCAGTAGCGAACGGATTGTCACAGTTATGAGTGAGAGTGATGTAACGGACACCCAGCTCAAAATACTGTCGCAGAACTCCCAGCGATAAATCAACCTGGTGCAGTCCCTCCACACCGAGGGTCACAGAAATCGACTCAGTACCGGAGTCAAGAAAGTTCCGCAGAGCCTGCTCAGAACTGGTCACAAACTCAAGTCTGTGCGAATACTCGTCCACCAGCCGTCTCACTATATCGATCTGCTCCAGTGTGTCGCGGACAACGCTGTTGGCTTTGTTGAAATCCTCATACTGCTCGTCCTCACCCTTGCACTCGATAAAGCAGCTGAAAAACTGCACGCCAACACCCCCCTTCCGCATCTTCACCAGGTCAGTGTGTGACGTCAGCTCCGAGTCAAAGTCAAAGTCCGTGCCCTCCCCGTGAAGCTCGTAATGCAGCTGCGTTCTCACGAGGTACGGGAAGTCATTATGTGTGTCCACAATAGGCACCTTCTTGGAAAGCGCTTCGAACCTTTCTGAGATCTCCTTCTCCTTGGTCATCCTGTGATATTCTGAGCAGAAAGGGCTCCAAAGCTATCTGGAGCTACTTCAATGATTATCACTGCGGAAAAATTCTGCTGCACCACCCGCTATTCGCGGAAAAAATGTCAGACAAAACTAGAGCATTTTATCTACAGCGGAAACTGTCCGCATCGGGAAGGCGATAGGCGGCTCAAGCAGATTCTAGCAGGATGCGCTTCGGAGAATCACACAATCAGTGCACCGAAAGCGAACCTGCGGCTTTGGGGCATTCTCATTGGATGGAACAGGCGATGAAAACAGGCTCTCAGTGACAGATCTGCTAGAGCCTATCATCTCAACTATCTCACAGAGGGTCTTTCGGATTTTGACAGTCCACCTCAGTGAAACCACTTTTTTGGTTAGCTCAAGATCGAGAACTGATTAACAGGGTCCTTACCCTCTTGCATGTTTTCGTCCTCCCCCATTGACGCTTGCGATACATCCTATGCAGTTCTTTCGGGTTTCATTATGACGGCTACCTGCATGTTTCAAGCATGTGCTCATACTACAGAATTTTGAGCACGTTGACGAGGTACAACAACCGGCAAAATCAACTCGACATTTGCCGCCAGAAATGTTGTTTCGCACTTGCATTACACTGCAAATCCCACACTGAGGCTACGTTGTCCTGGTGGTTGCCCAACTCACGAATAGCCGTCCCCCTAGTGGGTGCTAACATAGCAGAGCCTGTTACAAAAAAGTATGTTGCCTAATCAGGAATATTTCCTCTTTGGAGACGGCCTATCACTGTAGAACAGCTCGATGAGTATCCTTTGCTGTATTAAGCTCCTCGGCAAAATGAAGTTATTGGCCGAGAGATAACGCTGCTGCAAAGAGATTGTTCGGGGTGTCACTGCAATGCTCTTTTTTTGTTCTTGAATCCCGTGCGATTCTACAAAGCTGATATCACGACTTTGAGCACAGGTCAGCTATAACTGAGATATCACCTGCGTTAAGCCAGAGCCACCCACCGTTCATTTGGTTACAACCTGCACCTAGCAAAAACATGTCGGTAGCTCGCAGAAACCAGAGCTTCCTGCTAGTTACTCACAGGTCCTCATTACAACAAACTCAGATTTCGGAAACTTTACACACCGCAAAGGGTGACAAAGATCAAAAGGAAGGGTTTCTTATTATAATAGCTTCCCCAAAACCACCACTATCGAAAGCTCTTATCGCTGGATCCAGAAAAAACAAAATCCTAATTAGGGTTAATAGGTGAATGATTTTGCCGATGAGCATACTTGATGCGCCTTCATTGTTGTATGACCGAAGACGAAGCACGTACAGCGATTGTTTAAGCGTTTACCAACGCATTGTTCTCGAATCATTTCCTGATAATGTCAAGACGATTGTCACACCTGGACAATTTCAACTATAAATATCGCTAGTTCGTCCGTGATCGAGCCAATCCCCCGATATTATCTCGAGGTTGATAACTTAAAGCAAAAGACATGAAAATCTCAAGTCTGATAGCTGTGAGCTTCCTGTGGAGGCTACTGGAAGCCCTCTCTGTATCCAAGCAGGTGAAACTTGGGAACATCTCCTACTATATCCCCGCGACTCCAGTAGCTACTCACGATGAAGCCGAAGTTGCCGAGATATTTGGCAGCCTAGAGTCTTCATTTCTTTTTCCCCTGGTTCTCCTAAGTCATTC
Organism: Ogataea wickerhamii; assembly: GCA_030559035.1. Lineage (NCBI taxonomy): Eukaryota > Fungi > Ascomycota > Pichiomycetes > Pichiales > Pichiaceae > Ogataea > Ogataea wickerhamii. The sequence goes on from JAKTQX010000021.1 coordinate 142,866, forward strand.
TACTATCCTCGACTTCAAAACCCTAGAAGACGTGTCTGATACTTTTTCGATATTGGACGACGTTTATTCCGACTACTTCCTGGAAAACGTCTTTATCCAATCTGAAAAAGCCTCGGCTTTTTCCAACTCAAGTTACTCTCTATCCTCGTTCAATGTCAGCACAGTTGCATCTTTCAAAGGATCACTACCAGATGGACCTTACTTTGGATCCTACTTAGACGGTACTTTAGACATCTACCCCGCTTATCGTCTTTATTCTGATCACTATGCTGCGTTCCAGATTGGAATTGTTCCATCCGATGAGGACGAGGACTCCTTTATGCCATTGCCTGCCGGAGTAGAGGTCGCCCATGCTCAGACTGTTGCTGTACCCTCCAAACTCTACTACAATGTGACAGAGGATCAACCTCTAGCTGGTTATCGTATTGCAGTGAAGGATCTATACGACATTGCAGGTATCAAAACGGGTGGTTCATCTAGACATTACTATGATCTGTATGAGCCCGCTGACGTGACATGTCACTCAATTCAACGGCTTATAGACCTAGGGGCTGTCATTGTTGGAAAACTGAAACTGACTCAGTTTGCAAACGGTGAAACCGCAACTGCCGATTATGTTGACTACCACGCACCATTCAATCCTAGAGGTGACGGATACCAGTCTCCTTCGTCATCTTCTTGCGGATCCGGAGCAGCGGAGGCGGCATATGACTGGCTCGATATTACTATCGGATCTGACACTGGGTGCTCTGTTAGATGTCCAGCAGGGTCTCAAGGTCTCTACGGCTTTAGACCAACATTTGATGCTATCTCCCTAGAAGGAGTAATACCTATGAACAATCTCATGGATACTGCTGGATATATGGCTAGAGACCCGGAACTGTTCAAAATTGTTGGTGACGCTTGGTACGGCGAAAACCCAAACATATCCACTACCTATCAGTCATTCCCAACCACTATTTACACCTTTGACATAATTGAGGGCCAAAAAGGCTTTGTAGAAGCTTCAGCCTCTGATGAGGTTCTTGAGATTTTCTACAGTTTTGTTGATCAGGTGACTGACTTTCTGAATGGTACCAATGTTGACTTGGACTTATATTCACAATTCAAGAATGAAACAGGTAAGGAAATCTTGGATGTTTTCAATCATACTTGGTCAGGACTTTCAGGATATTACCAATATGTAAATATCTGGGAGCCCTTTGCTGCAGACTATAGGGAGAAGTTTGACGGAGATACCCCTTTTCTTGATCCAATTCCAAAGTTTAGATGGGACTGGAGCTACTTCAACATGACTGAAACCGGTTACGAAAAAGCGATTGAACACAAAACATTGTTTGATGACTGGTGGAACACCAATGTGACAGTTTCTGATCCAGATACGTGCTCCAGTTCTCTGTACATGTACTTGTCCAATGCAGGTGCTACATCTTATAGAAACAAATACCTCAGTGCTCCTTCCGTTTCTGGAATCTCATCCTTCAGCGAGCTTTATATATCATCGTTTGCACGGACCCCGGAGGCTGTCATTCCTCTAGCCGAGGTTCCTTACAATTCAACTATCACATTGACTGAAAAATATCTACCAGTTACTGCCATTATTGGTGCTGCCCCCGGATGTGACTTTATGCTGTTGGAGCTTATTGAGGCTCTTGCGGATGCAGGGATTGTCCTCGAGGTTTCCACAGGATCACAGCTCTTCCCAGATTCTGACTGATAAATCCCGTGTGGAACAGATACTTCCTGATCATGGTCACGTATAGTGAAGAGTTTGCCAACAACAGTGGTGACAGCATGATAACAGCATACTTTATAGTGACCGGTAAACTTGAACTCGCTAGTCTATCGGCTTTAACGAAATGTATCTTATATAATAAGCTCAACAGTGAATTTTTGACTTTTTCGAAGTTCTCACGCCTGAATTTGACGTTTTTGGAGCTCGGCTAGCTGCAGGGGACTTGGCAGCCGGAAAACAGTGACGAAGCATCGCCAGGTAGTCCCTGTGTAACCGAACTCCGACAAAATCAGTACTAAAGATCACCAGACGATAAATTAGATCCAAGTTGTCATATCTCCCCTTTTCGGCTCGGATATATAATCCGATCACTTAGAATGGAGGAGTCGCCATTTTCTCGGCGGATTTCGCTTCCGAAAACTGGAAGGGACCCTCCAGCTATAAAAGACAGTACTATGTACTGCGATGGTAGTGGGGTACTTACTGGCCGAGACTGAGATACATATATGCATCTTATGAACGTGTCGTTTTCTGAAGCTTCCAATGACGACCTCACTGGTTAGAAAAGAGAACAAGGAAGAAGGGTTTTTCAGGTCTCTAAAACCAGAGAATCTGGAGCCATTATGGACAGTTATGTCCTTAATGGTCCCACCAAAACCGAGCCCAAAAGCGATTCCTTCTTTATGGAATTACAGTAAAGCACGGCCTCTTCTTGAAGAATCTGGAAGATTGGTTCCAGCAGAGGAATCAGAGAGACGGGTTCTCATGTTGATAAATCCCAGTTTGAAGGCACCACATACTACTGATACTCTCTATGCTGGTCTGCAATATATATTACCTGGAGAGGTCGCCATAGCTCATAGACATTCTGCCTTTGCTTTGAGATTCATTATCGAAGGAGAAGGAGGATTCACTAACGTTGAGGGCTCCAAAATATACATGAAAACGGGGGACGTTATCCTGACACCCAGATGGCAATGGCATGACCACGGAATGGAGGGAGAAGGGGCGATGATTTGGCTTGATGGTCTAGATTTGCCGATCTTCCAGGCTGTTCCTGTGAATTTTGCTGAACACTACCAAGAATCTCGGTTCCCTGCGAACAGAGATGATGACTCTCCAATCAAGTACGAATGGAGTGATACGCAACAGTTTTTGGACTCACAACCAGGAGACTGGGCTACATACGAATACAGGTCAAAAACAGATACAGGAGCAGCAGTTTCAACGGTGGTAGGAGGCAATGCGGAAAGACTGGCTCCGGGTTCTAGTTCCCCTTGGAGACAGGAAAGCAGTTCCTTTGTTTATCACGTGTACACTGGAAATGGCTACACCATAATTCTCCAAGATGGAAAGAAATATGTGTTCAGATGGGGGAACAAAGACACTTTTTGCATTCCTTCATGGTGTAAGTTCCGTCATGTTAACGAAGGGGAAGGAAATGCTTACTTGTTTTCTTTCAATGACACGCCGCTATTGAAAAACCTAAATATTCACCGTGTCAATAACCTGGATATAGATTCCACGTTAGAGCAGATAACCATATCACCCGTTGAGGAGAATGCTCTCTAGCTGTTGCTGTTATCCATTGACTCGAATCCCGTTTTGATGACTTTTATGAATTATTAGGCCAATACACTACCAAATCCTCTTTTGTATGACCTCATAATGTCGGGCAAGCGTTCCGACGTGACAGTAGAAGTGGGGTAGAAAACGAGGCTCTTAAAGCGGGGAATCCATGCATTAGAAAACGTGGAGTAATGGTGGAGTTTCTACGAAGGTCTACCTTTCTTCTGAAAATGTAGATTTAAAACTATCAACTTTGTTGTCAGTATAGTATATTCTTCTGTGATCGAGTAGCTGGGAGCACGGAGAATCAATAGTATTTATTGAATTTCCAAGAAAAAGAATGTGGGGAAGAAAAAATAGTATAAAAGAAGAGTGCTATAGCAAGATAATCAAACGTTCAAGACTATAACGAACCCCATGCCACATGATCCTACGAGAGCGCATCGGGTTAGTGCCGCGTGTGAGAGGTGTCGAAAAAGAAAGCAAAGATGCGACGGAAAGCGCCCGTGTTGCGGTCCTTGTGCCAGAAAGACTTTCAAATGTAAATACGAGGAACGAATGGTAAGGGCGAATGTCAGCGCAGAATACGTCCAGCAGTTAGAAAATGAACTGACCTCACTCAAAGCCTTGGTCAACTCTCCGATCTCAAGCTCGAATACTTTTGGTAGTGTGGCCCAGCATGTTTCAACGCAAACAGTCTGTGAAGATGATACAACGTCAAGCGTTCTAGAACGAAAGTATGCGACACTGGAAAACAATCCCGATGAGGAACCCTTGACACCGAATACTGGAACAGTCAGTTCTTACAATAAGCCCAGTAGTGAGACAAATCTGAAGGACAGAAGAGCTGAGGGATCTACGGATGCTATGGGTGCAGGTTATCTAGCCAATATCAAAGGTTCCAATGTTGCACATTTTGGAAAATCATCAGCCGTTTCGTTTGTTAATGAGCTGAATAAGCTGATCCTTGGCACGCACGACGAAGGGGAGTTTGAAATACCGGAATCAAAACCTTACTCTATGTCCAATGGTATTCTCGCTCCTACCACTATTATTGAACTTCCACCGAAAAGTTTAGGGGACAGCTATTTGTCTAACTATATGCAGTATGCTTACCCTCTTTACCCTTTCATCCATATACCTACCCTCATGACTGCTTATAATAAGATATGGACATCGGAAAACTATCTTCGATCTCACGATGAGCTCTTCTATGCGGTTTTAAATATTCTCTTTGCATTTGGCTGTTTGCTGAATCCCGAAGGAAATCAACCTCTTAATGTTGAAGACTCAGAGGTGTACTTTCAGCGGTCAAAAGATTTGACAAGGCAGTATTTAATAGGGCACGGAAGTTTACTCCAGTTGCAGGTATTGCTTCTAACAGGTCAGTTTCTTCAGGCTACTAATAGGTCTTCTGAGTGCTGGAATATTATTGGATTGGCCATTCGGGTAGCCCAGGACATGGGGCTTCACCTAGTTTCAAGGAAGGGTCAGAGCTTTATAGAGCGAGAGATGAGAAAGCGCCTTTGGCATGGATGTTTGGTAATGGATAAAATTGTATCTGTTACTTTGGGGAGGCATATGATGGTTCTAGCCAGTGACGTCGAGTTACCCGCTATCATTGATGACGAATATATCCTAGACTGGGACCTGAATATCCCCAAATCCGAGAATTCAATGATTAGTTTCTTCGTTGAAACCATCAAGCTATACGATATAATGGCAGAAATACTAGAATCCTGTTATCTAAATCGTCCGTCAGACGATCTTGAACTTCTACTCAATATTTTCAAATTGGAAGAGAAACTAAACCAACAGTGTCAGAAGTTACCCGAGCATCTGGTATTCGAAAGACTTGAGTTCAGTGACTTCAAGAGGCAGTGCGTCATTCTGAAAATTCGATTTTTGCACGTAAAGATGCTATTGTTTAGGCCCATGCTATTCTCTAAATCGAAGAATATTAGCGGTTCTGAGTTATTGCGTTCTGGCCAGCGATCCATCTCCACTTTATGTGTAAATACCGCTGCAGAGATGATAATGCTGATTTCGAAGTTTAGGAGGTCTGGAATCACTTTACTTCCTGCCTATTGGTACACAGTGTTTTACCTGTATAGTTCAGAGGCAGTGTTGTTGGCTTCAAGATTACAGGCTGAACCGCTGGAAGTGACAAAGGAGTTGCACTTCGAGGAAACTTGGACAGAGGGATTGAAGTTACTCAATTCATACAGCGACATATCTCAGTCCGCCTTTTTTTGTGTTAAGATGCTTCAACTAATGGACAAGAGAATAACAGAAAGCAAGCGATATCTATGTCAGCCCGAGCAACATCAAATAAACAATGCTGATATTGATGCTAGCTCGGATATCTTTTATTCTTTGCTCCAAGATTTCAGTGCTACATTTTGTCCGCACCCAGCGTTCTCATCTTTTCAAGACTACACTAGCTAATATGAGTTTATATTTATGATCCCCACTATTTTTTATCGTACTAATAATTTCTTGCAGCGATCCCCAAATGACAATACTGCCAAGGGAACTTTCGGATTGAGAATCCGATATTTTATTAATGATATAGGGGGGGGGGGGCATTATAATGCTATAAATATGCTGAGTACCCTATGATCAAAGCTGTAAAGTGAAGCTTTATGGACAGTTCAGTGATCAAAAGTTCTTCTGTTCAACATGAGTATAAGAAACGAAGCAAACGGTTCTTGTTTATGTGGATCTATTACTATTGTAGTCAAGGGTTCTCCAAAAGCGTCATTTTTATGCTTTTGCAGTGACTGCCGCAAGAACTCAGGCCATCTAGGTCAGTTTATCTCTAAGTATGACTCTTCCAATATTGAAATTCAAGATAATAGCAAGCAGCTGAAGGAGTTCACTGTCTTGAAGACACAAAGCGGATCTCCGAAGAAGAAGCTGTTTTGTGGAAATTGTGGCTCAACAATCATGACACTACCTATGAAGTACAATGGAGAAGTATCTATGTTTCGTCCGACACTTCTAGAGAGTGGGTTTTCTGTATTTGAGCCCTCAAAGACTTTATTCCTAGAAGAAAAAGAAAGCTACACCGAAGGCTGTAAGGGTAATTACTGAAAGAAAATCACAAATCTATAGAGATATATTTAAATAAACTTCAACTGATTAGAGAGAGTACCGATCTTTTCAATAAACACATCGATCTGGTCGCCGTTTTTCAGATACTTTGGCTCTTTCATTCCCATTGCAACTCCGCTTGGAGTACCAGTCATTATAACCGTTCCCTTCTCTAAAGTACTACCCTGAGAAATAAAGGAAATAATCCTCTTGATGTTGAAAAGAAGGTCACTAGTATTAGCGTCCTGGCGAATCTCACCATTCACACTTGTTTTGAGGTCAAGCTCACCAGCATTTTCTATTTCTGCTGTGGAGACTAAGGCTGGTCCTAAAGGTCCAAACTTGTCAAAACTCTTCGAGAAACACCACTGAGGCACACCACCCGCGTAGGCTGGATTTCTTTGCCACATTCTTTCAGATAAATCATTTCCAGCGGTGTAACCCGCAACATATTCGAGGGCTTCTTCCTCTTTGATATCCTTACCTGTTTTTCCAATCACGATACAAAGCTCCCCCTCGTAGTCTAACTGAGCTTCCTGAGCTACCTTAGACACCGGGATATCCTCACCAAAATCAGCAACACAGGTTCTGGCCTTGAAAAAGATAGATGGATAAGGTGGTGGTGCCCTTCCTCCTTCCTTAATATGCTTCATGTAATTGAGACCAACACATTTGATTAAGGGTACATCTTCTGGAGTTAGGGGTCCCAAAAGTTTTTCGACATTCACCACAGTGTCAGAGACTATTCCTCCGTCAAAAATATCTCCCTCTATGAGTCTAGCCTGGATCTTTTTACCTTCCTTCACCTGTTTGCCAATGTCATAATCGTTGGATGTGATGATTGGCTCTCCATGATAGATCTTTCCGTCGCTAGCGACAAATCTAATTAATCGTTTCCAGTTGATTTTCATATTGATGCTTATCTTTTTGTTCCTCAAATTCAAGACCACATTATGTTCTACTTCAATCTGAGAGAGGCTTGCTTTCCATGTTATATATATGCTGGGAAATCATCGCTTTGTTAAACCGAAAATCGGATAAGCTATCCGACATTTTCAGCCGCAAAAGATACTTCCGAGTAATATGCACTGCGAATTGAATTTTTGTAACCTCCAAGGCATACAGGCACGTGACCGATTACTGGCGTCGAGACAAAAACTAAAAACGATAACTTATTTTCACGGTTCCTGCATACTGGCAAAAATTGCGGGGTATGTTTCGCTTTTCAAAAAAGGTCGTGTCGTTAGAAACTTGAAATGAGACTTTCGGTAATTGAATACTGGCGATCACCACAAATTCTTTGATTTCTGAATAATATATCACAGTCGAAACTCGGTAGATATGTATATGTCTTGCAAAATGTGCTAATTGACGGATTCTACACCCTAGTGGGAAGAACTGTCAGCATTAGCACAGAGACAAATATACGAGAGCGTTACTGAAGGTGCCACAGAGGTCAACCTAATGTTGAGTGGTATCAGTACTCACCAATATTCAAGGCCATTCCCTTTTCACCACCCCCTTTTTATGCCTCTTTCGTGAGAACAAGCCGAGTATGCAATAGTTGCTAAACTGGCTTCTATCAGTATTCCAGCAGGCATCTACTGCCCATGTGTTATAGAGAGTCCTCCACTCATATCTACAACAGCAGCAATGAAATGCAAATGTCAGAAAGCAAAGTAATTCAGAAGCGAAACCCAAATCAGGGCCTCACTTTAGATATGCAATCTGAGTCAAGGATAAATACACACACTCAGAAGGTGGAACCCCATAATTCTCAACCTACATTGGAGTACGGATTTTGGTCCTACAGTCATGAAAGTAGTAGTAAATCCTGAAAGGAAACGAGAGAAATGCTGATGTTTTTCTTCCAGACCGGCCGGTTCAAGAGATCAGCTTTACAAGACGAGGGCAAGGGTCAAGCTGGGTGGTGCCGTATCATTATTTTGAGCTCTTGTGACACATTCACCTCGTCATACTTGCCCTTGATGATCTGAGGTTTCCATGGTAGTCTTTTCATTCATTAAAATTAGAGACGCCGTAGGAGTCTCATTAGTATTCTAATGCTCACTAACTGACGTGATTCCCTAACGCAACATGAAAAAAGGTGTACCATTATTTATATATGGATCTATCTCGTGGGGTCTAGCCCCGCCATTCTCGTTTATTCTTTTCAGCCCACTGGATTAAGGCTATGTCAAATCAGCTTAAACAGAGATCAATTACTTGAAATTTTTTCAGCTGCAGATGTTATTGTTCAATTCTCACGATTCGCGTGAATGTGGGGTAACGGAGAGATCTTCCATCCGTAATATGTTAGTCAGGGCTGTGCTATGATGTATCGGGTAAAACATCCGAGGGTCATTGGCTCTCAGACCGAATGTGCTCCGCCTTAAGGTGAATTAGTCAGGCTGCGTCCTAGGTTGGAAATTGATCCGATCACCTGATTGAGTATACGCGAATGACCGCAACTTAGACTCTGTGAATAAAGCTCGACTGTGTCCTTCCAACCTTAGACCACTAGATGGAGTGATAGGGACACCAAAGACAAATGTAGTTTTTTTTGAAAAGTTCAAGTTCAGTTTATGCTCTGAGCTATTAGACCCGGTACATAACCGCTTGTCTATTATCTCTTAGAAGTGAGCTACGTTCATCGATTTTTCTTTCACTGGAGTTGTACCAGCAATAATGCTGAATTAGCATCACACTCATGACCACTAAAACCTCAATCCCTAAAAATAGTTTTGGCTTATTCGTTAGTATTTGAGACAAATTTCCCGAGTTAATTGCATCAAGAGATAGCTGAAGCAAGGAGAAGACTGCACCCAAAGATTCCAGCCACACCACCTGGATTGGCCATCCTTGAGTTGATTTTCTCGCCTCATTGTGGTAGATCTGAGGAATATTCTTCAACAGGGAAGCTGCTACTTTGGTTAACCCGACAAAATTCAATACGTCAAGCCATTGCAGTCCAAGCAATTTGTTAGCCCGAGGAAGAAAGCGTATAAGCATTGACATCGCAAGCAGAACGAAGAATATGGAACACAATATTATTCTTGCGGCTAATGATAAAAATTGTGATCTTTTTCTTTTGAAGCCCCAGCAGTATGCCTGAGTCAGAGTTAGCAAGTTTAGGATAGCCCCAAAAGTCGCAAATATTAGGTCATTATTATTCACTAATGGCCCCAGGTCGTTTTTGGTATTCGAGGAATACCTCTCTTTGAATTGGCCTATAATGGTCTGGTTGTACTTCAGCATATAAAAGTAGACGGAGTACAATCCATATCCCACAAAGTTGAAGTACAGAAAGTCCATTGATAATCCTTCGACACTCTTCAGCTTGATATTAGTGAAAAATGGAGGACAAAACGCTGCACCCCAACAGATACTGTAGCACCAGCCAACTGCTCTAGGCGCATTTATACTCTCTGATAGCATGATGAGGCGGTTATGCCCGAACCATTTATTTGTCTACTGGAAATCAGGTATAAAGAAGGATATTGGGGGAAAAGATACACAATTTGGTACAGAGGTGAATCACAAGAATTAAATCATTGAAATCACCACTAGCCTTCTATTAAATCTAACGTAGAATCCAAAATTGACCTGTTTACTCTAATCTTGTATAAATTTCATAATTCAGTCGTTTCACCCGAAGTGACCCGAGCCGATATAAAAGCCTTGGCCTGCAACGCATGCATTTGCGTCATTATTCCTCAAAACTGAGGCAGATGAGGTCATAATGTTGGGAGATGCTTCGAGTAGCCGGAGCGTATATCAATTCCATCCGCTTTTGTTAAGAGCTGACAGGCATTTAGGAGTTGTGTTGTAGTAACTATTGTTCTAACTATATGGTTTTATCAATCTATTCGAAAAACTATCCAAAAAATTATCAAAATAACTCGAACTTTGAAAGCTCATATGTTGGAATTCAAAAGTTCTTGAGCTGTCCGCCAAGAAAAGAAGTTAACAAATTGAAGATCTTCATTTTTCGAGGAATCGGCCGGCAAAATCTGCTCTTCTGCAAAGAGCGCTTCTGAAACGCCAAGAACCTTACCAAAACTATCCACTGACTCCACCAATATTTTGTTGTGCTCGATTCTTGGAAGAACGAACTTGGTCTCAAATCCCGATCTTGTAGATTCACCTAGTAATTCCTTAGCTCCATGCTCGTCGCTAGAGTAAAACTTCCACTTCTCAGTCTCTGTATCTCCGTTCCAAGAGACATAGATAACGGTTTCTCCTGACTTGGTGAACTCAGAAAATAATGCTATAGTCTCGGTAGGGTATCCATGCCAGTCAAATTTGAAAGCACGATAGTTTTCAACTCTGTCATCAAGATCATCAGAGTCGAGAAAGGCATGGAAGACCACATCACCATCACTGGTATATTCTGTGACAGCACCCTCAGACCCCCAATTCACTATTACATTTCCATTTTCAAGTACTTGGGTTGAGCCTTGAGATTTAGACAATAATTTGTATGGAGGAACATAGTTTTTGAGAAGTCTTGCCTCCCATGTCTCTGTGTTGACTTCAACAATTTTTCCGCTTGAGTGTTCGGCAATATGAACCTCAGGGCCATTCTTATTTTCAGAGCCATGTGCCGAGTTATCATAGAAGGAAATTATCTGTTTTTTGCCGTCGGAAGAGGTTGAAAGCACTCTGGCATGGTGTTGAAATCCGAACTTGAAGTTATCAATTGACTTGAAACTCGATGTGGTCTTACCTGGTATACCTCCTAGTTTCCAGATCAGTTCACCGGATGTTCCATTCACTTTGTAGAGGGAAGCCATATCTCTAGCGGACAAGATGTAATCTCCGTTTTCATCTTTGTCAACAGAGTTGATATGGAAGTAGTCCCACGCATCACTCGAATTATATCCAGAACCGGCCTGTCCTGGATTTAGTGGCAACACAGATCCTTCAGGTGAAACATGATCAAGAGAGGACCATTCAAACAGAACTTCACCAGTCTCTAAATCCAACTCCTGGAAGATAGCATCCACAATCCACTGTTGTTCTCTAGAGCCTCCGAATGCACTGAGATCTCTTGGAGTAGGCTGGTAGATCTGGATCAATCCGGTTTTCTCATCTTTGATATGGAACTCGTGCTTATCGGAAATCTTATGATTGCCTGCCCTCAACTCCTTAATCGTTTCATAATTGTTACCAAGAATAGTGATATGACCATGACCATGACCGTATGCAGGATTATGAGAACCTTCAAAGGAAAAGAGAATATCTTTTCCATCAATTTTCCCTGCCTGGAAATTGGCTGTCCAGATGGAAAACAAGCTAAATCCCGACCATACTAGCTCACCTTTATCAGTGAATATATAAGGAGCAGCTTGACGAGGACCATGGAGAGTGTTGTCTGGGTAACCTGAAAATGGCGCAACGAATAGATAACCAGGGGCAGTATGTTCTTTAGCTGGAATAGTGATGTTCAATCTTGGAGGTGAAAGGTCGGGTCTGGTTCTGTACTGCCAGTCGGCATTAACAGCACCAAGAAACAAACTCGCACCAAGAAGGTATTCCTTGACGAAATGCATTTGAGATACGTATTGAGAAAAGTCTGACAATTTTCATTGAGGCAGCTGACACACGAACAGGCGCCGATGAACCTTAAATAGATCCCAGTTCTGGGGAAGAACCTTTTTGGGTAAAAGATTTCATTTCGGATGTGTAAATAATCACGATTTGGTGGCACAATTTACATCAAGTCATGTGCACACAAGAGCATGCATTCAGTGAGGATGTTCTCGCTACATTAGTACTTGATCATCACCGATTGTTAGTGCTGAATCGCGAGAAAATTACCTCTTGTTCGGGTCGGGTCGGGTGAGATATTGCATCATGAGCCGCAAGTCTCGGCTAGAGCACACTTTTTTTCTAGCTCTATTCTGGCTTTCTGCTTCTCTAACTCCGTACTTGTCGACCTGAAGCCTTAGTTGAGCTGCCGAAGCAGCTACATGGTAGTGAAATCCCGAGTCAAAATTACATAGATGTGCATGATTTTCATCAATATTGTCACTGCGAACTCTGGCGGTAGTCGCGTCACATGAACTGAAAGACAACACTAGTTTAAGTAATGTACATTGATGGGTTGTGAGAAGATTGTAGTATTACTCCATACACACTTCTAAGCTATTTCAAAGCATGTTTCAAGAGGCCCAATATCCGATCTATATTTTTACCCGGGTCTTTATATGACAATAATTGAGTTGTAGTCATACAACTAGGATACCCAGCATTAATAGCTCGAAATATCATAAAACTGAGTTTATAGTAATTTTTTTGTAAGTTGAAACAGAGCTTACATAGTCTAATTGTAGGAGGATCGACTAGGTATCCTAAGTATTGCCTTCAATAGGCATATCAGCAAGCAGCATAAACAACATATACACGATGCTAACTGGGCACGGTGAAGGGCAGTTTCGTACCCCTTTTCAACTATAGCTTTGATCTCAGGATCCAACTGGTGGATAGATGTGAAATCTTTTGATACTTTCCGAACAATGTGAGCAACTTGATGCCGTGAAAGTTCAGGAATATTGGAGAGGGATCTTATCACCACGACACTCATCACATGCTGTATGATGGCAGAGGAACCTGACACGCCCCACACAGATCCCACACTTCGAAAAAGATAAGCCGTAGATGTAGCAATAGCTTGTTTGTCCTTTTCAAAACTGTAGATAAATGAAAACAAGGAACTGGGAAATATTATTCCTTGTCCAATATTTGCAGGTATCAGATACAAGGCTATAATCCATGAATTTTCATTTTTCTTGATCAAGAGAGCTAAGGCATTCCCTAACAGCATCAAAAATGCCCCCGTCGATACGAGATGGAAAAGCGAGTTCGTTCCCTTACTCATGAAATAACCGGCAATAAGTCCTCCTACTGGCGTAAACAATGAAGGAATTGTCAGTCTTAGACCTGCCTTTGATGCAGAGTCACCTAGAACCACTTGAAACAATAATGGTAGAACGAATAAATAAGCGTAACTCGACACACCAACAAGAACCCCTATACTCAATATGATGTAACTGAAGGACTTACCCAAAAGTACAGGGGGGATTATTGGAAGTGCTCGAGTTCTTATCTCGATTATAGAGAAGATGAGGAGTAAAATTATACTCGCTGTAAACAAACCAATAAGTCTGTAGTCTTTCCAAGGAAGCTCGTTTCCTCCCAGGCTCAATACAAGCATTTGAAGTGACAAAGAGATGACAAGGGTCAATGATCCACCAAAGTCTATTCTAGATAGAACCCCCAGCTTCGCTGTAATGTCCTTATCGGACTGTATGTTGTCAATGAAGAAGTATCCCACAACCATTCCCATAATCGCTACAGGAACCTGTAGTAAAAAGCACCATCTCCAGCCAAATGTATCAGCTATAACACCGCCAAGAGAAGCGCCACAAATGCTGCCAAAGCCAAGAATGAGATTCTGAAACGCTTGCCAACTTCCCCTTTTCTCTGGAGAAATTATATGTGAATTCACAATGGTGGCCAATGTAACTAATCCACCGCCACCAATGCCAGTTATAGCTCTCATAATGTCAAGTATGATAATGTTATTAGATAACCCACATCCGATGCAGCCGATCATAAAGAAAGATGTTGCACCCAAAAGACATTTTTTGCTACCCAATATATCTGAAAAAGAACCATAAAGAGGCTGAAATGAAGTACTGGTAATCAAATATGCAGCAGTAATCCAAGCGGCAGTATCACCAGAATTGAAGCTGCTTCCAATTGTAGTGTAAGTGGAAGCGGTGACCGTTCCATCAAAGCCAGCCAAGAAAAGATTAGAAAACAAAGAGAGTTCAATCCAGACAAAGCTAGAGAGAGCGATCTCAGAAGGCTGAACATCTTGTTCTACGACATCTCCCTCTTCATCATCAAATTTGCTTATTGATTTGAAGTCATAGGGCCGAATTTTAAGTGGCTGGGCTTCTGGCTTTTTGTGATTATTGAATGACCTTTCCCTTACTGAGTCGGTTGTTGTACTTTTTGCTTTCGACCCAGGATAGGCATTATTGTTCGTGTTGAAAATGAGGGTATGAGAGTCCATTCTTGTCTTCTGCCTTTCTGCTTATCAACTTGTATAGAGCAGATTTAGGCTGAGGGAGAATGGAGGACAAATGTAATAGTTGTGCAGGACGGTGGGACTCAAGCAACTTGCTTTTCACAACCTATACTGTTACTAAGGAAAGGGACTTTGAATTCGCTTATAGAAACTGAATTGGAGGAATCGAAGAAGCTGATTAAACATGAATGAAGTTTTTTTCTAGATCGATAGATCTTGCTCAATCGCACTCGCTCTCACCTCTGCAGCCAGTGTCTCACCCGATAAAAAAAAGGTTGATCATCTGAACTTTCGGCCCGGGTGATTATTGATTAATCGGGTCGGGTGAGTTTTCATAGCTTTTGTGGCTCAAATTCAGTCACCAAACTCAGCCGAGCTGGTGATAACGAATCTATCAAGACGGAGATTGAGAATAGGACTCTCTGCTTCCTAAGAGTTCTCAGCAAATCTCAGTGACGTAGCGCAATAGTACGCTTGCTGCCTGCTTATCGTATGGGACCACCCTCTACTCTTGTTGATGATCATAGTACCAGATCTTCAGGTCTTAGTCAGCTGCCTTATCAGCTGGCTTTCCCTCTCTGTGTATCTTTAACATAGGGTATTGATGTGGTTCTAGCTGTGTTGTGATGATTACAGCCACAATTATCTTATAAATCGTGGACATGCTGCACGCCAAACAGTGTATATAATGTGGGCACAGTTACGCCGTATCTTGACTCGAGATTCTTGTCATTATCGTTAATTGTGATTTGGATCAAAAAACTCTTTATCATTGGGACTTACTAGTAACCTCATAATTCAATTCCAGTATGGATAATGAAGAGAACAAGACTGGACTGGATGCTCTGGTCGACAATGTGGACTCCACTGATGATCATGGCTCTAGTTTAGAAAGCCAACAGACAAACCCATTTGCAGATCCTGCTGCAGCCGAACGCTGGAGAAAAGTTTATGAATCCTCTAACTATGAGAATTATGATTGGTTTGACCCAACTCTGGAATGGACCAAAGAAGAAGAAAAGAGACTGATAAGAAAGCTTGATCGTAAGGTGTTCTTATGGGTATTTGTGATGTTTTGCTCCCTAGATTTAGTCAGAAGGAATGTGACTCGGGCAGTTTCAGATAACTTTTTGAAGGATTTAGGTATGGACACCAACTCCTACAATTTGGGACAAACTATTTATTTGGTATCCTTTCTTTCTGCTGAACTTCCCCTCAACCTTGTCTCAAAACGGTTCGGACCTGAACGAGTAATTCCATGTCAGATTGCGATTTGGTCAGTTGTGTGTATATGTCAAGCTGCAATGAAAAATAGGGCAACATTTATTGGCGTTAGAGCACTCTTGGGATTCTCTCAAGGAGGATTCATTCCTGACCAGATTCTTTATCTATCTTACTTTTATACGGGGGTTGACCTCCCTCTGCGGTTGGCTATGTTCTGGGTAGCGATTCCACTTTTTCAAATTTTGGGCTCCCTTCTTGCCTCCGGAATACTCGAAATGAGAGGTATTCATGGCCTTGCAGGATGGCAATATCTGTTTATAATCGAAGGGTGTTTGAGTCTTGGTGTGGCAATTCCAAGCTTCTACATTATGCGAGGAGGAATCACAATGACTAAGAACAGACTATTTCAGTCAAGGGGAAAATGGTTCACCGAAAGAGAGGAAAAGATATTGGTCAACAGGGTGCTTCGTGATGATCCTTCAAAAGGAGATATGAACAATCGTCAACCAATAGGTATTAAACATCTTGTTATGACATTAGCGGAACCCGATTATTGGCCACTTTTGATTCAAGGCATTACGGCATTCATTCCTTTCCAACCGGTAAGCCAGTACATCTCCCTTATTCTGAAGGAAATGGGATACTCGACTTTTCTTTCAAATGTTCTTGCAATCCCCGGACAGTTCTGGTTTTTGATCAATTTACCACTTGTCGTATTGATTAGTCATTATTTCAAGGAGAAAAGCATTAGCACAGGCCTTTCTAACCTCTTCATTTTACCCTTTGTGATCGCGATAGTCGCATATCCACATGAAGGTAATAATTGGGTCAAGTACGTTTTACTGACTGGAATTGTCAGTCAACCTTACTCACATGCTATCTTAGCTGCATGGATTTCTCGTATTTCAAATAATGTTGGTTCCAGAGCTGTTGCAACCGCTCTATACAATATGATGTACCAAGTTGGAAGCATAGCAGCTGCAAATATCTACAGAACCAGCGACCAACCATATTACAAAAGAGGAAACAAAATAATACTTGGAATTGTTTGCTTTAACATCGCTTTTGCTTTTTTTACAAAGTTCTACTACATAACAAGAAACAAGCAAAAAGAAAGAAAATGGAACGCACTGACTAAAGAAGAGCAAGCGCATTACTTAGAAACCACACAAGATGTTGGCTGTCGGCGACTAGATTTCAGATTTGTTCATTGACCTTACGGTTATCGATATTCTCAGGTGTTTTTCTCACGAGTAAGATTTATTGTTTTTTTATTCTTTTCTTATAATTAGCTTTTATAGTGAATGGATTTCGCAAATGTTAATGACGGGGCTAGCTAATAGGTGGCTGACAAATCCCAGGCCACTTACGACCATAGTCCAAATGAATAATCCTTGTCTGGTTCTTTATTCTTTCAATGATCAACATGCATCAAATCATACCACCCAGGCAACACTGATCCAATATCAAACGATTCAAGAGATTCGAGAGTCAAAGGAGCATAATCCGGTCCTTCACTCTCTCTTGTTGTTATATTCTCAGCCGAGTTCTCGGAGGCCAAGTTCAGCACAGCCCCATGAACAGATTTTGGAATTCGCGACGATACTGTATCCATATCGCCCTTGTGAGATAATGTTCTTCTAGAATTTTGTCGCAATCTCAAAAGTTTGTCATTTTCATCCTGAATTGTTGGGGATCCATAGTCTAGTAAGGCGCTTCTCAAGGAACTTCCTTCAGGCGATTGCACATCCCTTATGGTCAGATGACTGAACATATCACGCATCTCAAGAATCCACTCCACCCAGCAATTTGCTAAGGTCCATACATCCCCCCACTTTCTTAGTAAACGTATGTTTTGAAGAGAAACTTCTCTGAATTCGTCTTGTAGCCGTTCGCAGCTGATGTTCCTGAAAGTTTTGAAATTCGCTCTCAAAACATTCGTCGGGAAAGCGGAGAAATACAATGCCGTCCCAGCATTGGAAAATATCTCAAACCCTGTGAATGGCGCAATGACCATCAACCCCAACGAAGACAAAGTATTGATCAGATTAGAGCTCTTTTTGATAGCATCGAGCAAAGTCCGAGTAGAATTCTCCCACCACCCTTTGGCCAATGAATCTGGGCTCATGTAGAAATATTCTCTATTTAAGAATATGCGGCAAAGGAATAATATGCAATGTAGATAACCAAAGGAGCCAGCCGAGTTATCTGCTATATGTGCATCAAGATTTATTGAATTGTATTGAAGATGGGACGGCAAGGCCTCCTCCAAAATATTGAGTTGACCAGATAATTCGTGATAGGATGACCCCTCTAACGAGGGGTCAATAGTCTCGTTCTTGGCTCCACCGTCGCCGGCCCATTTGGCAATTCTAGCCCAAACTTCAAATGCGAGTATTGTGAATGAACAAGAGGTCAGCTTTGACGAGGTGTTTCTATCAGACAATTTCCGTATATGATTGTAAAGTTGATGATATGTTATCAGCGGAGTTTTTGATCCAAAAGCGAAGTCTTGCTCACTGCAAGGTAAGCAGATATTGATATCATCTATTCTAATGGAAGAAGAGCGATTCCGGCCACTTGAGATACAGCGATCCATCATATAAACAGACCACAGTGTTCGTCTCTTAACTTCCTGTATTATTATATCAGACTTGAGATCTTCCTCTTGGGAAATGCCACTATTATAACAAAATGAGTCTGCCTCTCCGAGTCCCAAGACTAATGACATTCTCGCAGCAAGTCCTACATAGAGAAAACTTCTAGCAACATTCTTTTCTCCCCATTCATGACTGCTTAGCATTGTCAGCGCTTGAACTCGAGCTATTGTTGGCCTATCAAATACATCTTTCAATCTTATTCTAGCGTGCCACCCAAAATATTTCGACGCAGCGGAGGGTGAAGAATTTTGATGATTCCGTGCAGTTAGATTGGGCCGAAACAAATGAGGGTCTTTGTCCTCATCGAAACCTCCATATCGGAGTACTAATGTGGGATGAAGACGGGCACATAGAGCCAGAATGCCAAGCAAGACCAAAGGATCTGGCCATTTCAAAACGTTGATATTTTCATCCGCCTCTCTTTTTGAATAATCTGCAAAATAGGTCGAAGGCACAAATTCTGGGGATCGCAGGAAAGCAAAAAAAGATGGCCGATGTACGAACGGAAATATTCCCTGATATTGGTTTCTGAAAAATATGTCTATTATTTCTTGCCATAACTCCTTTTCCGGTATTATGGTACTAGCTGTCTCAGTCCAATCAGCGTTAGAATCCGAGCTTATCAATGAACGTTTTCCCGCTCTTTTGTTTTTAGTAGGGCCTGGCTTTACAAGCTTACGCTCCTTCAATTGCTTTTTGCGCAGTTGCGAAGACGTTGGAGTGTAGGTGCATTTTAGATCAAATCGCTGGCACCTTTGGCAAGCAACAAGATCGTCGCCTTCATTCAGGCATTTGAGTTTCAACTCTCGACAGTCGTTGCAGGCAATAAATGTTCTTGAGAGGGATTTTTTCATCGTATTTTTATGCTTCAGTCGTAGGCACTATACTGAGATACCAGATCCAAAAGATTTGTCACGCCTCAGTCCAAGTGTAGTACTGAAGATCATACCTTCAAGAGCGACCAACTATCTGAGGTCTTTGAACTTGTATTACAACACTTTCATTCCGTGAAATATGTTCTAGTTGTTTATTTCACAACATTTGCCCAAGCTCAGCTCCAAAATTATTTGCCATATCCACTTTTTACCCGTTAGTATCAATGACAGAAATAAGGATTCATGCATCTTTCAAGTTCTGCCAAAGATGACGCGCATTTGGTAAGACAGATTCTGCAATCTTTTTAGACCTTCCAGCGGATAGTACAGAGGCTTGAATTCGTATTTCAGAAGTGTCGTACTGTTCTGGTTCGAGCCTGCCGTGGTAGGGATGTTTTTGTGCGAGATAGGTATTTGGTCTGGAAGTGAGCTGTTTCATTGTCATTCTTATCAGTCTATCAACATCTGTGTGAGAAAGTATCCATAGAAACTCTGCATCGATAACATGTGAGTGGGTCGATGCTATGATTGGAAAATATACTTCGATCTGATAGAAAGTCACTCATCACCTTCAGTGACATTGTTACTCTTACAGCTATATACGGAGCCAAGCTCCCAATTGATTACGTCATTCTACTGATTTCTCTTTCGCATCACATTATTAAAGGTGTGGAACAAGCCAAGAGCCTGGAATTTGGTGAGAAAGAGACAGTAGGGAATAGAAATTTGTGCACTATAGTACGGCCAAAATGTGTGCATACGGGTCCTGAATCAACCTAGAAAATGTTTTTGATTCCTCTGTTCACACACAGCACGTTGTTGATAAAAGTACAGTACTCTAGTAATGCATTGCTTTTTACAAGATAGAAGCCGTGTAGGGTTTTCATGATTATTTCTAAAATGAGCTCGCATAATAGGCTGCTCTGAAAACACCGCTCCTACAAAAAATAAAATAAATATTTGACGTAACTATAAAGGTAATTTTCGCGGCTAAAAAGAAAAAGAAAAAAAGCGATATAAGGAAAATTGTTGTATCTTGGCAGTGCAGAGGTGCATTACTTGCCGGCATCTGCTCGCGTAGCGCGTAGTATTTGCGGGGTAAAGAATAGTTATTTGCTATATCAATGTGCTACATTTCCTTTCCTTCTTTCTTGATTGAAGAATGAATCGACACAGTCATGACTGCTTCTAACCCATCTATACAAGTTACCAGGAACAACACCTTAGTGTATGCCGACTTCCCAGTGGGGGCGCCAGAACATGGCGAGGTGCAGATCCACATTAGGGCGACAGGAATCTGTGGAACAGATGTTCACCTTTGGAAAAGGGGATGCATTGGAGAAGTGAAGGTCACAGATAACCTGGTATTGGGACATGAGACGGCAGGGGAGATTATTGGTCTTGGAGAGGGTGTCACTGAATTTCGAGTAGGTGACAGGGTGGCTATCGAGCCGCAGCGTGCCTGCGGTCAGTGCCTCATGTGCTCCCAGGGGGATTACAACCTCTGTGAGACAGTGAAGTTTCTGGGCATGTCTCCAGATCATGGGTCCATGCGGAGGGTCATGAACTACGATGCGAATCTCGTTTTCAAACTCCCAGATCACATGTCATTTGCAGAGGGTGCCTTGGTGGAGCCGCTATCCGTAGCCTTCCATGGAAACGAGCGGGCAGGCGTCAAATTGGGCGAGGGAGCTTTGATCTCAGGTGCAGGCCCAATTGGATTGTTCTCACTACTGCTTGCTGAGCTGTCAGGAGCTTATCCGTTGGTAATCACGGACCTCAATGCTTCCAGACTCAAGTTTGCAAAAACATTGGTGCCGGATGTGATCACCTACCAAACAGATCTTGCTCTGAGCCCGCAAGAGAATGCGAGCGCTATCAGAGACCTTTTTGGCAGCTCTCCACCTCCACTTGTTAGCTTGGAATGCACAGGCGCGGAGTCTGCTATCATTGCTGCAGCGTACAGCACTAGACGCTCGGGGACGCTAATGGTGATTGGTGTAGGTACCGGCGTTTTGAACAACTTCCCTTTCATGCATCTTTCCTTTGCAGAGATTGACGTGAAGTTCATCAATAGGTATCACCGTAGCTGGCCACCCGTTATCCAGCTAATTGCCAGCGGCAGAGTTGATGTTAAACGTTTGATCACCCACAGATTCCCACTTGAAAAGGGTGTGGAAGCACTTGGCACGGCTGCGGATCCTACGAGTGGTAGTGTTAAGATAGTAATTGAGGATAATTAGGTAGACCTTTCAACATGCAGCACTGTTAGTCAGACCACGCAAGTGGTGTTCAAATAGTAACTGAGTATAACTAGGTGGTTCTTTCAACATGCAGCACTGTCAGCCAGACCACGCGAGAGACACCCTACAAGTGGTGAGATAGTAAAAGAGTATAACTAGGTGGACCTTTCAACACGCGGCATTA